>CM056376.1:35039797-35354068 GCA_029718625.1 Synaphobranchus kaupii
AACTCGGGCACCTCCTGAGATCCCCGACATGACCGAGGTGATGAAAAATGCATCAAGGGTCAAAGGTAAACAGGTGAGTATCTCTAAACATTTAGAGATCTGGAGCTAGAGAGACCCATTGCGTGGTGTATGTAGTCTTTCACCTTCTGCCTATGTTTTCATCTTCAATCGATTTTTCATACCCTAAATAAGGTCTATGTCTATTAGACGTCTAAAATAGATGTCTATTAGACATCTAACATAGAGGTCTATTAGACATCTAACATCAACATCTATTAATTCATCTTCTCTTGCCGTGTAACAGCACATTCAAATGGTGTTGTGTATTGGAATAGTGGCAATTAGGATTACAGCCAATTTAGTTTTAGCCTAAATGGAATGAAGCAGAAGCTGGTTAAAATAATTACATCAGGTAATAGCCTCTGTATAGGGATTTATTGGAGACAGCCATATGAAAATGATTACACATCACCAGTCATGTTGTATGCAAGACTCAAAACTGTTTTAATATTTTTCTATAAATGCAATCTAATTGTATTAGCTTAGAAGTCCTAGCAAACGTCGCAATCGCCGTGAAAGAATATTCAAATCTTGACGAATCAATAGACTGTATAAAAATATGGACAAAGTCACTGTGACGTCACCCATTGCCTTCCCACGGCCTCGTAAAAACCGAACTGAAGCTCCGGATGCATTTTTCGCCGCCAGTTTGTACTGCTCCGTGGGAGTCGAAGAGGACTCAACCTGTCCCTCTGATTGGTCCTCAACAAATGTTAATACCCTGTCCAAACAACACAATATTTAAAAACATCAGCACATGCAGAGGCATTAGATGAAGGAAAGGCACCTATTGCAATAAAAAATGTTTGTGGGAAAAATTTATTGACTGAGTATTTTGACCACATTGCTGCCATTGCCTTACATGGTGAAAGACCTATACTGGAGCCAATCGCAGTGGCACTAGTGAGCAACGGCACAATTGCCGCTCCCAGCCCAACCAGGAAGTGAGCTTCAAAACAAAAGCCCAGTCTTGGCCCCTTACTTCTATCACACACAGCCACTTTCCCAATGATTCTTCTGCAGACGAGGGGTCTGGGATGCCACTTCCTGTACCGCCCGGCAGAACTTTTTTCGGGAAGGGTTATTTTCTTTTTAAATGTTTATCTCAGCTGTAGTTCGCATTTGAGAGGAAGCATTTTTGCCCTGTTTATCCCCTGCCACATAGTGGCTTTTGAGCTATGCTGCACACCACTACTAACGCTCCAAATAAGCACACGTTTATTTTCATGTTCATTCATAAGCATGAAGCTTAGAAAACCATGTACCATGTGCGTTTTAAAGGAGGTGGCCTTGCCAAATATAGATAATAAAATGGGTGTGTGAGTATGGAAATTCATAATGATGTGAACGTGCATCCTAATATATGAACAAGTCTGATTTATCGTACATTTATGCTCAGATCAGTGATATACACAAGTTTGATGAATCACACGTGAGTATTTCGTACACAAGTTGGATCCATCAAATATACGCTCTTTTTTACGACCATAAATGTTGTGTTTATACCCTCAATTTCTGCATTCTAAAATCAGCTATTAGGTCAGAATTTTTGTTTTCAAAACAAAGTTTCTTATGACAAAAAACCCTTCAGAGAGATAGGCCAGTTCACATCACAAACTGAGAAAATTAGATAAAGCTCACTCGAAAACTAGAGTAAACATTGGTGCTCATTTCAGAAGGTGGCGAGATGTTTGGTATTGGATTGGTTTGAAGACAGACGTGGAGCTCACATTGTTTCTCCTGGACAGGTAGGTCAAAAGTTTCAACACTAATTACGTGGACTTTCTGCTTGCCAGCCAATTGTAATAATGAATAGTAACGTGAAATGAATAATAATTTCACAATTGGTGGGTGCAGTGGAAGCAGTGGGTGGGGGCGTGTCTCTTTCTCAGTGGGCAGGGCCAAGGAGTTCAAACTGTTTTGAAAACAAACGCGGCTGCTGGAAAAACTTACATACTCTAGCTTTAAATAAGTTCTCCCACTCTCTCTGCTCAAGAAGTCATAGCGCAGAGAAGAATGGGATGACCCATCTGAGGGGGGCTTTTAGGGGGTGGAACACCAAGTTATTCACTTTCACGTTGTACTTGAACTTGTTAGATATTTTTCATAATTTATCTGTTTTAATTTTCACACCTCTCGTGCCTTGCTGAATACATTTTAACTTTAAAGCCCTGCATTTGTGTTTCTTTATGTGTTTAGCTTATTACACCCACCTCTTCACCACAGAGATGGACTTGTTAAACGTGAGTCCGTGTGAGTGAGTGAGTGAGTGAGTGAGAGTACAGGTATGGAGAGAATTTAGTGCCAGTATTATTCACACGTGTTTCACAACTCATGTGTGTTTTGTACTCCGAAAAAACACAATTCACACGTTTTACGCATCGCAGAACTACAATAGTTTTCTACAAATTCTAAACTACAAATCTCAAGCTGTGTAAACACAAAAATACTAATTATTTTAGCACTACTTTCCCGTGTACAGGAAAAATCCACACGTATATGCACCAATCAAAAGTACCTTACAAGCAACTTGATGCTAGTTGAACTTAAATAATTGCAGATGCGCAAGATCTAACGAAATGTATTCCTGTCTGGACAACTTACATATTCAAATGACATGTTTTAATGAATTAATGTGCTGTATAATTATTCTGGTTTGGGGCTGAATGGATCTGCTTTAGATACTGCCGTGGAGCACGGGCATCTCCCCCCAGCCCCCACTCAACAGAAGATGACCAGAAACCCCCGTACTAAAGCTGCAAGTTGTCTCTGCAATCCTGGGGAAATTGGCTTGTTTTAAAAGCATTAACCAGTAAAAACCTGTTGGTCATATTTCCATAAGAAGGACGTTATAAAACAAGGGAAGTATGCATGAACCTATAGGGTTCCCAACCTGACAGCTTTAGTGTATTTAGCATCATCATTAAGCCAAAATAACGCCATTTATGTTATTATGAGAATGTATGTAAAATATGAATTACGGATGCAGCTTGAACTTCACTAGTTGACATGCACTGTCTGCGATCTGACTGCTGTGAGAACATGGAATTGATGTCTGACAATGCTTCATTGTATGATCAAACAAAATTTGTTAAACAAGCCGGCTAATTTGGCATTTTTCTAAGGTGAGACGGAAGCCATATTCTGTTAGCTTATTCTCAGCGGTTTCATGTGCTTTTTAACAAAATTAAACCGCATATATTTTCTAAAATAACAGCACTGTGGGGAATGACTGGGAACCCGTGCCAATGTTAACCCCTAATGTTAAAGATTATTATTGTGTATATCAAAATGCGTCATAATGGTCCAAATAATATTGATCATACTATTGATCCATATAGCCTATTCCTTGCTTGCATGCTTTAGCTACACAAGCACAAGCATCTCTGTTTCGCCATCATATCAGCAATCCACCATGGTGGAAAAGCAGGCTTTTAAAGGGAATGGGATATGACATTTTGATTGGTCTATTGCATGTTACACCCAAGACACAATGTTGACAAACCCAACATAAAATCAATGTTTATTAAGAATACCTGCAAATGAGATATCAAGAGTCTTTTGATATCCTTTTATACCTAGTCATGATAGCATCACCTGTTTACCTGTGGAATGTTCCAAACACGTGTTTTTTGAACTTTCCAGTCTTTGGAAACTTCCAGCCCCTGTCCCAACTTGTTACAGGCATCAAATTCGTAATTGGCATATATTTACAAAAATCAATAACGTTGATAAGGTAAAACACTGAATATCTTTTCTTTGTAATGTTTTCAATTAAATATTTGTAAAAGGGAATTTACAAATCACTGCTTTCTGCATTTATGTGCATTGTGCATACTGTCCTAACTATTGGGGTTTGTAGTACCAGGGCCGCAGTCAGGGGGAGATGAGCGGGTCTGCTGCCCCGGGCCCTGGGCCTAGGGGGGTCCCCGTGAGGGCTCAGATGGCAGGCTCAATTTAGGTACATATTAATTTAATCACTTGTAACCTATCTAACAGTCTGACTGCATTTCACCAATTTTTATTGTGAAAATGGTTTGGTCAACTCAAAGCCAATCAGCATAGGCTATGTTCACTCATGCACATGTAAACTTATTTAAATGCATGGCGGCGGTAGAATCATTTCCGTTGGATAGCCAAAAACAGAGCGATAGAAAAAGGAGAGAAAACAACTTTTGGCCATACAGGCAATGGCCAAATGTCTTGTGAAAAGAGACAACGCATAAACTCCCATGGTCCCCCTACCACAGTCGGAGATGCTGCAGATAGACAGGTGAGAGCTGGCTTAGCCAGCTAGCCAGAAAAAGTAGGCTAACTTATGCTATATAGGAAAAGAGTCCTATATAGCATATCAGTCTCTGGTATAGACCTAGGCTATAAGAAAAAAAATCTACTGTATGCCAATGTTGCAATAAAAGTGTTGTCCATCCATGTGAACATTCACCGTCATAGCTAATAACCTAGATTTTAACCATGAATAAACGTTTTAAATTATTGTTTATAAACGAGTTAAATGCTTTCTTCAAAATAGGCTAACGTTACCATAAACTTAGTCTAAATAGAGGACTTAGTATGAAGGACGCGCAGTTGTATATCTGTTGAAGACAGAAGCAAAACAAAATTTACACCTGCTAAGGACCATCAGTTTGTTCATTAAAAATGTTTCTAAATGTAGCGGCTCATTTCCTGTGAGCAAAAGCCGGAATCTAGACATCTAGAGGGGTGGAAATCTAGGTTGAGAGACATTTAGACACATTTTGTACATTATAACGTGTCAAATTAGCCCTACTATCTGAGGTTTTACCCAGATATAGCCTGGCTACATCATAGCCTGTGAAAAAATAAACTTTCACTTTTCAACCAGATTTAGGGGGTTTTTCACCTGAACGTGAGACAGCATTTAACGCGATACAGCATTTCACCGACTTTTCAAAGCAAAAATAGTATGGAAGGGTTGCCAATTAGTCTATGAATTCCTTTCACAAGACTAAATTAATGCCTTTGCAATGCACAGTTAAAGTTAAATAAATTGCTTTTATTGTAAATAGGCTACAGGTAATGCGCTCTTCCGATAAGGAACAGGTAGGCTAGGCTGCCGAATTTCATGCGGAACTTCTTTAACTGCGTGACAGCAATTAAAAGTCTTCTCGTATAACGTTAAATGATCACACATAGGTAGGCTATCCTACACAGAAAGAAAACATCTTAAAATAAATAAAAACTCCCACACACTTTGTAGCTTAGCCTATGTGCAATTACATTTTATATTCAATATTATTTGTATGTTGGGAATGTGTTAGTCACTTTGTATAATAAAAACAATCGTTGGCACATTGCCAACTCTAAGTGAAACAGAGCCCTAACAGTGACACACACTGTATTGGGCTCCGCCTCCTCACACCTCCTTCACATTTTTACATGCTGTTGGCGATGATATAAATATAATAAATGTATTTGTATAATACCTTTCATACATAAAATGCAATGTAAACCGCTTCACATTTGAGGGCAGGAATAAAAACAAAATAAAAGTAAACAAAACAGGATTCAAGATTCGCCTATAAAATAGGCTTACACAGCTAGAGTTAGTAAACACAGCAAAATTAAAACAAGGCAGAAATATCAAGAAGAAATAAATTAGAAACATCATTAAAACCACAGAAATGAAAATATCAGCAAAACCATAGTTTGCTGAGCAATCCAGAAAGTGTAGTTTGCATTCGAAAGGCGCATCAGTGTGTTCACTATTCAGGAATAGTTAAGTATTAAGGAAGGTTTCTATGCAGTCGCAGGTAAATTTGATCTCAGCAAAAAAATGTATATCCTACAAAGTACTGTCTACAATGTCCATTTCTTGGCTTGGCTTCTTGATCGATTGCTTGTGCCTGATAAGCACTTCCTGTTTCCTTGGTGATAGAGTGGTTGAGTTTTGTCGGAGTTTGGAAAGTTTGGAGGAGGATTGTATTGTGCTTTCAAGTGTGTGATTGATATTAGTTTGAATTTTTTAATCCATATTATAAGAAAGGTATTTGCTCCTATGGTAAAAATCTTTGTTGCTTTTAGGGGACAGTGCGGGAATTTTCCAGTTTTTCCACCATTAAAGGCATACTGAACTTTGTTAGAACATAATAATGTATGGTCAGCAACTGGCCAACAGTGAATTAAGTTTTTTTCTCTCTCCATTCACTCCCATTACATGGCGAAACTGGTCTCAAAAGCACACTTTTAGCACATAAACAAATACAAACAACTATATTTATTTACTAACTGCGAAACATGTGTGTGCTGCTGTTACTGTACCATGCATAGTTTTATTTCCTAGGCCTACAATGCAATAACACTTATTTTGGAAGCAGTATTCATGTGGAGGCCGTCACTACAGACTAACTGTTAACGACTTCAATAACATTCAAGGCAAACTGCCAGCATTTATCAAGTAAACGACAAACTGTACACATCTATATGGCAGAATATGTGGTAATTTAACATTTATAGTGTATGGTTTAAAGTACATGTACTATTCTGTTTGATGTCTGATACATAATTTGACACTTTTAAGTAGTAATGTAACTCTTAAGACTTATGTGAATGTTAAAATATGTGTACTTTTCAAAATGCTATCTAACCATGAAGCAGTTGAGTACCAAAGCTGACATTTGGTTGATAAGTAGATCTAATATATCTGTTTAACTGGTGTAAATTTCAGAAAAAGTTTTAACTGTCCACATGGTGATCCATTGACAAGATGGACAGTTGTGTTTTTGACTTTTTTTCACCCGGACCCAAATTTGGATGGATGTCATTCCTTTACAAATCAATTGATTAGCCTGTACTTGCTTGTGACCATAGACATACACCTATAGATAAAACATCTGTGATATGGGATGTATATGTCCACTCGTATGGGCACAGGGTGACCTCAAAAATCACCAAAAACATGTGCAACTGAACAAAGTGGCTACTTTGGGTGCATATAACTTGAAAAGGGAAGGGGATACAAGTAATCTGCTTCCCAAGTTCTAAACTTCCAAAGTCTGAAAAAATCACATTCGCGCATTTTCACGACTCGCGAGCGCGAAAGACGGAGGTTTTGAGCAAAATTCAGGAGGCCATATCTCGGAAACGACATGTCATATGAGGCTAATTTTTTGTGTGTGTTCAATTTTCATACAATGGATTATTATGATGGAGTTTCATCAAAATCTGAGAGGGTCATGCAGGGACCACTGGTTGATTTGACACGGAATGACCCACAAGTAATCTGATGTCATATTCTTGCAATTTGGAAGAAGGTAAGTTAGGATACCAAGTTTCATCTCTATAGCTGTTACCAATACCAAGTTATAAGCTTCCAAAGTCGGAATAAATCACATTTGCGCGTTTTGACGACTCGCGAGCGCGAAAGGCGGAGGTTTTGAGCAAAATTCAGGAGGCCATATCTCGGAAACGACATGTCATATGAGGCTAATTTTTTGTGTGTGTTCATTGTTCATACAATGGATTATTATGATGGAGTTTCATCAAAATCTGAGAGGGTCATGCAGGGACCACTGGTTGATTTGACACAGAATGAACCTTTTGGCTGTGCATCCTGCTATTGTACGCTTTGATGAGACTACTTTGATCAGACATTCTTATTGGCAGATGAGATGTTATCCAATGGGGAGAATTATTCTTTGAGGGCATGGAGCATTTTTGATGATGGAATCGGGAGGAAAAATAAGAAGATGAAGAAGTGGAAAACTCTCTGTGCTGTATAGGTATGGGGCATGCCCCGCCAAGCTGTAATTTGGTGTATGGCATACCTGCCATCCCAATATCTTTTGTAAGAAAGTTTCACAATGGTAATATTTACATAATCAATAATAAGTGTGATCCTGATTTTTAAGTGGGATTAATTTATAGCAGAGCTGGTGCGCACAGTTATCCGAGATGATTCAATGCTAGATTAACTAAACAAATCATAATTCACGTTTGTGAAACGGGGTAAGCCTGAATGTAGTTAACAAGATAATTTGATACGATACACATCAAATTATCCTGGATTGTTTAAACGACGTACATGAGAGGGCCCAGGGCTTCCCAATCCTGTTCCAGGAGATCTACCCTCCTGTAGGTTTTCATTCCAACACTCACAAAGCACACTTAATTCAACAGCTAGAGACCTCGATGAGCTGCTAATTAGTAGAAAGTGGGGTATACTCCAACAAAGCCAGGGAGGAGCTTTTGCAAAAAAAAAAACCTTGTCGGGTCGGTTAAATTCGTTAGTTAATTTATTTACCTTATCACTTGTAACAAATAAATCTATATTTATTTCTAATGTGACAACTGTAGCTACATTCTAGAGCTCCTAAACGTTAAACTTGACACAGCATGTTTAAAATCTTGCTAAGGCAATCACACCAAAGTTTATTCAAAAACTTAAGATATTCTTTAGCTTGGGGGAAGACAGTGGATTTTGTCGGTCTCAAGCCCCAAACCTTTTTTCGTATATGTAACTCCAGACACATTCCTGTTTTATTTTACTCTGGCTCCAGATGATGTGACAAATCATATCTTAAAATGTTGCTTGTTTAAACATTTTATTTACAGTTGCCAATGTGGAAAGCAGCTGGAAAACTTTGGAACATGGCTGATGAATAATGAACCCATCAGCAAACTGTTAGGAGCAGGTGGGGGGAAAGACCCAAACGCAGGCAGAAGTACAAAAAACCAAAGTTTAATGAGGACAAGGCAGCAATCTGTAGTAAGACAGGCTGGGTCAAAAAACCGGGGAGACAGGCAACGAAACAAATCACAGTCCAAAGAATGGTCAAGGAACAGGCAGGGGTCGTAACCGGGAAGGCACAGCAAAGGTACAAAAGCAGAATCCAATAAACGGGGTTGCGAGAACACAGGCAGGGGTCCAAACCGGGAAAAAAATATATATAAACAGAAAATAAAGAAATATATAAACAGAAAAAAACACAAAGAAAACAAAACAGACTGAATACAAAACAAAGCAACAACAGGAAAAAAAAACTAGGAAACAGAAACTACAGAATAAACAAACGGCTTGGGCAGAATCTCAGAAAACCAGAAGGTAACACAGAAGCAAAATATTATGTGAGGAAATCGCAAAGACAGACTGAAATAACGGGTTAATTACACAGGGAGAGAGACATAATGGGAATCAGGTGTGCAGACACGGGGAGGGGAGATCGCTCACAGGTGAGCACAATGAAACGATAAGGGAAGCTGATAGTACAATAACGAGGGAGAACGTAAGACACGGACTGGACCGAAACCAAATACATAGAGAACATGACACGGACTCCAATAAGACAAGTGCATACAAGGAATAGGAAAGAGGAAACGAGAGTCAGCTGAAGTTAATAGAGGAACCAAAGAAAGATAATTAGTGATAGAACAGGCAGAAAGAGAGACAGCTGCAGCGAGGAAAGAAGATAGTTAGTAAGTTAGTAGATTAGTAGAAAACCCTGGTTCTATGGCGTTAGTAGATTAATAGATTAGTATATATACACAAGTTAGTCATTAGTAGATTAATAGACCCTAATTCTAAGATGTTAGTAGTTGTTAGTTAATTAGTATTATTTACAATTAAGTAATTAGCAATGAAGGAAGCGCATGACAGAAGAAATACAGAGAAAAACCGAAATCACCAAAGGCTCCCGAATAGTGTGACTACGACAGGGAGTGACAGTAATACAAAACATGGAACAGTGAAAGCACAAAATAATCAGAATAAATAAACACGGTAACATACTAAACACAACATCAGGAAAATAAATCAGGAAACATAAATACACAGACTAAGTAGAGGAGCCTAACACAAACAAAATAATTTCACTGGCAATTTCTCTTTCTTTAATGTGTCTTACAGTAAGGTAGTTAATGAACAAAGCATGCCCGGCCAAGGGTAATGCATTCCAATGTACAATAGTTCACCTAATTTATTTCATTATTAAAGGATAATTTTATTATTAATAAACAGTTCAAGTAAACATTGTCAGTGGAATGCTGAACATCGCTACTTAATTTGTATCTAGTGCATATACTGTATAACACTGCTGCTATAGCTAGCTATATTCATCGGCTATTCATTTTTTTGAAATTAAACATTTAATCAGTCTGGAAGTAGCATAAATGAGCATTGCGAACATATAGTGTGCATAGCAAGTTCTGCTGGGAAACTCTTTTCAGTCGGTTAGCAATCAAGAGTCTCATACTCTACTCATCAGATGCATACAACTCTAATGGCGCGCCCTTTTTTAAACCAAGAATCAGACCTCTCTTTGCTGCTCATTTGTTTGCTGCCTCGTTTGCTTGGTTTCTGCGTTTGCGATCACCTTCCACCACCCCAGCTTCCACCTGTTGTTTGGATCTGCTTTGGTACGGGGGGGGGGGGTTTCTGGTCATCTCTTGTTTAGTGGGGAGATGCCCGTGCTCCAGAGTAGTACCTAAAGCAGATCCATTCAGCGCCAAACCAAAGTAATTATGCAGCACATTCATTCATTAAAATATGTTACTTGAATACGTGAGTTGACCTGACAGGTTTCTGGTCATCTCTTGTTTAGTGGGGAGATGCCCGTGCTCCAGAGTAGTACCTAAAGCAGATCCATTCAGCGCCAAACCAAAGTAATTATGCAGCACATTCATTCATTAAAATATGTTACTTGAATACGTGAGTTGACCTGACAGAAATGCTGTTGCTGTGTAAATATTCAGTTAGCTATGTAACAAAACGTGTCTTGGTCACTTACAAAATGGCTAACTAGCTCACCATCTAATTTTTAAACAAATGTACTCCACCAAATGCAATATTTACTTTTATCTGCTGATATTTATTATACTCAACCTATGTCAGCATACCTGCTAATATGTAGCATTAGCATTCTGATCCTATGCAAACATGTCAGTAAGTCCTTGATATTAATAAAACAATACAGTTGTTTGATTTTTATTTTTTGTTTCAGATGCAGGCACAAATTTAATATTCACATTCATATAGTAGATGCATGTGAATGCAAGCATATACACAAATGCACACACACACACACACACACACACACACACATACATGCAAATGTCATTGGCCACATTTTTAGACACTGTCACTCAAAGTGCTCTGTACAAGTCTATTTGACAGTAATATTTTGCACAGGGTGACATCTCATTTATTCTCGGTAATCATAATTTCTTTTACACACCCTTCCTTTTTGCTTGCAGGGTCCCATCTCCCCCTGCCATTTCTGATCTGGGTGGAACGGCTCAGCGCGGGTCAGCGCACCGCGCTCCACAGACACGCTATTCACCGGGGGAACGGAGTGGGGATTTACATCTCGCTACCGAGTTTTCCTCTCCATTTGTTAGCATGACGGGTCACCGTGTCACTCGGCTGTTAAAGGCAGGATAATGGCTGCCACACTATCGCCCATTTATTACACACTTGGTGCATCTGACCTTGTTCGGGGACTGGCGATGCGTTGTGATTTTTGACAAACGCTGACTGTTGCCCCTAACCCTGACCTGAACTCTGGACTTGAGGTTAGCGTGCTTGTTCGGGTCATTTTAATTTGGCTCTTACCAGCCACTTGAAAATGTTTTTGTTTTTTTTAGGTTTATGCGTAGGGTGCTGTACCTGTTGGATTTTAAATTTAGCATCACACACACTGTTTCTGGAATAAGTTTTTATTTTCAGATTACTAAAGTGTTTTTCACTATAAATCGTCCCATAATTTCTTTATACTTTGATAATTTTCTACTTATTTTTGTTTGCATATTTTGTTGTGAATGTGGGGATACCATTTGTTTGTTCAGGTGTATTTCTCCATTTCCTCTATATATTAATAACAGTATATATTGATAACTAATAGTAATGTTCCCGGCATTGTAGTTCATCAGAGGTAACAGGCCTGACAAGCAATTCATAAGCGACTGAGGATGAGCTTATCTTTGCTCAATGCTGCTATAAGTTTTACAGATGTTTATGTAGCCATGGTTTCCATGGAGGCCAAGCATCAGTGGGTGCAAAACATCATAAAGTCGAAGCAATAAACATACCAGGAGGAGTCAATTGACTGAACAAAGAAAGGGCAGAACGTTCTGTCCATCAATATAACGTCATCATATCCTGTTCAGTCCTAAATAAATAGTCATATTGATGCCATCCACTTTTTACATCTTTCCAAAGATCTGACTAATTCTGCAGATATGCATATATGCATGGAGTAAGGCAAAAGCTGATGTGGTACAAGTTTATTTGGCACAAATATTTCATTAGCTAAAAACCATTTCTGAGAAAAAATATCTGAGTCAGTATGAATGACCAGCAAAAAACTAAATCACTTTTATAATGTCATTGGTCGTCCACAGATACCATGCCGTACCCCCTGCATTAATATGCAAATGGCGTTTACTTTTCCCCCTAAATAATGTCAATGATCAGTTTATAATGGTTTTGACGTATCCTTTCATACAGCTGGAATTGTTTCCAGTTCTTATACTTTGTGGTAGTACCTAATATTATTTAAGATTATTGTACAGAAAAATAGCAGAATTATGGATTTGTGTCAGGTTTGTACAGCATGGAAAGACATTTGAAATGTAGCTTGTTGATATGAAAGAGGGTATGTGACAGGTTATCATCTAATGTAATAGATTGCCATTGCTTGGTAGAAAGTATCCCCCGTGTTTCCCTTGTGACATTATATAAAATATATGCATGTCTCTCCCATTCTCTCTGGTTCTGTTTTTATTCTAATGTGTGACCGTCACTTTTGATATATGACTGTACCACAAAGGTTATTCTGTGAGTGCACCTGATGACATAGTCACTGTCATTATGTTCAGTTATATTTGTGAAAACCTCAGAACTGACGACACACTTCACGATCTTTTTGAAGACATGTCTTGAAAACCATTCAGCTAACACGCCTCGTATCTAGATATTCAGTCTCTTAACTGTCATGGAAATTATTGATCTTAAGGTACCTGAAAGAGCCACTACAGGAAAAAAAAACCTGTGTAGATTTCCCAGCTTCTTGCTGTCACCTTCTTATTTATTTAGGTATTGAATGTATACACTCTGCAATTAATAGCTATGAACAGATTGCCCCTGATAGGAAGACACCATTGGACTGAGAATCAGACCTGACTCAGTATATCAACACGTAATAGTAATTTTGTAACTGCTATCACGCAAACATCTTAATTCACTTGTAGTTAATAATAGATTGGGCCGAAACATGTAGTTTTTGTCCTTGTATTTAAAAAATAGATGTTATTTTAGTCCATTTTCACTAGATGTCTTGCACTAGAGTTTGGCAGGAAAACACTAAAAAAAAAAGACTTTAAAAGACTTCTCCCTTCCTTTGAGATAATTAACATCATTCAGTTTTTGAAGACATTCAATTATATATATATATATATATATATATATATATATATATATATATATATATATATAAATTTTCTCCATTACATCTGTGTATGTATAGCCATTAGTAATGTCAGTCATATTGAGACAGATATATTTTGTTTTGTCATAAGCAAGGCAAATAATATTAGCTTTGTGGAATGGCTGACATTCCCATTTCTGACTATTCACTCATTCAACTTGTCAGGTTGATTCACTGGCATGACACAAAGACAATATGCATTAGCATTGTCATAACATGCATGACATACACAACTTAATAATATCTCATTATCATCGGTGTATGAAGAGGAAGTACGAGTACAATTTTGGGCTCTGCAATTTTTGATGTAGGGACTTTTTGTGATGTTTTTGCCCACTGCTGAATTGCTTGTTACAGAGAGAACATGTTAGTTTATTGGTCATTAAAAAAAGACAAGCTAAAATGTTCCCTGAATATACAGTAGATTATTCAGAAGAGTGTGGAAACAGACAGGTTGATTGCATACATGTAATGTGAATGCCTGTATAAAATGTGTGAATAATGAGATGAGGTTATTGCCATTTAAATGTGAGCAAGGAGCCAATAAAGCAATACACTGCATAATTGAATGCACACATCGGATATTATCACAGGTCAATAAGCAGCAATAAATTTAAAAAACTGAAAAAAGAGACATTGCAGTTTCAATTAGCATGTCTTCAAAAGCCACGAACCAAAGTAATTACTGTGCCATGGAAAACCTCAGTTCAAAAAATGATTCAAGAAAATTACTTGCTGTCTTATAAGGAAGATTATTCAGGCTCTCAGATTCACAAACATGGATATTTCTAATGTGTATTAAAGATCAGCAATGAAAAATAATTTAGAGAAATAAAAATGTGACACAGATGAATGCTGTGCTTCAGGATACAATGCTGTACCAAACTTATAGAAAACCATGCCCTTCTTGCTTATCTGTTGTCTACTGACCGTAATATACGTGGCTTCATTTAATATTGATGGCATCTGGTCCATTTTGGAAATGATTTGGCTGATTTGAATTCCAATCTTGCTGGTTCTTGCTTTTATTATCATTATTATTATTAATGATTCAGAAGGTGGTTTGTGGAGCAGACAGACCCCACTGAGAAAGAGCACTTGATTAATGATCTGGAAATGCTTTTCCTTTTCAGGTGATTAAGTAAAACTGAATGGATTTTTACATTTTTATAATAAAGTGACCCCCAGGGCAGGGCTGTTCATGGTAGAAAAACAGCTTCTCTTCTGAAGATTTTTATTGTGTCGCTCACACAAAAGGAAAAAAAAAGTGAGAGAGAGAGAGAGTTGTGATCTCAGGCAGAAAACTATACTCTATATTCGTCCAATGACACTACCTGGTCCAAGAAAAAAACCAACCTCTCCATTTCCCTGGTCAGTCTTCAAATACCAGCCTTCATCGGCTCTTCTGTAATTAGAGGGATTGTAGTAGTTTAGCATAAATAAACTGAAGGTCCAGCTGGAAATTTTCAAACAGTAATTATTGCTTATATTGGAAACAATATTTCAGGTACTTGGTCCCTGCCATTCTTGGACGTAGAATTTAATCTGTGGAGCCCATTTAAACCATTTCAAAAGTGTGCATGATCCCAGATGTTTTCCAACAGCGGTGCTTAGGCTGACCGGTAGCTTGTAATTGTACGTAGTTTCTGATAATATTAGTTCCACATGTCTTAACTGGATTTGAGAGAACGTCAGGTTGTCAGAGTTGCCACTCAAATGACCAAAAGAAAGGGCATCCTTTAACATGATAGGAGAATAGGTGAATGTTGTGAATGAGAGATCATGTATAGGGTCCCATGATGGCTTCCAAAACAAACAGATCCCAAAATCAACTATTCTATAGGCAACAGGACATAAAACCAGATCATAATTGATATTCTGTAATTTTGTTCACAGTAATTTTTGAAAATTTTATTTATTTAATTTTTTGGTTTCTTAAGTAAGTAAAATTTTATTTATATAGCACCCTTCCCAGCACGAGTGCACAGAGTGCTTTACAACAATAATAAAATCAGAACATCAATAAAAATAAAAAGCATCCATAAAAGACAGAAAAAATCACAAGAAACAAACATCAAATACATAAAATCAGTGGTTGGCTAGGGATGGCCAAATGCCTGCCTGAACAAATGGGTCTTTAGCTGACTTTTGAAAGTACTCTCTGAAGGTGCAGCTCTCAGGTCCAGGGGGGAGGGCATTCCATAGCCTTGGGGCCGCCGTCCCGAAGGCTCGGTCCCCTTTGGTTTTTAGTCTGGTCCTGGGCACCACCAGGAGCCCCTGGTCGGACGACCTCAGTGACCGGCTGGATGAGAGTCTTGAGTCGGCCTATCAGTTTACTGTAATTTTGGAATAAATTACTGTAATCAACTGTATCTTTATGAAAAGCTTTGGTAGATAAGCCCCAGGTCGAAATCACATTTGTAAGCATTACTTTTTTACTTTATGAAAAGTTGATGATAGGTTAACTTACCTGTGCAAATTAGAAACAGTTTTAAATGTGAATAAATCAAAAATGTTGCTTTAATCATTGGAATTCTGCGCTCCACCATTTGGAAAAAAAGAACTCTATAAAGAGGGACATATTCATTTCACAGCTTCTTACTCGACTACGAAAAAAATTCCTGTGGAATGACCTCATTGAATATTTTTATTTCATATCCCTGGGAACTTGTGACGGAATATGAATCCGTACCACATGCGTCAGGCCCTACTTTTCCCAGCACAGTGTAAAAAGCAAAGCAAATCCCTGCAATGCTTCTCTCAGCAATCTGGCTCATTCATCACTTGTTGTAAAATAAAGTAAGCTGATGAATCAAAATGGAAAGAAAAAAAATTTGCTTCACGTCTTCGTAAATCGCCTCCCTTCAGTGGAGCGATAATCACTGTTCCGGCTACATCGATCACGCCCGGTGCAGATCGCTGCACTTTCAAAGAAAGTCTGTCCTCATCAGCATCAAGCCCGTTTAAGCAGAAAAACTGCCGTGTCCAAATGATGTTTACACTTGTGCTCTGATGTCTTTACTTAGTGATATGCTCAGTGTCCCAAGCTTTCGTCCCTCTCTGTGCTGGCGAGCGAATTAATGACCCAGCATTTCCACGGGACTCCATTAACATTAGATGCCATTTATAGAAATGCAAACAGCCAGCCGCTGAATTTTTCACGGTTCTCCATTTATACACAACAGCATTAAAAAGGGGTGAGGGGTAGGGGAGGAGGACTAGGGAACCTATTTTCAGAAATAATGCACAAAAAAGGCTTATGGGATTTTTGTATAATTTTTTTATTTTGCCATTGCTGTTTTGTTTGCTTGGTTGGATGACTATTTATTTATTTATTCATTCCAAAATGTAAATGTAGAACTGCAGTGTGGAGATCTATGTAGGGTTATACATGCACAAGACTTTTGTTGCTTTTGTGACTGAGAGGCTGGCAGACACTAACAGGCAACAGTGAAGTAGATTAAAATATTTCACCTTCCTTTTTATTATACGGGACTATGCAAGTGTTAAAGTTTTAAAACTATAAAAGAGCCAACGTAATGTGCACAATGTAGGCCTATGCAGTTCTTCTTATTTTGTAATTCATGAAATGTGGAATGTACAATAAGGTGACGTGGCAATGATGCAAATAAAGTTTGCTCTCCACATTGGAGTGTGATGAAAACAGTTAATTATGAATACCATAATGATTATTTTGCGAAATACTTGCGCTAATCTCAGTTTAATGTTATATCATCATATATCATTGTTAAAATTATGCATCAAACAAATAATTAAAGCAAGATTAATTAGCAAGAACGCTGTAAAATAACGCCATGACAGCTGCTTATAGAAATTAAATCACACCAAAAAAATTGACTGAATAGGAGACATTGACATATGCTTAATAATAAAGCAAATAAGACAAAAAAATATTTTTGAACGTTCAGTGGTAATATATAGCAACACTTGATTTCCAGAGGCAGTGAGCTTTAAATGACTAATGTTCGATATTCATCTCTGCAGCAGGTCTCCAATCTGCTTAAAGCTTCACTCTTTGTATGAGCTGCATGCTGTGGACTGCTTTTAAACTCATTTCAATGGGGGGTAGAGCCGTGCTAATGCTGTGAGACTGAGGAATGCTAACCCCTGTTAAACGTAAAAGGTGCTATAGAAGACCTGTGCACTTAATGGCATACTGTTAAACAGCTGCTTGCCCACTGTCAAATATTTATTCACCACGGAAATCTGACATTGCAGAGTCTTATCGTCATGTAAACAGCTTATATAAACACCTTTAATGCAGCCTGCGCCAGCTGCCGTCGGGCTTTTGAGTGGCAAAATGACTTTTCCCCCCCCCCCCCCGGTTTTCATTCAAAAAAGCAGTGATGCACAGTGATGTTTAATGACAGATGTCGGGGCGACGTGAGCTGAACAGAGAAGTCCCTCCTGACACCGCTAGGTTCCAGTGCTGGAGATCTCATCCATGAACACGTGGAAAACATCCGTGCATTTAGAATGCACTCCAGTCCGAAATATCATAGTGGTGCGTTTTTCCACTTTGTGGCCATTTGAAAAGGACGCTAAGCCAAGCCGCGCTGCGAGGCTAAGGGCTCAAGTGTTTTAATCGGCGCATATGATGCTTTTCAATGGCACGTATGGTTTTTTGTAATAAACGGGTCATTTGTGGTTCAGGATAAAAAAGGAATGAAAAGCTCTGCTTTTAATCCATGACGGTCCACTGTCGTCTGCAAATGTCTCCACTGAATACACAGATAAAGCTCCTTGGCATGCTGTTAAGAACTACAGGTCTTAATATCTTCTTCCTTTTGTACCCCCTATTTGAAGTTGGCAATTGTACTATGCTCTTGTGTCCGGGCTATAGCACTGGACCTGCGCAGAGAACGCTGCAGCTAAATCACATACACTCCTCCAGTGCATTCGCCCATGTCACAGAACTGGTAACCCATCAGTACACGGCAGGATGCTGAGAAACACTTATACAGCAGTAACCTGCAGAACCTTGGTCAGACTAAGCCTACCCTACCCAGGCAGGATGAAGACATTTCATTCCACTGCTGAGGCTCTTGGTGATGGGCCTGGATTAAATCAACACGTGTCCTTAACTTTGACTCGCAGTTAAAAAGTTTGTCATTTTTTCCTTCGTAGTTTCTCACATTTGGTCAGTTATTGTTTTCATTTTTGGCTTTTTGGGAATACTTTTTTTTTCTGAAATATACGTGAGCCAAGATAAAAACCAACCTGAGATTTGATCTGGACTTTTCTTTCTCTTAAATTTTGAAGTAGTAGTCACTATTGTGTGCCCTACAGTGAACCAAGGAATGGTTCATACCTCATGCACTCCTCCGATACACTCATTCGCAAGGCAGTGACTGTGAAGTCACATAATACAGCATAGGTAGAGGCATTCACAAGAGAGTCATGGCTCTCACTGATGACAGCTGGTAGCCTGTGAACATCTAGCTTGTCATTGGTATAGACTATATGGTAAGAATGTAATGATAAACCACTTTACTGCAGCCAGTTGTGAGCTGTTCATAGTCTGGTAATGGCATAGCCCAGGTGTGGAGTTGCTATAGGGTGCTATGTGTTCATTGCACATGCCACGTGTTTCATGCAGAATTTGTATTCTCTGCATTTCTACATCCTCCTCTGCATCTGCTGTTTCTCCGGGGCCTCCAGTCACCGTTAACATTTGGTACAGAAGCCCATATGACTACCTACAGCCACGGTTACTACCTGCAACTGTGTAAACCACAGTAGAATGCTGTGCTCCTCTTAGCTCCCGTCCTTCATGTCTCCTACACTGATGCTTTTTGATGATCAACACTTACAGTTCCACTGTTCAGCAAAGTTGTTTCACTTTGTCATTAAATAACCTGCGAATGGACTTGACAATTGTGCAGTCTCCCAAGTGGACATTCAAGAATAATTTGAGCACTTCCCAGAAGTGTGGCATTTCAAAACTATTTTTTAAATATCAATGTCAGTTTAGAGTTCACAGAAATGAACAAAACAACATTGAGCAATTCAATAAATTGAATATCTGTTGGATTTCAGTTGAGAGTTATGGCCAAAGTGGCACAGTGGTCACATTGAATGTTCTCTGTAATCATCTCTCATCACCTTCAGACAATCACGGTGGTGAAATAATACACTGTACTTCAGCACAATCAGAATTTCTGACTATTTTAATGTAATTAAGGCTTATAATTTACTGGAGCCTTTTGTATGATTAAGATCATTTATATTTAATTATTTTTATAACCTATTCATGAAATAATAGCTGTTATTTTCCCTCGGCATGGTTTCCACCTCAGCTTTTTTAATTAACCTGCAGAAAAGTCATGACTACATTTTAACCTGCAATCTGAACTGAGATATAGCTGAAATACTGTAGCTCTAGACTGTAATATATTGAAAAGGTGACATAAATATGACACTTAGGGCTTGATTTACTAAGACCTTTAGCATGTGCAAAACCTTTTAGCACACGCAAAACCAATAAAATGACCAATGATTGTTTGTGGTATTTGTTTTGCAGCAATCATTGGTTGTGTTATTAGTTTTTTTAAAGGTCTTTGTAAATCAGGCCCTTAAGGTACTATTTCTGGGACAGAGGTAGCACAAATGCACATGACCACTACTGGAATGGCTGATAATATTGTCCTGTGATGACAGAATATTTTTCGGTAGTTTGCTCATTTCAAGGCAAAAAAGGTGTTTGCGTCAACATGTGTTGGGTGGCAAAAGGGATTGTGCCACCCAACAAAATAAAATTATTTGGCACTGTGCTAATTTGGTGTTGCATCATTTGTATTTTAACCCACCTAGAGAACCTCTTAACTTCTTATTTTATTAATTGGCTTTACCAATGTGCGCAGATGGACATTGAACATTTGGGCATTGGGCAGACAAGTGATCACAAGATTGTTTGATGGATTATGAGAGACAGACTGTCTCTACATAGCAAACTGTCTAAGATATGCAATTGTTATATTGATATTAAGTTAAATTAAGAAAAGTTATACATTATTGACCCTGTATTTGTCCTCTGCATTTGACCCATCCTAAATACTCAGGAGCAGTGGGCAGCCACAGCGCAGTGCCAAGGGACCAACTCCAGTTCTGAGACCCTTTTCTTGGTCAAGGGCAATGGCAGGAGTATACCTGACTTGACATGCATGTATATGGTGTGGGAGGAAACAGAAGTACCTGGAGGAAACCCACACATACTCGGGAAGAACATGCAAACTTCACGCAGAGAGGAGGCGGACCGGGACAGTTGGCATACTTCGGTAGAAAGTCGTTTTTGAAAGACCATGCACAACAAGGTCCGTGGATGTTTGTGAATAACCGTGTCATTTATTTGTAAAGAGACGTTGCTGTTGATTTTTCTGTTAATGTAAATTTTTGGTGCTTTGACCGCCACAAACTTTGGACCCGTTGAGGTCCGTTATATCAGGGTAATGTCAAGGGGAGTTGCAGCGGATAACTACAAAACTAGTAAGTTCTCAGTGAAACTACCTGGATGGATAGATAGCACTCCGGGTATGTAGAAACATATCAAAATGTCATTTTTGGGTGAACTGCCCCTTTAAACAGTGTGGTAAACTCAAAGGGCTCTATTTTAATAAACCAAACGCAATGGTGAACGCAAGAGTAATCGCTTGGCGGTATCGCTCTGAGGGCGTGTCGGCGAGAAATTTGGTAATTTCATGACGGCAATCTTGGCGCATCTGATGGCGGTATTGCTAAAAGGCTGGGTTTAAATGTCCAAGGTGTGTCTCTATGGTAGCCAATCAAATATTTGTTCTCATGCTTTAAAAAAAAGCCAGTTGGAACGCAATCGCTCCATGCAATTTCATAATGAGCAACCCAAACGCACTGGACCGTTAACGACAAGAGCGATTTTCCGCACAGGAATCAGACATACTTGCAAGAGAAGTACAGGCTAGGACTAGTAATTTATGGATCACAATCCACACCACCTCGTCTCCCAGAACTTCGGAAGGCACGGGAGGAGGTGGCGAATGCATTAATTAGCCTGCATGAGGTGATGTAGGCATAATTATGACTCAAATGGTAGGCTTATGATTCAACTGTGTCAATGTGTAATTTATATATTATAGGCTATTGGCCTACATGATCGCAAGTTTCTTGTAAGCTGTCCTGTTTTATTCTAGTAGTTTAAATTAAAATTAATTAATTAATAATAATTATAGGCTATTTGTTCATTAAATGGAAGTGTAATGTTGGCATCACCTATAGACACTACATAGAACTACGTGACTAACAAGTTACCAAATTGCCAGAGTCTATTGCGTTGCCGCTAAGAGGTGGTTCCAGCGGATCATAACGCAATGGGTTTTCGTTGGTTCAAATTGTCACTGAGCCGAAAGTATTTTAGAACACGCCCCAGACGGCGCCACCCATCCCACTGCAGCGCAAGCGAAAGGATGTTATGTTGAGAATTTGTTGATCCTAGCGGTATTGCTGAGAAACGCCATAGCGCCAGTTTTAAGACGTTGATGCTGTCAACAAGCTTGCGTTTGACTATACCGTCCCCTTGCGCTGGTTTGAAAATAGAGCCCAAAGAGCGGTACAGTATTTAAAATAATACAATTATAACAAAGTACAAAATGATAAATCAATACTTTAGGCTTATTTCCAGCTAAGACGAAAATAAACATACTTAACTTAAATTTTGATACCATACTTCTACACAACTAAGGCATGGCATATTTTACTCCTCTAGATTGCAGGTTCTTATATTTATATTTACATTTCAGCCATTTAGCAGATGCTCTTATCCAGAGCGACTTACACAGCTTTTCCATTTTTTTCATTTTACATAGTATAATTTATACAGCTGGATATATAGCTGCAATTCAGACAAATCAGACATGACAAAACTTCCTTATACCCTAATTTATTTCATTTTATTTATTTATTTATTTCCTAATTTATTAGCTAATTGATTAAAACCTTCAGCTTTTACAACTGTGTTGCAGGTGTACTACTCTCCAGTGTAGTCTCTAGTGAAAAAATGACCTTAACTGAGGTGGACATGCCTTAATTCACCATCACCGCTAGAGTTTGACAATTGCACCTTGACAGCAAACATAGGGTCCTTAGACACAATTAGGTATTATTTTCCCTCTGAGTCAATAATCATCCTTGACATAATCATCATCATAATGTAATATCAAGGATAATCTTTTTTTTGTATTAAAAACATTAAAAGCTCTTTCCGCCATCTTTAAGGACATAAGCCTGACATTTCTGTATGATATAGACAAACGTGCAAGTATATACATCATACCATTTACAACAAATTCAACCACATTCAATGCCAAATCCTACATATGAAGAATCCTTGTTAACATGAAGCCAGCATTCACCTTTTGTCTGTTTCTGATCTTACGAATGCAGCTCAACAAACGGCCAGGACAGATGCTGCCTCTGTGAAATGGCCTACAAAGAAAACTGCACCACTTTAATCCTATGTGTAGCCAGCATTAAAAATTGGATTGAAAAGGATTAGATTAGATTAGGCCTGCTGGATTTTTAAAAAACGTAAAAGCTCCATTTATGCTTTCACATAATCTCCTTTCACTCTTTGAGAGCATCAAGCTAACCAGCAGATGCCCGTAACATATATTTGTCTCCTCCACGTTCCTATTATTGTTATTATTTTTTGCTGTGATTATTAAATTTTTGTTTTTCATTTTAACTTCTGGGTTTCATATTTGTGAAAGCTTGGAAGCCCTCTGAGATGACCACACTAGACCCCTGACCACTGGACCCCCCCCTGCCCCCACCTCGAAAGAGAGTTTGAGTCGCTGGCTTTTACAGTGATCCCCGCCCCCCCCCCTTCTTCACAGCTAAGAATCTGGTTCACGTCTACAACCGTTACATCACTTTTTTAACCAAATAAAACAGAGTGCTTTTAGGAAATTACCTCTCCCCAGAAAGCAATCTGTGTGATGTTTCTCTCGGTTATGAATGCAATACAATGTGCAATCCAGGACACAATCATATTGTGCAAAGAGACTAAATCATTTCTATCCTGACAAAAATGGAGGAAACATTGCGTCGGGCTGTATTTCTTTTAAGAAAAAACAATTTTCCGGTTCGATTCTGCCCGCGTTCTCTTTGCAACAAGCGCAATGAATATCAGATTACCGGGAGGGGCTCCCCCGCATCGGATTTAAAGCAGTTTAAGAGGCTCTTATCCAAAATTCGCCATCATTTCCCTGGCACGTAAGTCCCTGTCAAAGTGCCCGCGGGTACTGTGCCGTGTACCTCCCAGGCTCCCACTGTGCCGCCGTGCTCTTGCCGTCAGATAAGCAGGCCGCACCCCTGCCTGGGAGATCTTTGTGTTAGATCTTAATCCCCAGGGCTCAATCTGGCCCAACATGTATCGGCAGAATTAGACTGATTTACAGATCAGATGAGGCCTTCTGTAGCTTCATTTCCTCCCAAATACATGGTGGTGATGCAAAATGTAGCTTGTGAAATAGCGCTGTCCTTTCTTCCTAGTCTGGCCTTTTGCAGAACTCCAATCTTGTTAGCCAATCTACATTGAGCTATGTTTATTCATAATGTAGATCATACTATAGCAAGTCTGAGCAAATGATACTAAGAGGTTTTCTGATGTTCGCCTAATGAATAATAATTGAAGTGGGCCTATTTATTAATGATAATTTGCTTCTATGACACCCAGTGTACAATAGAACAGAACATGCGGTATTACTGCAACTGCACTACATCCATGGTCTTGTACACAACAGAGGCCGGTCATGATATTTCTATATTCCTAAAAGACGTTCTTCTGCACCAGTTGCAGCTGCAGTTCAAGGCACAATCCATTTGTGGAGTTCACCTTGGGGTTGTTTTGATGCTGGCCTGTTTGTCCACAGCCCGTGATAAATGCAGCCACAAGCCGAACACTCACGGCACACACAGATATCCACCGCAGATCCACTTAGTGCTCTGGTTTGAAGCTCGTACTTCTCTCCAAGAGCACTCCTCAGTGAAGAAGCACGGGCCAGCTGTCTGTGGGGGACACCCCCCACTCCCCACCCAGATATGCTCTTACCCCAACCCCCCAACCCCGGCGTGGCGTGTGGGCAAACCACAGCCCCGGGGTCATTGGCGCAGCAGCAGATCTATTTAGGAGCGTACCCGTGCGCACCACACCTGTCCAGCCATCGCAAAACCCGGGCCTCAGGATACAGCTGGGGATGGGATTAAGAGCGGGAAGAGAATCAGAGAGCTGGGGGGGGGGGTCCTGTCTGAACCTCAATAAAGGCTTCCTGGGGGCATAGAGGTGAAAGGAAGCGCTAGCTGGCACGGATTCTACAGTCAAAGCACCTGCCTCCTCAGAAATAGAACATACCAGAGGCCTAAAAATAAGGCCCTTACAAACCAGAAGCCTGGTGGTTCGGTGTCCCCCCTGCAACCCAAGCCAATTTATGTATTGACAAGGACTGAATGAAACACTCTTACTGCCTGCCCGCCAACACGTACCTCATTGTGGGCCGCATCCAGGCAAGGACACCCGCTGCAGAGGAGCCAGCCTGATTGACAGCTTTGCACTCTTGTCCTCGTTTGGGTCATGGACTCAAATTCCAAGCGGGACAAAGCTGCTGCCTGCATTTTATCCAGTGGCTCAACTGGTCCCGCCAAAGTCAAATAAATGAGAATTCGGCCAAACAAATAAAGCATTTCCACCCCAGGTAGAGGGACGAGCAAGCTATTGTTTTGCTGAGGTAAAGGTCAGCCCAGAGTGCACATCTCTGTTCAAATCGTTCCCTGTGACCTTGACGTAAGTGCTCTGTCTAAATCACTCACATTCCTCCGAGTGACAGGCGTCTCCAGATTTTATCCAGTGAGTAGAGACCGGAGTTGGCACATTTATTCTCCGTCTCTCATCATATTTTATGTCTGTTCATCCATCTGAGCCACAGAAGAGACGCATTGTCATTGCGTTTGTTGATAGATTTAGGCCTATTCTGCATGCTCCTCAGCTGTCAAGATTAAGATTGCTGACCTGGAGCTATATTTCCTCTTAGTCCAAGAAAAAAGATGTGCGATTGAACAGCACTGTGTGGAGTGAAACAAGCCTTGCCAATCAGTAAGTACGAACCTGGTTCCAGCGCCACGTTTTTCATGATTTCCAGAGCTAAAACCATAAACAAATATGAACAGTAGTGTGGACTGGTTTTGCGCTTGCTATTACTTGAGTGGCGTAAGGTGTTTGACCCGATCATTTTGCAAGAGTCCATCAAGGTTAGAGCCAAGCAAATGTTCCCCATGCGACTGGGAATTAAAGCACTATTGCCCACCTTGATCCAATTGAAAGGAGTAAGCAAATGACGCTTAGTCAGGCAAAAAGATGCCTTCACAGGATTCTTCTTTTTTTTTGCATCTCATTTGACATTCTAATACCTGACGGCTGCTTACTAATGGCCTGTCACATAAAGCATGGCTTGTGCATGGAGTTACGGGTACGGAGAGGCACACATCTCTCCCTGGGCAACAGGTATTGGGATCAAGGCCATGTCCGATGCTGATATTGCAGAGATTGCTCTCCCCAACAGGGCCTACACCGGGCCTCAGAGAGACAGCATTGGCTGTGATTGTATTGTGGTCTTTTTCAAGTGATTAATTGCTCTTAGCTCAATGAGATGGTGAATTTATTTCCAATTCTGTGTGTATATATTACACCTGTGATAATATATGAAATGGAGCATTCACTCTTTTCCAGTCCAGGTCATACAGAAAAACAGTATTGTGGCAGTGTGATAAATACCTTGCCTATGGTAACGAAGAAAAGTTTGGACATGCAAATTAATACATACTGGATGTTTACACTGCATAGTCAGTCAGTTCAGCCTACAAGCAGCTGAATAGGACCCCCATAATGATTCTCATATGCATTTTACTTTATTGTTTATAAATTATTACAGTGCACAATAGTGTCCAAAAAGTATTTTCAACCAATTACATTAGTAGGCCTACAGTGTTTGTGAGTCAGGGAGCCGTGACTGGCCCTGGAACTAGATACCTGTGGGCGACTGCATTGCATTGGGCCATAGTATGCCTGCCAGCGTTCAGACAAGAGAAAAACTGGAAGATACCGGTAAGTAAGGTAGTGTATTAAAATTGATCGTTCTTATGTACTGTAGTTTGTTAGCATGTCACTATCTAACACTCCTTAGCCGTATATTTTGTTGAAAAGGGTCACTCTTCATAAGGTAGGTCTTATGCAGTATTGAGAACGTGTTCACTGAGAACAGAATACTAATACGTACTGAAAAATGAACACTACAGTAACAACAAACTTTGATTTTATCCCTAGTATATTGACCCTCTTAGTCATTTATAACAAAATGATGTGCCACATTAATTGAGAAACAACATATTTCAGTACATTAATAATTTGAGTTTTTCCAAAACTGAATTGTTTTTTCTTTATTTCAATCAGATGCAAATTTTAAATGGGGTCATGTGGTATGTCATGGAAGGCTAAAAGACTGCAAATGCCTGTTTCTCTTATTTTTGTATATTAGTAACACAGGCATGATTACACTGCAAAATATGGTTGAAAAATAAACAATTGCAGAGATATAAAATCTTTTGGGAAGTCCAGCATTGGGATTGTTGAGCTAAGATGCCGGACAGGAGGTTTGGGGGTGGTGGGGGGGGGGGGGGGGGGGGGGGGGGGGTATAGGGTGACTTGGTGGTCTGAGAGGCCCATATGGTAAAAGGTACCATCTGGACTGGTGGATGAACCCTACTAATCTGGAGATGTCTGGTCCTGGGGGGGTCCTCTGCCACTCACTCAGTCTCCTCAGGAACATTAGTTGACGACAGTGAGCCACGACCACTGAACACATCCATGAACCACACTCTCTTCCTTTTTTGTTTTTAATAATGGACAGGTGAGATTAGATAGTAGAGTGTCAAATACTGTGTTGAGACCTCAGAGCACATTGAGCCATAATTTAAAGTGAAAGCAGTTGTGTGGTATATTTATGCTTTTTAGCTGACGTGGTTATTTTGAACAATTGACAATTATGCCGTACTTTTCAATGTTTATACCGGTTACCAACACCTGGATATATCGATCTTATTTTTTATTTTCTAAACGTTATTTTGACCAATTGTTAAAATAAAGGATACATAAATTATTATCCTTTTCAGTGTAATGCTTCTAATGGAATCATTCATATTCCACTGAGCAACCGCAACCCCTTTCCAAAAATACAAAATCAGGGAAGTGTATGCACGTGCCTTCTCATCCTGGCTTCCCTCCACCACCTCTTCCGGCCACATTTTTCTAGCCATGGTGGACATCACTTGAGAAGCATTTCAGGCAGATATGCCTGGAAGGAATATGTCTGTTATTCATTCGAACGTGCAGATGTATTATTTATTTCACTCGTGAAACCTCCCTTGTATCTTACTACATCGCAAAGGCCTTACTTTTCCCTCTTGTGCAAAATGGGACTCTGCTGCCCCCTTTTGGTAGAGCTGGTGCATGCCATCCCCCAAACCTATTCGCTTCTCACAATAAACAGTTAGGTAATGAAGAAGGACCCAGCAAATTGCTATTGTCCTCCCTGCGTGCAACGCTTAATTTCTTTAATTGTGACCTGATTAATTTTCTTGGTTCAATACACATGAATGCTCCCACTGCAAATTGCCTTGATGGCGTGTCAAGAATAGCAAACTCAATCAAAGAGTTCACCGCCGTTAAATATTAACCACTGGAGCGGTTTTGATTCATAATAAGGAAATGTGAATGGGTGTTTGGGGGGGAGGGGGGGGGCGCTGAACTGTGTGTGGTGTTGTTTTTATAATTGGTAGAAAATTAATTTGTTTTTCTTGAGCTAATTATGGGTAATTGGTGCTCTATACCTCATCTTGGCCAGAGAGTTTGTTAATTGTGTACAATGTTTAAAGTGTATTGCAATGTGTCAACACACACACCAGGGCTACCACATGCATAACAAACAGTGAATGATGTTTTTTCCTTCTTGCCTTTGCTTCTTGATTATGGCTTTTTAGCTTGCAGGAAAAACAGAGCAACCTTCCTTTTACATTACTACGGGGAGCTTTTTAATATATTACCAAAACTGAAATTGAAATTTTACCAAATTTGAGCAATATAATGTGTTCCCCTTGTTTTCCACATTTGTCCAGCCCATGGCTTTCCCAATGAACCTTACAATGTGTAAAATTTCATGCATAATACTTTCCTGAATTAGATTTATATCTTAATTTCCAATATTTATACATCTTAACTTAACTTAACATTAAAATGCATTTTATACATTTCCATATTTATTTATCATAAGACACACAGCGATAATTTTGAATTTGGCAGTCAAATTTTAAGTATATATTAATAATATGGAAATAATAACACGCCTGTACTGGTTTATTATGTGTACTGTTTAATTATTATTTATTATGTAATTGTAAAGAACTTTGAACCTGCAGCGTCATTATATTGTTTACAAACTACATGGGTCATTTGAGTGTGCCACAGAATTGGTAGACAACAGAACTGCAATAAAACTGGAACAGCTAGCCAAATCAGTGAAATAAGGATTAGCTGTTCCAGTTGTAATGCAGTTCTATGGTCTAGGGGTTTAAACCTGAGGTTTAAACAACAGCTAAGTGTGCTGCAGTTGACCCAATAGGTTTGAACCTACAGGTTAATAGCCAACAGTCTTTTCTTTATCAGAGAGTCCACCCAATTGCCTGAGTTTCCACCCAACTGCCAAATTTCCAAAATGCAGTGCCTTGTGACAGGGCTGACACAAGAACAGTGTCAGTCGAGCAATTGCCAACCATGACATTCAAGGTAATTCTCGTCTCTAATGAAATTGTGTGTTACAGCGGTCTCCGTTGAGTCACAGCCCATCGCAGACCAAATGAAATATTACCGCCATGCTCTGAAAAGGCCAATTAGTAGCAGTTTGCCCTCTATAATGGCCCATGTAGCACTCTGAGAGACTCTGCCATTGCATAATATGCATAATGGGTCAAACAAATCTACAGTATAAATGATGTAACCTGACTCTTCCTAGAAAAGTAGTGAGAAGCAACAGACTTCCTCTACAAGGTCATATCTGGGGGATTTCAAACAATGAGATGTAAAGTATTAATTGGACGTTGATCAAGGAAAACAAAAACTGAAAGTCTGTAGTGACATATTTGAATAAACCATCAGGAAAATCATCAAATTTTTTATCCAGGATTTCATAAATGATTGACATTGGACGTGTTTTTGCAGACGTACACTGGTTGAGTAAAGCTCCTAACATAAATGGGGGTAATGTTTGGCTCTCTGCTCTAGGGCCTCTGCTATTGATTGATTAATCACTCTGCCGATGGACTAACAAATGCTGACCTTTTGAAGTCCAGAAGCATTTATCGAAAAGTCAGTTACCCACATCGATCATTTAATGGAACATCAAGCCAGCTCTTATCAGACAGCATTGTTTCACATATCTGAGTTCAATAGGGCTTCAGTGCCTCATCCTTCAAAAAAAAAAATACTAGTCAAAAACTGTAAAGAATAATTACTGTTATTACATTTACCATTTTCAGCAACTGCTATCCCTAGACTTTCTGTCAATTTCTGAATTTCTGTCACCGTTGCTGGAGACAACCAGTGCTGTGACAAGACAGTACGACAGTATTATATAAGCAAATTAGTTTGAGGCCTGCCCTAATTACAATTGTCCTAATTGCAAGTTGTCCTATTAAGTATACCAGCTGGTTGTTTGGTTCACATATTAAGTATACACCAGACAATCATAGTTACTGCATCAGCTGCAAAACTAAATTCCCTCCCTTCTAGTTGCAATGCTAACATTTGCCAGGAACATTTTAAGTTAACACTGAGAAAACATTAGGCTACAGGGCGATTCATTAGGAAAGTAATACATACAGTATCATCAAAGCTACGCAAACGGACATGAAGAGATTTGGATTGTGTTTCACGACCACTGCTTTACAAAGCTCCTATTTCCGTGTACACATGCAGTAGTACAACAGATTCATAAGCCCAACAGTTACACCATACTGGGAGTCGACGTGTCCTAAAAATCCAGTAAACATCCCAGCTAAGGGATCGTGAGGATAACAGACTGCGGCCACGAATTTCATTGGATGCACAAGAACAGTAACACAGCACCGCAATCCATACAGTATCAGCGCCACGGAAGACTGGAGCAGAACTAGCTTTCTCAATGGACATCACACACGCCCGGGCTAATGCAAAGCGACACGGAACATAATGCACCAACCAAACCCTGGCTAGGCCATAGTAATGGCTCATAAATTCAAGCCCCAGAGCAGAAGCTGTCATAAATCGGCAAGGCACGAAGGGCTAATGTTTTCCATCCGTTTCCCTCCCAGCCAAAGGACGTCGCCGCGCTGAGAGCTTTTCGCCACCCCCTGGGCTCCCACCACAGTCCGCCTGCCCTCCGCCCTGCAGCGAAACTCATCCATCCGTGCGGAAAACCGTTTGCTTTTTAATTAATCAAACCGATACAATGGCACTCGCTACGTGCGGCTTAAGTTCAAATCAATGGCACAAGCCGGGTCCCGCATTGATATTTTCCAAAGTGCAAAAAAAAAAAAATGAAAAGAAAGCTCACTGGCAGACCGCGCTGGCCCGACATTTTGCCCGGGGAGTCGATGTGTCCTGGACAACACACTGTGCCCAGATTTCACGGAGCTGCGCTGCCTCCATTGTCCCTGCTGCTTCACTGAACACAGTCGCTATTCTCAAGGTCTGCATCTGAAACTTAAGGGACGAATGTTTCCAGGTCTGAGAAAAATTTCAATATTTACAGCCCAATGGTCCCGCACACTAAGGTCAAAAACAAGCCCCCAGATGAAGTTGTACAATTGGGGGGGGGGGGGGGGGGACGACCCTGTGTCCTTCCTTTTTTCACCTACTAGGCCTATTTTCTCCAAAGAAGCCTAACTGGGCCTGGAATGCATGGCTATCTTACAGACAATCACATTGATGGTAAGGGGTATTAATATTGGTGATATTCATTTTATTTGATTACTAATTTTGCAAGCGGGAGGCCTCCTGACCATGACCAAATGGACGTGTTCTGCACTTATTTTGTGCAAAAGGCAGCCGCCAGGCGTTTCTGCTTTGACCGCTAAAAACTTAAGGTGGAAGTCGGTGAAGCACTTGTGAATGACGTCAAACGCCAACGTGTGGTTCCAAATGAGCCATACTGGCTTTTGGATCTTTTGATTTGCTTATGATGCACGCTAGGTACCTGTTTATACTCAATTCTAGCAGTGAGCTTCTCCCTCGCCCGCCACGTGATGAGGGTTAGCACAATATGGGGTGCGTCCTAACACTCGAAAAATGTATCCTCCTTTCCTCCACTACCGCCTTGTCTCTCCTCTGCCCCAGAAACCGATCTTCGTGTCCTCCCTCCCTCCAGTGTCCCAATATTGGAGGAGACGAGGGTTCATTCCAATCGCTTATTATCTCCATCCTCGTCTCCTCGGTCCTCGCCTGACTCAGAAATCGACTGAGGTTCACCATCTTTAAGGACATTCCAAACCGCTAAATGCTCCTCAGAGGAACAAGGAGGCGCCCGGAGGATGCTTCAGCGAGGAAACATAAGTTTAGCCTATGCAGAAGTTTTTTTTCTCAGAACGTGTGACTTGGATAGATTATCCACCTCTCCAGATCTGTGACGTGGCAGGTACAGCCCTGCACAAATCAAATTGTACCATTCCTTTACGTTTATTATAAAGCATTTTAATCCATAATGACACTCATTCTTTATGACGAACAAAAGCCACATTTATTCATGAAAAAAGAGGCATTATAGTTAAGCTCGCAAGCATAATATGCATAATATAATGCATATAATATATATATAATATATATACAGTATACAGTGAGCATCATAATTCATTAGACAGTGACACATTTTTTGTTATTTTGGTCCTGTACACTTTGAGTTTGAAAGGATAGGCTACTATGACCATGAGGTTGAAGTGCAGACTGTCAGCTTTAATTTGAGGGTATTTTCATTCATATCGGATGAACCGTTTAGAAATTATAGAACCGTTTGTACATATAGTTAATATTTTGTCTCATATCCTTTGCATGCCATGACTTCCTGATGTCTGTGACCCAACAACGTCAAAAGACTCTTGATATCTTATTTTCTGGTACTCTAGTTACAAGCGATACTATAACTTATCTGCATTTCAATAGATCTCTATGGGAATTGGGGGGGTGGGACTAGATTTAGCTGTAAATTATGCTGGAACAGTATAGAATACATGGTTGGCTAAATGGCAGTAAGTCGTCAAGGGTCTGAGGTATCAAACGAGCCTCAAACCATCACCAGATATGCAGTAGATATGGATGGATCACTTTAAGGGTTGTTTCTCCTGACAAATTTTCCTATTGAACTCTATGGAAAAATAAGTCATGAGAAGAAACCCTTCAAGTTATCCATCCATATCTACTGCATATCTGGCAGCAGAGTGATGGTTTAAGGCTTGTTTGATACGTCAGACCCTTGATGACTTAGAGCCATTTAGCCAACCATGTGTTCCATACTGTTTCAGTGTAATTTACAGCTAAATCTAGTCCCACCCCCAATTCCCATAGAGATCCATTCAAATGCAGAGAGGTTATAGTATCGCTTGTAGAAGTACCAGAAATGCTGTCTGATAAGAGCTGGCTCAAAGTGCTAGAATACAGAACCAAAATAACAAAAAATGTGTTACTGTCCAATGAATTATGGTGCTCACTGTATATATGCATAATATAGGCTGATGCTTGACTGAGCAAGGACGTTCGATTTGCCTAATGCATGTTCCTCGTATCTCATCCTTGCATCCTTTCCTCGCGTCCTCCGTAGGGCAGAGCTAAGGAGCGAGAAAAGGATGCAAGGAGTGAAAATAAGCGATTGGAGTGAACAAAACTCAGCTCTTCGTCTCCTTCGGCGAAGGATACATTGACTTATCCTACTGCTGAAGTCTTTTCACCTTTCTGGGTGACATCATCGTGCTCACGCCCACATAGATTGAAAGATGGCTGATAGCTTATAATCGCATATTTTAATTATTTTTGCAAAAAATAAGCCATCAGATAAGACATCAGATTTAGGGAGAACTCTGATTGGTCTCTACAGTGGCTGGAGAAATGTTTGATCGATGTGACCACCATTTTAGCTGTGTTGATTCTGATTCTATTGTGAAGTGAACCCCTGGCACCTTCTATTTTCATTGCAACTGTTTATTGAAATGCTTGATGTTTGGTATGCAACTGCATATTTTACTCTGTATACATGAATAATGAACCCCACACATTTCGATGCAAACGCAGACGACCGCCAGGCCCAGTCTACTGAATGCGAAATGCGGCATTCTTATCCAATTATGCCACCTAGCGATCATCGCACATTTTAAACATATGCGCTGATGTTACAAGCAATGTCTGAAAACCAACGCAATATAGCGTACGACGTGTCGAAGACTTATAACGACTTGAATAAAGAAATGCGGCATGGAAGCGTGTGTCATTGTCGAGTGGCCAGGTTAGTTTGTAGGCCTACTGTTTAAACGTGAATGCATTTAACGTTACTCGCAAAACCTAGCTTGGCTTTTAATAAAGATAGCTAGCCAGAATGCACAAAATACATTCCTTTACAACTAGCCATTCCGAACAAGCTTTTTATGTAATTGTAAATTATGGCTCTGGGATCTAGTTTTATCTAGCTATGTTTTACAACTGTTTATGAAAACATTAGCAACCATTAGCCTGGCCCTCCAGTAATTTTCAATCAAATTAACTTAAATAACATCACTATCATGTTTCTGTCTGCCTATCCCACACTATCGTTTCTATAACTAAAGGTTGAATTTGTCAATTAGATGTAACGACACATTTGATTGATTTGGCTCGTGAATTAACTGTGTCCATTCTCAATTAACAGCAGTGATTGCGTTGCTACTGGTTAAACATTTAGTAACGTGCATTTCAATTATATAGAAGCGCCCTATTAGCCCGGGATCCTTGAATGTTTTTTTTTCTCTAACATTCATGTTATTATTTTTTATTGTTTGTTGCATCAAAATTCATTAGCCCAGCCCCCCCCCGCTGGGGTCCTGTTGTGGGCCGCGGAAGCTTTTGTGGTTGGTCGTGTGGGCCGCGAGTTGTAAAAGGTTGGGAACCTCTGGCTTATGCCTTATATGAATTGGACCAGTTGACGAGGAAGAATGGCACCGGCTGGTAGGCTTGCGAGAAGGGAGTTGCAGTAGTCCAGGCATGAGATGACCATGGTCTGGACGAGAAGATGGATGGAGTAGGTGGTCAGGTATGGCCGAATCCTCCTGATGTTGTACAGGAGGAGCCTGCAGGACCGTGCTGCTGTCCTGATGTGCTCTTTGAAGTCAAGCGGGTTGTCCAGGACTACCCCCAGATTCCTTGCAGAGCGGGAGGCAGCCACCATGGTACTGTAGATGGTTATGGAGAGGTCTTATAGTAGGGAAGTCTTGTATGGCTTGAAAAGCAGCTCTGTCTTATCGAGGTTGAGCTTCAGTTGATGGCTAATCATCCACTCAGAGATGTCAGCCATGCAAGCAGATATCCTCTCCTTAATCTTTGGGGTAGAGGGAGAGAAAGAGAGGAAGAGTTGAGTATCATCAGCATAACTATGGTATGAGCAGCCATGTGAATTAATGACTGAACCAAGAGACTTAGTATAAATGGAGAACAGCGGAGGACCCAGTACAGATCCCTGCGGGACTCCTGTAGAAAGGGGATGAGGTGCAGAGACAGAACCCTTCCAGAAATGCCCATCTCAGCGAGTATGGACTGTGGAGATCAGAATTTTATGGTTGACCATGTCGAACGCTGCAGACAGGTCAAGGAGAATCAGGACAGGAGAGGGAGAAGCTATAGCAGTGGAGAGTGCCTCCGTCACAGCCAGGAGAGCAGTTTCAGTGGAATGCCCAGTTCTGAAGCCGGACTGATGAGGGTCAAGCAGGTTGTTCTGGTGGAGAAAAACAGATAGTTGGTTAAGGACAGCTCATTCAGAAGTTTTCGACAGGAAGGGCAAGAGAGATACAGGACGATAGTTCTTGACATCAGAGGGGTCCAAGCTAGGTTTCTTCAGGAGTGGGGTAACAGGGACAGATATGGAAGGAGCTCACCAGATATAGACTGGAGGACTGCTGAAGGGATGGGGTCCAGTGGACAGGTGGTTGTGCGATGGTGTGAGTCTTGAAGGTCGACAGTGTAGCGGTGGGTTTGTTATGGGGGATATGGGGCATCACTAGATGCGAAAGAGTTCCAGATCGTGGCCACCTTCCCCTTTAAGTGGATCAGGAAGCCATCTGTAGAGAGGGAAGAGGGTGAAGAGGGTGGAGGAGGGATAAGCAGGGAAGAGAAGGTGGAAATGAGTTTGCGTGGGTTAGACACACATGCATTAATTTTAGACTGAAAGAATGAAGTCTTAGCAGATGTAGTTGCTGATGTGAAGGCTGCCAGCAGAGTGATACGAGGCCAAGTCATCTGGGATCTGGATTTCCTCCACTCAGTGGCTCGCAGCATGGTTCTGCTGAATCAAAGAGAATCTGTCAGCCACGATGTAACGGTGGGAAATAAGTGTGAATACTGTCACAATATGAACATTGGGAAACAATAACTCGGATAATATGAAGCAACAAAAATTGTTTTGCTAATCTACGGAAATGTTCCTGAATTAGCCTATGTGAGATGCAATGCATTGGCAATAGAATGTAGGCTGTTATAATAGCTACAGTATATGAGGTGAATTAGTGCTCTGTATGTTCAGACATTGGGATTCTGGAATTACAGTAAATCTTTATGTTTGCATATGTGAGATGTTTACTTTTATCTATTGTTGCTGATTGCATTTTAATTAGTGTCTCGATGAACCGCAATGCCAGGTACGTGTTTGTACTGTACATGCAACTACTTGTACTTGAACCTTAAAATATATTTTACAGCTTTAAATGGGCTGACCATGTGTAAGATCTGCGATTGGCTACAGGACTATTTGTGGGCTTGGTGTCAGTCAAAAATAATCAACGTCAACTTTGATGATGGAGAAGCTGACAAGCTGTCCCAATTTTGTTTGCGCCTCCTCGTTCTCTTTTTCTCCACTCGTCTCCTCTCCTCCTTTCCTTCACATACTTCCTTTTTTTAAATGCAACCCTCATGATGGGGACCCTGTGATGCCTTTGAGCCTTAGTGGGGGTCCCTGAATTAAAGCCGGTTGAAGAGCCCTGACTTTGGCTAAAACATCTATGCATGTATATACACAGCATCAGCATTTTACTGGCAGTTTCTTGCAGCTGAAATTTTATTTTTTTAAATAAAAGATCACAATAAAGAAAATACAATGTCCTACATTTGATGCAGAGCTACCTGAAGATTTTCAACCCACCCTTGTACATTCTAACATTTAATAAAAACAGATGAATATATTAAATAAATAGGAGGAAATAACTGTCACAAAAAAATGCGTAGACCTTCCAGAATTTGAATATAACTGGATAACTGATAAAGAGGAAACACATTGAAACTTCAGATGCACTTGATAAAGTTTAAATGACTATGATAAGTGGATGTGTGGCATCCTGAGATTACACTGCACAGTCCTAATTGTGCTTGGTGCATACTGAGCAAGGCCATCTGAAGTTGTTGTCAGAGGTACCATGGTGTACACAACATTAATACACATCAGCTCAGCAGCTGACTCGATTGATTTTGGCCTCCTTTCCTAGATAAATTGGTTCCTTACAAATCACTGCTGGAAATGCCTTGCTGCTCTGATCAATGCTGCAAGAACTCCTGTGGTTCGATATGCTCAGATCTATGGACCTTCGCAGCCCAATCAGTCAGTGGTTCCCGAAATCCTCTCCTATACTGGTCATACTTGGACTCCACATGGAAATGAACACATTCTGAATATAATGTTCTCTTCTTACCTCTCACTTTAAATCATGACTTTAATCTTGGGTTGGTATTCATGAGCATATGAATACCAACCCAATGCTCAATGTCTCCATGCTGCATTCAGAGTCATACATTCTAAAAGCACATGTGTGAATTTCTTTTGTTCAGTGTGCGGGCACTATTAGTTAAAATTGACTGAAGTAGAATAACATCTAAAATTACATTTTTAAATATTTAAAAATATATAATATACTTTAAATATGTTTAAACAATTTATTTTTTAAGCAATCCTTTCTTATGATATAACTTGTCATGTAGGAAATAAAAAGGTAAATACTGCCCCCTTCTGGAAATGACAGAAATTTGTACATCGTTGTAAATTGGACATTTCGTCATATGAACTCAAGCAAAAATAGTCTGTTAGAAGTTACTTTTTTTGCTGCAAAATGGCAAAACATATGAGATTAAATTTTACCATAGGATGGAAATATTGAGCAACAAATTGAAAATGTACTCCACTATAACTGAGTAGTATATTTTCCCATAAAGATATTTTTAGTTTCTTACTGCATCTACTCACTATCATATGCTCACTGAATGTAAGCCGAGCATTAAGATTTGCTGTGGAGAGCAAACAGAAATTGACAGGTCACTGGTGCTCACCTATTCTGGCATAAATGAACCCTCGCTGTTGACCTGTGTGCTAATGCTGCCCTCTACTGGCCACAGCTTCCTTTAACCCAGGGATCTCAAACTGGACTCCTGGAGGGCTACAGTCTCTGCTGGTTTTAGTGGATTCCTTCCAATCGGCAGCAGATTTAGAGCTTGGAAACACAGGTGTCCAGGCTCTAACCAAAGAATTACTTAAATTAATAACTTGAGTGCAGGAACACATCATAAACCAGCAGACGCAGCGACACGCCAGAATTGGAGTTTGAGATCCCTGCTCTTGCTGCTTTCCTGCAACATGCACTACATGACAGAAATACCCTTATGGTGTTGTTTAATCCAACAGTTAACGTTATACAGATGCACCAGGACATGAGAATGATCAGGAATCATCTGTTGCAAAGGGTCCATCTCTGATACAACTGATACAACATTAAAACGAGGTGAAGTAACATTGTAAGCAAAATCTTGCAAGTTCCTCGTGTTGAATTTCTAAGTGAAATGAAAAAGTCACATCCAAAATGGTGACAAGATGGGGAATCGCCTGCAATGAGTCATGACAGGTAAATGCTGTACTGTCACTGTACAGCAGAAGAAACAGCAAAGCACAGGGCTTTCTGTTGGTGCCCATCGACAGAATTTAAAACAGACTTAAAACTTCTTTATCCCCCCAGGGTGAAGCTGTTGTAGACTATACATATCTTCTCAAGTTCCTAACAAATGGGTTTGACAAAACAGATTTAGTTCTGAATTTAGGGTTGGCTGTGTGACATGTGCTTCGGTTTTTATGGAAACCTCATACTTGTTTACAAGACCAGCCACCATGGGAATGGCTCACTCTAAGGTTTATGGGTTTCCAACACTTCATTCCTATTTCTCCATATTGAATAATGCTGTAAATGAATGAATTAACTATTTGCTTGTTTCACTTCTGTTGAAGCACTCTAAATCATGTGGGCACGGGGTGTCATGGAGAAGCAGCACAGTGGAAACTTCCCCCAATCACGTGGCACAATACAATGTACAGACTTGTTGCAGACTACAAAAACATCAGCTTTATTGTGGAGGAGACTCATGGTCAAACTGGGGAATCATTTAAGCGGTACAGTGTAGTAGTACAAGGTAGCAGTGTGGCTTAATGGGTAAAGAACTTGGCTTGTAAACAAAGGTTGCAGGTTCAATTGGTTAGTTCACTGCTATTGTACCCTTCATCAAGGTACTTACTCTAAATAGCTTCAGTATCCAGCTGTATAAATCGATACTATGTAAAAAAAATAATAATAATAATACATTTTTTAAAAATGTAAAAAGCTTAACGAACAGTTGTGTAAATCGCTCTTGATAAGAGCAACTGCTAAATGCAAATAATGTAATATACAGTAATTCAGGGCTGGACAGATCGTTTGAGTCTGACTGGATGAGGGTAGCCTATGTTCTTCAGTCTTCCTCCATACTACCCCATCGGCAGCCTTCAGATATACTGTGCCGCCCACAATTATTGGCACCCTTGGTAAAGATGAGTAAAAAGGGTTATAAAAAAATCACCATTTGGTGAATTAGCTTAATCTCACACTGAAAAAATGGTTTTGTTAAAAATAATAATTTCTTGATGAGGGATTTTTTTTTTCTCAGAATAAATTTGCTTCAGTTAAAGGTCGGATTTTTCTCATTTTTTCAGTGTGAGATTAAGCTAATTCACCAAACGGTGAATTTTTTATAACTCTTTTAACTCATCTTTACCAGGGGTGCCAATAATTGTGTACATCTTCACTCAGTCAGAGTCACTTTTTTTTAATAACCAGCGTTTCACATGGTTCATCTTCTCAAAATAGGCTTGGGCGATATGACGATGTTATCCAGTCACTGCCAACACCATCCTACAAAAGCTGTTTCCACCCCTAAGCATTGGAAAACCCACAGTCAGTCTCACAAGATGACTTGGTTTTTTTTTAAAAATCAAGCAATGCGAACCATCTTATTATAATTACTTACCCTGCTTGCATTCCCACACAGGACACAGCCTGTGGAATTGTTTGGTGGGCTAGCGAGGTGTGCTCATAGACCCTTTCCTGGCTTTCTCATATTTTATTTGGAATGTAGATCCATTAGGTAACGTTAGTTATTGTGCCAGAAACAGCGTTAATGCCCCTATGCGTCAGAAACCATTGGTCCAAATTTCCATGGAAGCAAGCGTTCCTGGTAGTATATATCTATGTTAAACAAACCGACCTGCCGACATTTTGCTAGCCTTTTCTGGTAGCTTGCTAACAACACTGAAGAAAATAGTACTTTTATAAATTATTTTAATTACACACAAATAAATACGTACGAGACCTGATTATTGTTTGTATTGACAGAATCTGCTTCGTTCTTGTTCGAGTTCGAGTTCGGCATGAACTTTGCAAGTAGAAATATTATAAACGCGGGTCTATATGACAATGCTTAGCCAAAACTGCATATTTGCAATGGAATAGTAGCCGCAGAGGTAAGCTATACTACGAAGCAGGATTACTGAGGCCCCGTTCACACTTGCATTTTGGGGCTCGACAACTAAGGTTATTAGCTGGGCCGTGACCGAATACAATCCCTTAACCCCTTTGGGGGCGCATGTTTGAGTCAACTTCCTCAAAAATCTTTTGAGTGGGTGACTTTTTCTCAGAAATGGGGCTACTTAAAATACCATGATGAACCCCTTATTTCCAGGGTTTTGTTGAGGGAATTCAGGAGAACACTCATCTGCAGAACTGTGCACTCATCCGACAATTTTAGTAAGTAACCCGGAAGTCAATCCTTTATTTGAATAGGTGATCACATTGAGATTGGAATCTCTTTTTCAAGTGAGACCTATATACATAGTAAAATCGTAAAAGACATAGGGCCTCATTTATCAATATGGTCGTAAACAATTGCATATACAGTATTTGACAGATCCAGATCGCGTACGAAATTCTCATGTGTGATTCATCAAACTTGTGTAAATCACTGATCTGAGCATGAATGTATGATAAATCAGACTTGATCGTATATATTAGGATGCACGTTCACATCATAATGAATGAGCATACTCACATGCCCATTTTACTGTCTATATTTGGCAATGCCACCTCCTTTAAAACACACATGCCAACGCGGTTTTCTCCAGTATTATAGGCAAAAAAATTTACTTTAAATGCTTATGAATGAACAAGAAAATAAACGTGTGCTTATTGGGGGCGTAAGTAGTGGTGTGCAGCCTAGCTCAAAAAACTGCTCCGATCCTCTGAATCTATCTCTCCAACTCTCCTGGGTCTTGAAGACTACCTGCGCCTCTCAGTTTCCTCCTGCCTGTCCTTTCCACCTGACCGCGCTACTGCATCTCCTTCTCCCCTCTGCCTGCAGCCTGCTGTGCACTCACACACATACACATACACACATTCTCTGGACAGGGAAAATTGTGTTTCTCGTGACTTTACTTTGCATGTTGCCTTTACTTTATGCGTTACAAGGGTGTACCACAGGGCTCTGTATTAGGTCCACTTTTATTCACTATTTATATAACTAATCTGGGTCAAAACGTGTCAGTCTGATTTTCATTTTTATGCTGATGACACTGTTATATCCTGCTGTGTGTCAACTCTTGTACAGGCCATTGAATACTTGCAAAATGCTTTTATTGTTACAGGTTATTGAATACTTGCAAAATGCTTTTATTGTTACAGGCTATTGAATACTTGCAAAATGCTTTTATTGTTGTCCAAAATACTCTATTTCAGCTGAAACTCATTCTTAATGCAGATAATATCAAAATTGTGTTGTTTACAAACTCTAGGGATAGGACAAAAAATATCCCTTCAGTGGTCACTCTTGAGGGAAGTGAAATAGAGGTTGTTAACTCTTATAAATACCTGGATTTTTTATTGATGACTCCCTTACTTTTAAGCCACATGTGCTGTACCTGGTGAAAAAGCTGAGGATAAAACTGGGTTTTAAGGAAATAAGTTGTGTTTTTCTTTTAAGGTAAAAAAACTACTTGTTGCTGCCACTTTTTTATCTGTGTTGGACTACGGTGATCTTTTATATATGCATGCCTCTGCTCAGTGTCTTCATAAGGTTGACACAGCTTGCCATGCTTCCTTGAGGTTCATTACAAATTGTAAAGCTCTGACTCACCACTGTGAGTTATACTCTCGGATAGGATGGCCTGCTCTGGCCACCCGTAGGATCTGTCATTGGTACACCTTTATATATAAGGCAATTCTTGGTCTGCTCCCACATTACCTATGTATTTTTATCACGCAGAAAAGTGCCGGACAGTACTCTTTGTGTTCTCAGGACTTCTTTATGCTTTATGTCCCAAAAGCACGTACGTGAATTGGAAAAAGAGCATTTATGTATTCTGCACCCTCGGCATGGAATACGTTCCAGAATGTTTTGAAACTCAATCAGTTAATTTAGTTAAATGCTTTTAATTCCAACATGAGATAATTAGAGGCAGATTCCTTACGTTGCCAATGTTTTTAATTTACCTGGTTACGAAACTGACTCCTGGAAATTGCTATTTTGAAATGTGAGTTCCCTATGCTTGTTTTTTATTTTTTGTAATTTCGTTTCCTTTTGTGTTTTGTGTCTGTCACTAGTCACTAGTGACGAGTCTGCATACAGACAGGAGGTTGAACAGCTGGCCCTCTGGTGTGGTCAGAACAACCTGGAGCTGAACAAGCTCAAAACTGTGGAGATGACAGTGGACTTCAGGAGGAGCCCCCCAACACTGCCCCCCCTCACCATACTCAACAGCACTGTGACTGCTGTGGAAACCTTCAGGTTTCTGGGATCCACAATCTCCCAGGACCTAAAGTGGACGTCCAACATAGTCACACTCATCAAAAAGGCCCAGCAAAGGTTGTACTTCCTGCGCCAGCTCAGGAAGTTCAACCTGCCTCAGGAGCTGCTGATCCAGTTCTACTCTGCAATAATCCAGTCTGTTCTCTGCACATTCATCACTGTCTGGTTTGGATCGGCCACCGAACAGGACAGGAACAGACTACAACGGATAGTCAGGACTGCAGAAAAAATCATTGGTGCCAACCTGCCCTCCATCCAAGATTTATACATCTCCAGAGTCAGGAAACGGGCAGGAAACATCACTGCAGACCCATCACACCCTGGACACAACCTGTTCCAACTTCTCCCCTCTGGTAGGCGCTACAGAGCACTGTACGCCAAAACAACCAGACACAAGAACAGCTTCTTTCCACAGGCCGTCACTCTGATGAACACTTAAATCACCCATACAGTGTCAGGAACAATCCCTGTGCAATAATCATGTAACATAAAAAAAAAAAATCCACTATACCTATTTATTTTAAATTATAATTTGTAGTTTAACTACAGGTTTTCTTTTTATATATTTATATCTGTGCATAGTAGTTAAATGTTTATGTTTCCCTTGTTCAGCTTTGTTGTTCTTGTTTTTTGTATGTCTATTCTCGGCAAGTATATTGAGAGCAATGAAAAACCGGAGGCAAATTCCTTGTATGTGTTCACATACTTGGCCAATAAAGCTGATTCTGATTCTGACTATGTGTTTTTATTTTATGCTGCTGCCTGTCTTGGCCAGGTCTCCCTTGAAAAATAGATTCTTAATCTCAATGGGACTCTCCTGGTTAAATAAAGGTTAAATAAAACAAGGCACTCATGCCTTAGTAAAACAAAGAGCACTCGCAGATGATAAAACATGGCGGTGGTCTTTAGTAGGGGAAGCCGAGGCAGACAGCATAGCGAAGAAACCAATCGATGTAGCACCGCGCTAACCGATTGGGAAGCCTTAGCCTACTGGTGCACTCGCCGCAGCCAGTACCGACTTAGAATCAATCACCGGAGCTGTAGCTCACCGATTGTATGGTAGCAGATCTCACTGGGGTACACTTTCCACACCCAGGTTCGATCAATGGAATCTCATGCGTTAGCAAAATAAAGAGCACCCGCAGATAATGAAACGTGGCGGTGATCTTTATTAGAGGAAGTTGAGGCAGATAGTGTAGCGAAGCACGCACACTCTACCTTATAAAGCAATCGATATAGCACCGCGCTAACCAATTGGGAAGCCTTACTGGTGTGCTCGCCGCAGCCAGTACAGACTTAGAATCAATCACCGGAGCTGTAGCTCGCCGATTGTATGGTAGCTGATCTCACTGGGCCACACTTTCAAAGCCGAGGTTCGATCAATGGAATCTCATGCCTTAGCAAATAAAGAACACCCGCAGATGATAAAACATGGCGGTGGTGTTTAGTAGGGGAAGTACAGGCAGGCAGTGCAACAAAGCACGCATACTCTGCCTTATAATCACAGAAGAATACAAACCTGTACTACTGCATACAAACCAGTTCACCGCGCGATTTGTTTCGCTAGAGTGAACGCAGTAAATGCGGTAGCATCATGTGCCTACCGCCGCAGTATCCAAGAAACGATATCCATGCAAGATAGCAAGGCTATCCACGGATGTCGCTCGTAAGTGCTTATCACTGCCTTTGGAAGTTGATAAAAATCGTATTGAATGATAAGAATCGTAGCCACGACCGAAGTCACAAGACGCTGTGGGATTGACACAGGATATGCATTGGTGAGAAAAATGAAGAGGATTTCGGCAGTGACGCTCCCCCCCCCCCCTTTATGGGAGTAATTACGTCACTACGTGGAGATCATGTACCATGACAAATTCTGGTATAAAAGTCTCGATGCATCTGGCCCCAGACGGTCCATCGTTTTGATGACCCTAATGGTCAGAGGAACAAACTAGAACCAGCATACACAGGGGGACCCCAGGACCGAGTTTGAGAACCACTGTCATACCCACGTTCATTTTGATTAATCCGGAAATTTCCCTAAAAATGGCCGTACGCTCACTTTACGATCAGATTTGAACGTAGATTTAAATGATAAATGTGGCCCATAGAGCGTATACGCATATCTATGGTACAAGAGCGGGTCATATTACGAACTACTCTCTTTTTTATTTTTGTTAATTCAATTTTCATTCATAATCTACACTTTGTAATCATCGTCATATGTAAACTGATTTATATTTACTATTACGATTGCTATCAGCTATGTAAAATAGGGCTTAATGGTGCCATATTGTGGCTACTTATGGGTATTGCAACATGATTCTTCTTCTTTCTTCTTTTTGACGATATAATATCGTCGTTTTTCTTATCGTCTGTAGGGGGATTTCAATATCTATGATCAAGCATATCTCACAATCGTATAATTGCATTAATGAACATCAAAAACACAAGTAATATGACGTGTATATTTACCATATAGATAGCCTACCATCAACGTGCTAACATTATTATTAGCATGGGGTGGATATTTATGGAGTTCTCGGCTTTCTAAGCCTGTGAAAGGAAGTGTGCCGTCTTTGTGTTTCAGTCCCTAAACACATGAAGTGTTCTGGGTCATATTGTCTTTTGGTTTGTGAAAGAGTCTATTTTTACAAATGAAACTCTGACAACTCTGCTTCATTTTGAGTTTGTTGTTTTGGGGCTCCCTTTTTCATGAAAGGTATTGAGTTGTTGTATGTAAAAATAAAAAATAAAAGTTTTTTTTCTTGGGGTTCAATCCCCCAGGTTCTATGTTTGGGGTTGAAGTACCCTAGGTTTTGTGTTTTGAGGTTCCAGTCCCCAAATTTTTGTGAGCTAGTGTACAATTAACTACATAGTGTCATGGTTTTGCGGGCTGCTCTGTTCTTTTTGTGGGCGTTGCCTCCCGGGGCCGCGAGAGGGTGCTCCTTTCATGTTTTCTTCCTCTCCAGGACCTATTACGGGTTACGAGTTGCAGGTGCACGTCGACTATTTAAGCACCACAACTCCCTTGCTCTGGGCTTTTGTATCATTCTTGCCACGCTAAGCCAGGTAACACAGGTATAGAAATTCAGGCGACGACTTGTCCTTTTAGCAAATTGCTAAAAGTACACGTGGGACTTGCCTTAGTGTGTCTTTTTAGAACTTATTTTTCTTTTCACACTTAGCTCTTTCCTTGGTTTTCTTTTCCCTGTCTGTGTTTGAGATAGTACCTCAGTTTCGCCTCATATCTGTTTGCCTCTTTATTTTCTGCTCGAGTCTGCAAGCTTTTCGCCCACTTTTCTGGGTCGCTTTTCTTTGGCTTTACGCCGGGAGTTTTTTCCCGTTTGTTTATTTTCGCTGCTCCATTCTTGGACTTCCTTAGCCTTTCTATTGGTTATCTACGTCCTGTGGGTAACTTTCTGATCCCCTCACGGTCGCATCTGGTCCTCGTATCCCAACCCCTCTTACACATAGATGTCTTATCATTAGGGTTCAAGTCCCATAGGTTCTATTCTTGGGGTTTAAGTCCCCTAGGTTTTGTATTTGGGGTTCAATTCCCCTAGAAAATAGCACTAATTGTTGTAGGTTAGTGTCCCATTAACTACATAGATGCCTTATTATTGGGGTTCATGTCCCCTAGGTTTTTTTGTTGGGGTTCAAATCCTCTAGGCTTTGTTCTTGGGGTTAAAGTCCCATAGAAAATAGCATTAAATGTTGTGGGTTCAAGTCTCTGTAACTAAATAGATGTAATTTGTACTGATGTCCACATTCTGTACACTGTGCAATTACTTTTAATTGCTTTTAGTCTTTATTTGTACATTGTTTTCTTCCTATTTTTTCATTCCTTTCCTTTTTTCTCTCTTTTTATGTGAAGCACATTGAGTTGTAATTGTTGTATGAAATGTGCTATATAAATACAATTTGATTGATTGATTGATGATGGTGCCCCTCAACAATACCCTGCACCCAAATGCACATAACTGTAAATTACTTTGTAATGGAGTTAGTCCCTGCCCTTTAGGTGATGTGATTGGGTCATTTGGACACAGTATGCAGTATACCATTTGCATTATACCATTCATAGGATGCTTCTGCTTTCTTCTTCAATAAAGTAGCCCCGCTGAACGACTGTTAGCATAGCGTATAGTGCTAAGCTTGCAACCAGAATTCTGGATCAGGCATTACTGCACCAATTACATTACATTTCTGGCATTTAGCAGACACTCTTATCCAGAGTGGATTACACAGAACTTTTTTATTTCTTTTTTTAAATTAATGAATTTATTTTTAGCATTTTTACATAGTATCCAGTTATACAGCAATTCAGGTTAAGGACCTTGCTCAAGGGAACAATGGTAGTGCACCTGGGAATCAAACCTACAACCTTTCGGTTACGAGCCCTGTTTCCTACCCATTATACCCACTTGAGCACCCTTGAGCAAGGCCAGTGCAAACTTTTCTTTCCCAAGGGGCCCTCATAAGGGGTAACTTTTTTCCTAAACCCTTAAGCAAGGCACATAATCTGGATTGCCCCAGCACAAATGCAGCAGTATAATAAAATAACACTTAAAAGATGATCAACTGCATGATAGTCGCATTGCCTAATGGTGTCAACCAAACACATGAATATTCCTCACCAAAATGGTTTACTGTAACAACCCAAAATCAAATCAATAAATATAAAATTTTCTAGGTCTGTAATACTTTGTAGCTCTGTACCCAATGAAGGGATTTCATTGATAGTGTCATGGTTTTTGACGTTTTTATCCCTTGCGGTCGTTTCCCTCGGTAGCCACGTGAGGGCGCTGCCCTTTCTGTGGATTTTTGCTCCGCCCCGTCAGCTTCCCTCCCAGCGTCCACACCTGTGCGTGGTTGCCTCAGCGCTATTTAAGCCACCGTTTCCTTCTTCCCGGGCTTCTGTATTGTTTGGGTACTGTCTTTGTTTGTTGGGTGTGTGTTACTAAAGCGTTCGCCCATTTCCGGGGTCCCCTTGTTTCGCTACTGAGAGGCAGGGCATTTATTTTTTACCTATCTTGCATTTGTCACTGTGGCAGTAAAGGTATGGGACAGCGGTTCACTGTTCAATTGGCCTGTAAAATATTTCTCTTTCCTGGGAGATCAGGCGTTTATTCCTTTACGTTTTTGCATGTGATAGCGAGTCAGTAAAATTAGACTTTAGGACATCAGATCTCTGTTCTGTTCGCCTTCTGTACGTTTCTCCTTATTGAGAGACAGGGCTTTTATCCGTTTTCATGTTTTGCGTGTTGCACTGGGCCAGTAGATGTTAGGACTCAGAGACTGCTTTATTTCCTTCCTGTAGCAAGCCGTTTTCTCCCATTAGAGCAAGGGAGTTTTTCTCTATTCGTTTCCTTCCTTTTATCCACTCTAATTTCAGTCCCCTTGTTATTTTACCGCCTAGGCAGTCTCTCACTTCGTTTTCATCCCGGTTGTAGCTCCTGGTGGTTACCGAGCTTTCTCTTGCGCATGCCTATGCGCCGTTCGCCTGATTATTCGGGTTCTTTTATGTTCCCCCTTTTTTCCAGTTCCCAGTTTATTTTCCTCCAGTTGAGAGTGGGAACTAGGTTATTTGTGTTAATCATTCTATTTCCCTTAATTACGGGGTCTCTCCATCTCAGTGGCTCTTTGAGCTTTTAGAATCCCTTCGCTGCGTGTGGCCCTTCGAACCTCACACGTTACGTCCCCTTACAGATAGTCACTGACCTTGAAAAACGAATTATCATTGCCAGGTAGGGAAAGCTGTGGCACACTGTGGGCAAATGGCTTTTCACTAGAGTGTGAGAGGATGCATCAGAAAATCAGGTGGTTCGGATCATTTTCATTGTAAAGATCAACAGGTTCATTCTAACTCAGGTTTTAGTATCTGATTCTGGTAGCATGTGCAATATTAATAATAACAATAATAATAATATATCTACTTCAATTTAACATAGCATATGCAAGATCAGGGGAGATTATTCAGTCAGACTTGTAATAAAGATTATTTTTGATTTGCGCAATATCTGTGCTTGTAAAATTATTTTACCTGGAGTCTATAATTACAACATCTAGTGACTGGAGATGCTGTGTGATGAAAAGATATAACTTCACATTCAAATGCAGCAACAGGATAGTTGATAGCATCACTATCTAAGCTACATGCTGCAACAAGACATTTTATGGATACATTTAACAATACTTTTTTTTTTTTTACTTCCATTATGTTTTCTACATTATAACATAATGGGGGTATTCCCTTTACTAGTTTACTAACTAAGGATAAAAATGCATGCTCCATTACAAGACTGTATCCACTACTCAGCTATGGTCCAAGGGAGAAAGTGTCATTGAAAAAAACGACTTTATTGATCCCTATTGCAGAAATCCATTCACCAGACAGACATGACTAATCTAAAAATAAAACCACTAAACACAAATACACAGAGGTTTGCAGGTTATTGGTAGCCATGACATGATCTTCAAGATGTCATGATGTCAGATTTGCATGACCGTATCCATGACAGTGATGTCAGTTTTTCAAACATATAGTCCTGACCGGAGCACTGGAGATGAGTGAAATAAACTCTTGTTGCGAAAAAGGCATTCAGGAGGACCCATCTGCTCGGACAGCCACTACAGAGATAGCTGAATTGCCTGGAGGGCCAAATTCTGCGCAAGCCACGCTTTGAAATTCACATGCCATTCTCCTCAAGCCCAGTCTTGTTACTACGGGGGGGATTTGTATCTGAGTTCATCGTATTGTCCGTAGACCTTCAAGAAATTCACTGACTCCCACAAAGTGCACAAATGCATGTAAAAAAAAAAAACTGGCTTAACGAAGCTACATGCCAGGGTTTGATTCAGTGATCTGAAACAGAAGGGGCGATTAGGCTGTACAAACACTCAGTTGCTGAAATACTGCAGGTCTTGAATGCACGTACATGAATGTGGAATCTCTGTGTGTGTGTGTGTGTGTGTGTGTGTGTGTGTGTGTGTGTGTGTGTGTGTGTGTGTGTGTGTGTGTGTGTGTGTGTGTGTGTGTGTGTGTGTGTGTGTGTGTGTGTGTGTGTGTTATGTGGTGGTGTGCGTTTGGGTTCTATGTCAGATGCTGAAACCTTCCTTTATAGCTATAAATACAGTTGTGTAGCCTACTTTTTTATGTGACAAGTCGCTAGCTTCTCACCTTCGTGAGCTTTTGATGTAGTTTGTTTTTCCAGTATGCTCTGTTGCTGAATCCCATAAGCACATGCCAATCAAACGCACCTCAACATGTGCCTGGTTCTGGTTTTAGGAATCTTTTAGGGAGTTGTACAGAGCTACTGGAATTTCATTTCAAAGATGAATACCGTGTTTAGATTAGCCAGCCGTCTTTTTGTTATGATGTATCACACTGTTCAGAGTGATTGCAGTGAAAGAAATGTTTTTAGTGCAGGGACAGAGCAATTTTTAAATATAAAATTAGAGCACAGTATTAGCTGTAGGATAAGTATTCCATAACCTTTAGCTGCGTGTGACAGTTTGTGTGCATTAAGTTTGTTAATCTAAAGTGGTTTAAGAACGTGCTTCCACAAACGTGTAATATCGAGTTGTCGGGCGTAAACTAGGCTACTTTGATTACGTTGCTAATTATAAGCAATACAATGTGGGCGATATAAGACTATACAATGCCTTCACTGTCTTAAGATTATCTGCACGTTCTTTGTTCCTGAGTTAATGTTATGACGACAAATCTAATCTTTTTATTAATTTTTTTTTAAATTTTTTTTTTTTACAATATATAGGCTAAATTGAATAATTTCTGAAATAATTGGACTCTTACTATTTTAAACCTGAGGTAAATTTAGGATATAATACTGCCCAGTCTGTAGCCTATTTGCAAGGGGGTGTTAGGCTATATAGCCTAAGCGTCAGAGCCCACAGCCCGTTTTCCCAGCCCACTGAAACTAAGAAATCTTGTGGAGAGTGGGACCTTGTGGAATCAGTTCGGAAGGGTGAGCAGAGGGAGAACAACCTAAGGCGGAAACGCTTCCAGTCCGTTTTTCAACAGCATTTACATTCTATTAAAATGGATTATATCTCAAAGGATATTTTGGTAATGTTCCTGATCCAAAGTAAGTTATGCAGAATCCTCCCTCTCTGAACATAGCCTAGTCTACTTCACTTACATTTCATTTATAATGTGACATTCGTATACATTGAGGTATAGCATAAAGCAATTAAGTTGATTCAAATTAACAAAATAAATGGGCTATAACTAATTGTTTTCTATGTCATATAATCTTAAAAACTTCGCACCTGCGTGTCGCGGAATTTCATTCAAGTTTTGGTAGCCTGCTGAAATATTGAAATATAATAACTGCTTTACAGGAGGGACAGTTTAACTTATTAAAATCTTTAGCCTACATAACTTGGCATCCAATACAATGCAAGAAAAATACGTCTACGATAGGGTTTTTACATGTGCGCCTAGTGTTTTAAAGCGCGTCGTGAAGATTTATTTATTTATTTTTAGACCGGGGGAGGTGCCTTAAGAAGATGGTCATGTTTCATCACATAGCGAAAAAAGTTTTGACGATGTATCGATGCGTGTGGGTAACCTTTTAACCGAAATGAGGACTATTAGCAAACGATTGTGACCTCTAGGACTAAGTCTTATCACGATTAAACCTTAAATAAACAGGACAGAGAAATAAAACATGATTACAGAACATTTTCTGAGAGTAGGCTATGTCACATGTAAGAAAATGTGACGGTCGTTTGGTTATTTTATTTATTAGCCTTTCCAAACTAATTCACGCTTTACAAACAGGCTAATCAATTAATTCCCCATAGGCTACCATTGAAGACTTATGGAATAGATTTTGTACCCAAAACCAATCACTTCAAACCTTGATCTCTGCGTTACCTGGCTTGAGTTAAGGCTACTGTGTACGTCTAGGTTTAAAGAATAGCTAAACAGTAGTGTATAAAAATGGCAGTGATTCTGTTTTCTCAGTGTGGTGTGCATACTCAGTACTGTTAACACCACAGGGCGAAATTGTCATTTTTAAAGCTGCTTTTTAAGGTTTGTCCACACTTTGCAATAGGGAACTTTCCTCTTACAGTGCATAGTTGCTTGCAGAGAGCTTTGTTGAATAAACTTGTCAACCTGGTAAGACTGACAACTAAGAGAGAGTTCCAACAATGTCCAAAGTGCTGCATGGACCAGAAGGCCACATTCATTTTTTTATTTTTTATTAGAAATTGTAGTAGAAACTATTAGAAACTGACATGTAGAGAAGAGTGGTGAAACAAGGCTTACAATGGCAGAGACAAGTCTACCTCTCTGTGGTTGTGGATATTCTATCACTTATGAGGGAATTAAATGAATATAGGAAACTGTAAGATCATGGACAGCAGATGATGCCTCATTGTCCACTATTTTTCAGCATATCCCCTTCCCTGGCAAGCTGACATCAGGGGATGGTGCTGTAATGAGCGACTCCCTTTATGTTGGTTTGATAAAGAAGCCTTACCGTGTCACTAGGCAGTGCTGACGAGGGGCTAACAAGGACTCCGGCTGTACAGATTAAGAGAGGAGTGGCTGACTAGAGTAGTGTGTTGTAAGGGCCAGTTTAGATAAGATAAATACAATTAACATAATAGCTTTCCTTCGAATCCTGGCTGAGGGCCTTTCTGTGTGGAGTTTGCATGTTCTCCCCGTGTCTGCGTGGGTTTCCTCCGGGTACTCCGGTTTCCTCCCACAGTCCAAAGACATGCAGGTTAGGCTAATTGGAGACTCAAAATTGCCCATAGGTATGAGTGTGTGAGTGAATGGTGTGTGTGCCCTGTGATGGATTGGCGGCCTGTCCAGGGTGTATTCCTGCCTCTCGCCCGATGCATGCTGGGATAGGCTCCAGCACCCCCCGTGACCCTGACCAGGAATAAGCGGGTTAATGGATAATGGATGGATGGATAATAGCTTTCCTGTATACTTTATACTTTACTCCACTTGGGTGTAGGGGAGCCTTAATCATGCTGAGGTCACCTGGACCAGTGTCATCTGTAGCCTATTCTTTGTGTTAAAACTACAACTTTCTGATTATTGTATATTCTGAGCTGGACTTTTAAACTAAAGTGTGTGTACTGATAATGCTGAGATCACTGCTTCTGTGCCTTTGAGAAATGAAGGTACATAAATTCAGTCTCTTAAATTCAAATCAGGTTGTGTACGGTTGTATGCCCAAAATAAAACTACAAATCACAAGCTTTTAAACTTGATTTTCAGTGGTGTCTTTTATAAACTTTCAAAAGAATAGCGCACTTTTACTGAAATCCCGGTCCTTGAGGGCTGAGAACTGTTGGTTTTCCACCCTCAATTTACCTGGGAATGGGGGCGAAGACAGTCTGGCCAATCAGTAGCACTAATTGTCCAGTTAATTACTTGGGGGAAAAGAAAACCAGGGCCGGATTTGGTTTCCAGGGTCAGATTAGAGAAAGTAGCCTACACTATGGGGTCGATTTACTAAGATCCCAAATAAGGGGTACAGGTGCAGCCAAAGTATTTGCACGCGTTATCATTTCACGCTTTGCGGGTGATCAACTAAGAGTCATTATGTAAATTACTCCAGCCGCAAACAGCCATATTTAAATTTGATTTTTTGTGTTTGGAATGGTTATACTGTAAGAAAATGGTGAAAAGACTGGAATGTTGGAGTTTTTCTGGTATTTTTTTAGTGTAGAGCAGGCTATAGGCTACTATCACAATGAATGAGCTGCCGGTTTATTACGAACCATTTCACTGGATGTCTCTTAGTTTCTGCCAGGAGTTACAGATGTTTGTCAGGACTGAACATAACTATGCTTACTAGCAGTAAGCTTACTCGTGCCGTAAGTCTCACATAAAATCCATATGATCATGGGTTTTATTTTTTTATAAAGTTTTGATTTGCTTGTTATTCACTGTTTGTTATAATAGACATTGTATTGCTTGTTTGATTCAAATAATAGTTACTCTTCAATTCTGTAACACGATTAAAAAAAATATTCTTACTGTTCATGATGTAGCTTATGTACACTATCTGCAAATTCTCTTTTTGTGTACCCTATTTTGTGCATTAGCTAGAATGGGCCAGTTAATTAGCCCCCATTGTTATGCAATCATTCAGAACGTTCAGTTATGGATATTCCAAACACACCCGCAGCCTACGTGTCTTGCTACAATGACAGCCAAGATCAAAGGGCGTGTCCAAGTCCACTTTTGCTATTTTAACAGCGTGTTTTTTGGGTGCTAAGCACAGCGCAACGTCCAAATGGACTGAACCGAGTCTCTTCATTAATTATAGGTGTCTTGGGCGTGACATGCAATAAACCAATCAAAATGTCATATCCCATTCCCTTTAAAAGCCTGCTTTTCCACCTTGGCGGATTGCTTATATGATGGCGAAACAGACATGCTTGTGCGTGTTTAGTGCGATCAAGGAATAGCCTATATGGATCAATAGTAGCCTATGATAAATATTATTCGGACAAACCATTATGAGTTCCCGGTAATTCCCGACAGTGCTGTTATTTTACAAAATATATGCGGTTAAATTTCGTTAAAGGCACCTGCAACAGCTGAGAATAAGCTACCAATGGCTTCCGTCTCACCTTAGAAAACGCCAAATTAGCCTGCTTGTTTAACGAATTTCGTTTGATTATGCAATGAAGCAATGAACTCATGTTCAAGCTTCATCCGAAGTTCATTACCTGCATTCTAACTTTGATTAATAAAATAAATAACGTTATTTTGCCTTAATGATGACAATAAATACAATAAAGCTGTCAGGTTGGCAACCCATAGGTTCATGCATATTTTCCCTTGTTTTATAATGTCCTGCTAATGGAAATGTGACCAACCTGTTTTACTGGTAGCGTAATGCTTTAAAACAATCCACTTTCCCAGGAAGACCGTTAAAAGTGTGATTTACAGCAGGGAAAACAGACCTGCTCCTGTAAAGCGCACATGCAGATAATGGTATTAAAATTAATTGTGAATGTGCTGCAAATTAGATTTTGTTTCTAATTAGACGCTTAGTTCTCTTTAAAATCTTTTGTTCAGTTATGGAATAACAGGTCAGATCAGCTGGGTTTTAATAAGCTGAGGGTATGGAAACCTTGTCACTGTAATTAAAAAAATATGAAGGACGTAGAATAGCTAAGGTTACAATTCAGTTAACATGGTGACATTTATCTCCGTTTTCTAACCATAGGCTATCGAAAAAACCTTATGCACAGCGAATCCGCTGTAGCCTAGGCTATTTGAAAAACAATAAAAGCAAGATTCACAATAAACAATATAAGATAGGGCTCAAGATGCCAATTGTGTGCTAAGTATACCTGTTTCTGGAACCATGTTTGTAGATATCATAGTTTTTATATCATTTTGAAATTGAAGGCTCTTAAAGCTCAATTTGCGACTCACCCACCTTTCCTAATTATAGATTAGTGCCCAAACAAGTGAAACCAAAATAAATCACTACATGCTACTGAGAAAAAAAATTAAGTTTTTATTTTTATAAAATTTGTATTTGCATACCTGCTGAAGTAGTGTAACATAATCATTAAATTAGTACTTTGTTGTGGTATATACATAGTTTACCAAATGTGAATCAAGTAACATTTTTGTAAACCTCCCAGGATAAGGGCATTTGCCAAACAGCTAAATATATTGAGAAAGAAAGACCAAAGAACAAAATATGTCAGGTCATTGTTTGCATTATGTTTGCTGGGAAAGCAAGACACTGGCAGGAAGTTACACTCCACCACTGACTGATCAGAGCATCTCAGATACATAAGAGCCAAAGTAAATATGCTGGATCTTGTGAATATTACAGATCACTCAACGTGTTTCTCTCTTCTTCTACTTTATATCTCCTTCTCATTTTCTTCTTTTTTACTACATAAAATATCAAATTTCATGCCCCCTGGATGTGCATTATGTTAACTAGAGCTAGGTGACATTCCATTCCACCAGCAAGGCATGCCTAAGAGAACAAAGGGTTCCTACCTCTGTGCTACTTCATACAAACCTGCCTCATATTTTAGTAAAGAGCATGATTTGTTTTTAAAATGCCTCATAGCACCCACATGTTTAGTCTACAGGCCCATAACATGGTTTATACACTGACTGTGATTTATTTTTGGGAAATGCTGTTTTCCATGATGTACCATCTATACTACATACACATGTTATTTATTGTTGAGTTATCCTTGTTTAGATTGTCTCCCTCTGTATTTTTCTATCTCTATGCAGGTTGTGGAATTCACTTTTCAGAGCCTTTTAATGTAGGATTAACTGGAGCTAAAGTGTTTTCTGGGCCTGTGTCAGAAGAGTTTGGTTACACCGTGCAGCAGTTTATAAATCACAAGGGAAAATGGTAAGGATACATTTTGTAACATGTGTTTTTTTTCATGTATAATTGACTGATTTTGTCATATACCCTAGGGTGGCTTCTTGGAATGTTGTTTTGCATGATCATCCTGATAATTTGTTCCTGCAAAGTTTCTGAGAACTGATCAATGTTTTTTACCCATTTGCCCTGTGCATCTTATGCTTGGGGTTTTGTTCAGTCAATCAGCTAGGATCTTGAACCATATTTGGCCTAGTTGGAGCACCATAATTCATTCTTTTATCGCACAAGTTTGTCCAATTATTTCCGATGTTATCCTCAACATTATGTGGGTGGGTGGGTGGGGGGGATTTCAGAAGGATTTCAGACCATGATCTCACTTCTGTGGAAAGAGGGTAGTGCTGTAGTACTATTCCATCCCGCGTTTCATTGCTGCAACCTACCGCCATGAAATGTATCTGTCCCAAAGCATGGTTATGATCATTTGGTCCTTAAAACTGCAAAAGTCCATCAAACTTAACAGAACATTCATCCGGGTGATCCGTCTCCACTCAAGAGAAATAATACAAAGATGATAGATTACATGCTGGAAAAAGTGGGAAGTGGAATATCATTTTCCATTCATAAATGCCTGAGACTGATGTGAAACTTGTGGAGTGCTGGGCGATTAATGTGCATCCAGTTGTTTCTGTGTTCATGTCAAGCCTAGGGAATAAATGAAACCTCATACGTCATCTGTTAGAGTGTTTTATTGAATTATTTTTATTAAATTCGTGGATGAACACGGACAGGTGCCGTTTCCCTCCCACTAAGTACGGCAAACCATTGCATGAAGGAACACTGCCTATAGTTCCACTTAGCAGTTATTCTTATTCACAGCAACAAACAGCGTTTCCCTGAACCGGTTCACCTCAAGTGCTACAGCTCAGAAAGAGTGCTCAAGGGAACAATGGTTATATATATAGTTACAATCCTAGTTCTCTACAATACTACGCTTACACTACCACCTTTTACATTCGTTTAATTTACATTAAATTTAATAATTGTGTTTATGTATCAAAAATGGATTGCCTTTGAATTAAATTATCTTCAATTTTGTAATTACGCTACAATGCAGTTTTTTTTTTTACATTTGCACATGGTTTTGTTCAACTCTCAATACAAATGGCAAATGATAAACTTCAACCATTCGAACAGGGTAGACAGCGACACTATAGCCAATAAATACAAAGCTGAGTCTACTCAGCTTCTACAGAAATGGATGGAATTGAATATTATGTGTTTTGCATCACATAATATGTTCTTAGCACTTAAGTAATATAATAGAGGAAGTTTATATTCAGAGGAAGACAAACAACAAACACACACAACAAACACACACACACACACACACGGCCAACACAAACACACAAAAGCAGATTCAAATTAATTAAAACAATAACACCACAAAGAGCCTAATCCAAAAATATACCGCAGTGTGTGTTCATTTAAATGCTGTTTTATCTCCAGCTTAATGGCTCCACTCACGGCCCAGCGTCACGGTAGCTGGGCTTCTGTTGACGTGTTCTGCTCACAGCCTCAGATCTCCTTAGTCCTCTTCAATCCTTCGGACTTCTCCAAGTTGAAGTTCACGGCTTTCGCAGACTTCCTGTGTTTGATAATGCTTCCATGAGATCTCTGAGAAGATGTTGTTTCAATATCCCCCGGGTCGAGCCATACAGTAACTTCCTTGTTTGCTTGTTTTTTTTCATAAGACATAAATGTGGATTGGTTATTTAGACCCAGCAAAGGAATTCTGAGGGATAGGTTTAATTGCAAAGGAGAAGATGAAAGGAGAAATATGTAAACAGTCTGCTGAAGGATTTGATAATGGGCAAGAGACCCTTAACCCTTGACCTGAGTTATACATAAAATTAGACTGTGAAAAGGAACTGTGAAAATGTAATTTAATTTGCATGGTGGCACAATGCAACCACAAAATGATCATTGTGCATTTTTTTATTGCTAATGTACAAAATAACGGTCACACAAATAGAGATTATAAGCACGTTTTTGAGTATTTTCTCAGGTTGTCATTGAAGACTGAACAATGTTAAAGTCACTACCATCACACAGAATGGAAGTTACTATTGTTTCTTCTCGACTCTTGTGTAGTAAGGTGCAACACCAAATGGAGAGTTATTTAGTGTAGTAATAATAATAGTGTAATAATGCAGTAATAATGTAATCTCTTGGTATCAGATGACAATTGGTGCCTGAGGTAGTGTGCAAGCTATGGCTATTCAGTCTTTGTCCATAGCCCTCAGTACTTTGCCTTTTACACTCATTAACACTGGGAAAGTGTAACATTTCATGAGAGCACCAGAGTTGAATATCTGTTTAGAAAACTCTAAATCTTTGGTCATGGCATATCGTCACATTGAAGGTCAAAGGGCTTTCTGTTTAATGGGCCATTTCCTGTCACATGGTACGTCTCTGGGAGAAACTAAGACAGAGTCAGTCAGATGGGGACCTGGTGTCACTGAGTGCGCTCTCTAAGCCCTGCTTCACTCTGTGAGCTTCCTTGTTTCACAGCACGCCTGCATGAATCGAGCTCTGACACAGACAACGCTATTATCATAAATATGTGGCAGCTGTCCTGCTGTCTTGACTCTGGGGTCTACCCACTGTGATTACTCTGCACTCTACAGGACAATATACATTGTTAAAATGTCAATAATAATGCAAAACTGTGCCGCTTTGATTACTTTCACCTATATAAGGCACAAACATTCTCTACACTTAAATTTAGTCTTTCTGCTCTTGGCATTTTCCCTATACGGTGATATTTATGTTGCTTGCATATCATTTTGTTAAGAGTAGCCTCAAATGTATTGCTGCATGAAAAATGTAAATATAAATAATCTGTTCAAGTTTGCTTAGATGCATTGTGGCAGATTGGATGGTGTCTTTTCTAGTTAATTTAGGTTGCATTACAATTGAATAGTTTTTTCCAAAAGTCACTCAACCCACTTTTACCAATTTTGATGAACATTTTGTTTATTTTAAATTGGTGTTTTTTTGCATCACAAATCCCCAAGAATAGTGTAAAAGTGAAATTGCATATATCTAACCATTTATCATATTACCTTGATTTGGTGAGGTTTGGAAAAACACTCTTCAATGCCAAATGTATAACTCGGAAGGAATGATTTTGAATTTTGAATGGTATTTTGCAAATATACGTTAGTAGGTTACAGTTAGTTTTGCTGCCCCTCTGTCTGGCTTTACACTACAGTGGATATCACCAGTACAGCATCTAGTGAGTCACATCTAAAGATGTCCCCACAGTGTTGCACTGGTATTAATGTACAAAATGTATAGGCTATCGAATGTATATCCGAAGGGGACAATTTTCAGTCTCTTGCTGCTGTGCAGATGCCTTGTATCACATGTATATTTCAATATTATAGTGTATCAAATCTGCTGCCGTCATCCATTTCACTGTGGTCAGTTTATCTGTAGAAATTCCTGTAGATACCATATTGACAGTGAAGCATTTTTTTTCCCAAGGATCCAGTGCTGCTGACTGTGTCTTTGTCATGTTTAATTTTGGGAGTGTGATTCCTGACTCACACAGTGACTACTGTCCGTCTATTTTTTACCACGTACTCAGTAGAAGGAGTTTATGGAAATAACTGATTTCTATTCCTGGATCAGCACACCATTCTGCTTGAAACTTCTGAAAAGTGGCTCAGTTCATTTGTACTGTAATATGCACTTTTTTGTTTGTTTGTTTTTCAAGTTAAAGTCATTGAAAGATGAAGTTTTTTAGTTTAAGATGGATGAAACTAAACCAATCTCTTGTGGCCCTATATAGTTTGAAATAATTCATTATATATTTTTTAAATATGAAATGGGGAATATGGGGAAATTAAACTCCATGTGGCCACTTGACAAAACATGTTTGTTACATTCGTGATAATCTCTTTCTCCTCCTTCAAGGCTGCTGGTTGGGTCTCCCCGAAGTGGGTACCCACAAAACCAGAAGGGCGATGTTTACAGGTGTCAAATCTCAGGGTCCAAAACTAATTGCGATAAACTCAACCTACAGAGTAAGTGTACTTCTTTCGAGTGATTTCACTCCTGTGTGACGGGGAAGCATTTAATGTAACACCATTAATTAGACTGGTTATCTATATATAGACTGATTTATAGTTTGTTCCTTTGTGATTCTTCACAATGGAAATTCTGCTAATTTCATGTTATTTTACATAGGAAATATTTAGATCTATAATGAATACTGGATTCATGATTGGACCATTCATGCTTTGACACATTTGCGAACAAAGCAAAAAGGGCTGTGGTACTGTTTTGTGTGTAGAATAATGTTGCCCATAAGTGTTCAGGCGTCTCAACTCAAACTTTCTTATTATGTTCCAGACTCGGTCAGGATTGCGTCTGTGAAAAATATTAATTCCAACATGAGTCTTGGTTTGACTCTCACTCCCCTGCCAAAAACAAATGGATTTATGGTAAATTTCTTGCAGAATATCTCAACCCCACGCTTTCTTATTCCCAAAGGTGTGCTGATAATTGTGTTGCCTACGTGGTAATGCACTCCTTAAAGAAATACATGTTGTTTCACCTATTTCAAGTAGTGTATTGTAGGATTTTCTATGCTCAGAAATGTTTTGCTTGCCATGCTTTATTTATGTAATCCTTGGATTATGGCGAACTATTGAAAAGACAATAGCATGGCACACTTATGAATAATCACTATATTAGTGTTATTATGGTTAATTTCTATCACTAACATGAATTATAATTAATAAAATAATAGTAGTATTAAATAAGTATGTACATTGTTATTAATTAGAAGTATGACTGTGCTTTAAGAAACATTGTTGATATTAGTTTGTGAATAAATCTTAGCAGATGTTAGTGTAATTAAGGAGCAGGGTTACAGTATGTATTGTTTATATAAAGCATTCTGCAGTACACATTGCAATCTTGTCTTGAACTTTCTAAAATCTACCACCATGGGCTTGATTTTTAAAATATTTCCCTTACCATTCCTAAAACAAGTATGCACGGTGAAAAGCTTTACATTTATTTTCATAACAATATATTATAATAATGCAGTACAATACAATATAATATTATTGTCATCAGATTAAACCTCATACAGAGAAAATATTGTGTGAATGGCCTACCTAAGATAGATATAGTATACAGAATAATGTACCGCATGGAAAATACAAATAGGCATAATGAAACTGTTGAGCTAGTTTAACTTCTGTTCAGTTGGCTTTTGAATGATATAAATTCAAATTTTGTGTAATTTTTATTTACAGTACATCAATGAGCATTGCAGCGCTTTAGCCCCATGTTAGCATGCAGAATGGGTGTGGCCACGCTCACATCATATTTTTCAAGCTGTGGGTAGCCCTTGCTGCAGGGAGTTAAATATAATGTGCCAATGCATGAGAAAGATGCCTCGCAGCATGATCCTCTTTTTTTCTATCACGAACGACACCTGTTGAATGAACCCTTACAAAACTGGATAGTTTGCTGCAAACTTGCAGCTAATATATAGTGCATTTGCCACAAACTAAATAGTTTTCCACAAAATGTTGCCTGAGGTTTGGCAGACTTTGCCACTAGTGGTGAAATTCTGGTGAACTTCTTGCAATAATGGCAGTTCCCACAAAAGCTAATGCATGTGAAAATATGAGCTTGCCGCAAACCTGCGGCAACAATGCCAAATATTTGACGCAAATTTGCCAGAAGGCCTATATCTTTGTAAGGGAACCCAGAGCGTGTAAAATACTTTTTATCTCACACATTTATAGTGGTTTATTAGCACCACTGGAGAGCGATTGTTGACTGTGTTGTTGTACTGAGGACTCCCGTGTGCTCTCCGTAGACATGTGGTCCACTTTGGGGCCAGCAATGTGGCAGCCAGTATTTCTACCCTGGGATCTGCAGTGAAGTGAGCCCTCTCTTTGTTCCTCTGACCAGCTTTGCTCCTGCCATCCAGAGTAAGACCCTCATTGGCACCTGTTCTTTGACTCTTTTCTCACCATCTCTTCTGACATACATGACTGAATCCATATAGGACATTCACTGCGCAAATCATGCTCAGCCACCACTGATGTTTTCCAGTTCTTACTCAGTGCAACTTATTTATGAACTGCCATTTCCTAAAATTCCCATTTCTTTTTAAATTGCTCTTATTTTTCAGCCTGTGGGGGCCCTATGGACATTGCAATTGTTCTGGATGGATCTAATAGCATTTGGCCATGGTCACCAATTGTGAAGTTTCTCAAGAAACTGTTACCGACCTTAGACATTGGCCCAGATAATACTCAGGTGAGCAAAAGCAGAAGATTCTTCATCTCTTTTGCAATTTGCAAAACCAGTACTTGTTTTTTATTAATTCTTTGACTGTTTTATCTTAACTTCAAAGCGTTAATTACCTAAGTAATTACCTTGATCTCACAATATAACATATTTTATAATATTTCTCTAAATAATATGCTTTTAGCAGATGACTCCTCATGCTTATTTAATCAATATGTGAAATTATATAAACTTAAATGTAATACCAGTTCAAAATCAGATCAATTACATACGAAAATGATTGAAACCATCACAGAACTAACTATGTATTGGAGGTTATTCACAGCGCAAGAATGTTGCCTTTTAATTTTTGTTTTCAGGTGAGTGTTATTCAGTATGCAGTTAATCCATCTTTTGAATTCACTCTCAATGCCTACAAAACCAAAGAGGATGTTATCGCAGCTGCCTCCAAGATAACCCAGATGCACGGAGGTGAAACTAATACCTTCCATGCCATTGATTTCACCAGGTGCGTTCATCACATGCACTGTTTATACTGAAAATCGAACACTAAAAAGCTAATACTTCTGAGTCATATTTATTAAGAAGTCTCTGATGCACCATTATAAGGGAAAAAAAATGTTTTGGTCCGACATTAAAAGCTTCTAATAAATTCCTTATTGAAAAGCATTATGAAACACTATTTTGTTAGCTCGATGCCTAAAATGAGCAGACGTGCTAGGCTATGGGGGTGCACTGGCATGTTCTCTCTATTCCAGGGTCTGGGCTTTCCTTCCAGAGAACGGGGGTCGACCCGGGGTAACTAAAGTGATGGTTGTCGTCACGGATGGGGAATCTCATGACAAAGAAATCAGGAACCAAGTCATTAAGAAATGTGAGGAGAAAGGAATCACTCGATTTGGCATAGCAGTAAGTGAAGGGGGAAAGTGTATGCTATTAAAAATCTTACAAGTTATTTTGTCGGTTAGATTAGTACTATAGACTATTGATGGGAGAAGGAGGCTTAATGAATGTCATCATGGGCTAGCATGTGCTGTTAATCTCTGAGTTGTAGGAACCAATCAAAAGACATTGCACTCCACAACACAACAATGTGATTGGCTCAAATCAGTGAGACACTAACATCATAAATGCTCCACCCGTTTTGCAGTTCTGCCTCCACCATCCCATCGCTTCTGGACGTAAATCTTGTAAACACAAATGTATATTTAATGACAAAATAGCCAAACAGTAGTATAATTTTTTTTATTTTTTTTAAAGTTACTTATATATTTTTTACATTTATACTGATTTAAGGCATGTATCTTACCTTGCCATACTTTTTTTTGCATGGTAGGTTCTCGGCTATTATATAAGAAATGAGATAGATACAAAAAATCTCATAGCGGAAATCAAGTCAATTGCCAGTGCACCCGCAGAAAAGTATTTTTTCAACGTCTCAGCAGAAGAGGCTCTATCAGAGATTGCAGGAACACTCGGGGAACGAATCTTCAACATAGAGGGTAATTAATTTCAGCAGAAGTCAACAGCTGTGTGATATTATAAGACCTTCTGTGGTTGCATTTCCTTACATATATTAAACATTCTCTGACAGATTTGCTTTAAAAACTAAAGGCCTTTTTCTTCCTCTCAGGGACTGGGAAAGGAGGAGATAATTTCCAAATGGAAATGTCTCAAGTTGGATTCAGCTCTCATTATTCCCAAAAAGAGGTATGCAAGTTAGTCAGTCAATCAATAGTTCACTCAATCCATCAGCCAATCATCAACCAATCAGTGAAATACATCTGGACATACCTCTGCTAATTAGGTTGAAGAAAATTTGAATGGTTATTCTACTGTATAGTAACTGTTTTGAATGCAATGACCCATTCCTCTTCTCAAATTCAGGACGTCTTGATGTTGGGGGCCGTGGGCGCATATGGATGGAGTGGGACAGTCGTCCACCAAACTGGAACAAAAGCAAATATTTTTCCAAAGAAGTCATTCGAGAAAATCCTGGAGGACAGGAACCACAGTTCATTGCTGGGTAATCGGGATATGAGTTTAGGTTCTGCTCTGCTGTTACTTGTTTCAACTCAGTGTGTATGGAATGGGAATTTGAAACACACAGCATACAAAAGTGTGAAGTGAACTTGTGCATAGTGGCTGTATAATATGTGTACATATTTGCACATATTTTTGTCCAGGTTATTCGGTGACAACCCTGATTGATGGCAGCTCAGTTTACTATGTGGCTGGTGCCCCTCGTTCCAATCATTCTGGCCAAGTCCTTGTGTACACCATGGACAATCAAAAGCAGCCCAAAGTAATAGACTCAGAAAAAGGTGAACAGGTAGGACTCTTATGTTATTCAATCATTCGCACAATGGATGATTGTGTGCAGACACCAAATCATTCCAATAAAGTTAATTCAGTGTAATTCTAAAAGACAACCCGGGGCCTGTGTCACGAAGCAGAATTACAGAGTTAGTTGGATAACTGCACTGAGTAAAACCCGGAACAGCTCTTTTTACTTCAGTCCGTGTTCCAGATTTGGAAGGGTTCTGGGTTTCACTCGTCAATCATCCAGCTAACTCAGTAGTCCTGCTGCGCGATACAGGCCCCAGGAGCACAAATATAGTCTTTGCAAAAAACAAATGTTTGAGAATTTAATAGAACCATTAATTATCATGTCCGTCTATTGATGTCCACTGCTTCTGCTGTGAATCGTAGATCGGTTCCTATTTCGGCAGCGTGCTGTGTCCCCTGGACGTGGATAAAGATGGGGTGTCAGACGTCCTGTTGGTCGGAGCTCCAATGTTTATGACAGATCAAAAGGAAGAAGGAAGAGTTTATCTATTCTCAGTCACAAAGGTGAATTACATTGCACATACATGTACATTTCCAGTAAGAAACAAATTTACCTTAAACCGCTATAATCCCGTTCACGTATAAGCAAATATAGGCACTTGGTTGAGTGCAAATAGCTTTTTGTCAGAAGTGGTATCGCAAGAATTGAATTAGACCTCACAAGGTCTGTTGTGGTCATTTGCAGCTGAAAACGATGATTGTTTTCATGCAGCCAAGGTGTAGGTACATTTCCAAATGCCTTCATAGAATTAGCTAGAAGTCTCAGGCACTAATTCTGATGCACAATAACGTTACTACTCCTGTTAATGCAGTGTTATCGCATTTTAATAGTCCTGTTGCCTCTTTATACTGAGTTATAATATTTAAGTCAAATGTAAGTTGTTTTATTATTATTATTATTATTATTATTATTATTATTATTATTATTTTTATTCAGGGAATTCTCAGTGAGCAGGGCTTTCTCAATGGGCCATGCACCTCAGAGAATGCTCGCTTTGGAATGGCCATCTCTGCCGTTCCTGACCTCAACCTGGATGGCTTCAGTGACGTTGTGGTGGGGGCCCCGTTGGAGGATGAAAACAGGGGCGTCGTTTACATCTACAATGGTGACAGGAAGACCATCCACAAGCGGTATTCTCAGGTACAGATTAAAAACTGAACTCTACTCCTGAAAGAAATACAAAGTTGTTAGAGCTGTCCGCGATACACTTGATTAAAATGGAAAACAAATTTCACTGCTTCATAAAAACATTTTCTTTCTTGAGTGTACAGTAGTTGGGTCAATTTTATTATTTTCTTTCTTCTAGAAAATTCTAGGTGAAAAATTAGATCCCAAACTGCTGTATTTTGGAAGGTCTTTGGATGCCAATGGTGATTTGAATGGTGATACCATTCCAGATGTCTCTGTGGGAGCCTATGGCAATGTGGTTCAGCTCTGGTGAGTTTTCACTGGATGGGACAGTTGTGGATTAGTTTCATGAATAGATTCATGTGGCATTTTACTTCAAGGTTTGTGTTCAGTTAGGTGAAATGTTTTACCTTTTGTGGTTATTGACTATAAAGACTGAAAACAACAAATATTTATGGTTATTGTATTTAAGTAATCACAAACATTTGGGCTAATTGTTTTCATCACATTCACCCTGTTGAGGGCATTTAGTCGAGTCATTAGTCATTGCTAAATTCTATTGAATCAAACCTTTGTTGGAAAGAAGACCGTGACTCTGTGTTGCTGTGTTTTTTACTTTTATTTGGAGTTTGTATGCACCTCATACAAGTTGGGTGTGCATTTCTGCATTTCTTTAACTCTGTTAACTCTTTCCTGGATTTATGTAACACTTTTCATATTCAAGGGATCAGGCTTGCAAATAGAATAGTGAATAGTGGGGCATTGCCATTTTAGTATTTAACAAGGTAATTCAACTGAAATACTTGAATAAACATCCTGCTGAATGTATTGATTGTTTATTCAATATAGACTGCATCAATGACCTTGAATGAAAGTGATTTGATAAACAAATGATTAATGTACTGAATTATTGTGCCACTTAATTAATTTTTATCAGTTTCTAACAGCTCTTATATTTAACTAATGAGTATGAGGGTGTTTTTGGAGTGGGATGTTTTCAAATGTTTTACTAATATTACATGATTGTTTCTAATCTTAGTTCCCAGAAACATTGGTCCACACAGAGTAATTAACATTTTGCTTTCAGGTCCAGGGGATTAGCGACTGTGGAAGCAAAGGTCACTTTCACACCTGACAAAATCAGTATACTTAGTAAACCCTGCAATATCAACGGGAGACAGGTGTCCTGTTTCCAAAGTAGAATTTGTTTCAGTGCAACTTTCAGGCCTAAAGCAACTGTTGGACCTATCGGTAAGTCAATAAAACTAGCTTTTTATTAAAATGTAATTGTGCTAAAAATCTATCAAAATTCACTACAATGAAGCATGACACAAATATGTTCATCCCTTAAAGAAAATACTTTCTTTTTTGTATGTTATTGTGTATATTACATGTAGAGTATTCTGGGGGCAATTGTAACAGGGGTCAATTGTAACACAATTTTATGTTAATTTTATGTTAATTGCCCCCAACGCTGAACACATGAAACTAGCTGGCTTGCTGGATAGAATCTCAGCTCTAGCTTGTTTCAGATTGGTGCAATGTTATGGTGTTGCAATTGCCCCGTTACAATTGCCCCCAGAATACTCTACGTAGCATATTATACATTGTTAATGTTCTAGTTGCTGAGGATTATTGTTTTCCTTGCTGCAGCAATAACATACAACCTCACTCTCGACGCTGATATGGACTCATCCCGCGTGAGCTCACGAGGCCTGTTCAGTCAAAACAACGAGCGATTTCTGCAGAGAGATATTCAGATTTACACCAGGGATGTCTGTGACCATCACCAAGTTTATGTTCAGGTAAGGGGGAGTGTAGGGTGGTAAATCTAGCAGCTGTTCACACAAAAATGTATGAAGACTACAGGCATTACACAACATTTATGGCTGTTCTAGGTTTAGTTTAAACATGTCAGCTATGCCATGGACTGTATAATTATGTGTGCAAAGGAGAATGTAAATAGATACATTATATTTACCTATAATGTATCTATGTAAAGGCCCCTATGGCCCACAGATAATTATTTCAGCCACTGAATGCCACTATTCACTCAATTATTAAAAATACATATTTGTTAATGAGTTAATATGTTGTGTCGTTCCTAGTGTTCTTACATGATAAATTATACGCAATATAAAGCAAAGGATAGAGATGATATGAGTCTATTTGAGTATATCTGTCTCCCATTTTCAATTACCAACAGGAAGCCCCTGACTTTATGAACTCCATTGGTCTGCGCATTGACATCGGCCTTCAAAACGCAGATGCCAACCCTGTCCTGGATGTGTTTGCTCTGAATTCCTGGGAGTTCGCTGTGTGTTTCCTTTACCATACTGAGATATAATACTGTTTAAATTGGTGGCAAAAATCTTACATTTCTTTCTACATTCCTTGCTTGTTCTTGCATTAAAATGAGCAGGCTGCATTCGTGAAATTAACCTAATAGCTGCCTGCCTGGATGAATTGGCTCATAAAGTCTAATCACTTTATTGGCAGGTTCCCTTCTCGAAGGACTGTGGCTCTGATGAAGTGTGTGTGGGCGATCTGGTCCTGAACGTACAGCAAGGGATTGTGGGGCCAAGGTGAGCGCTTCTCATTACTCACATCAAATTGGACCCTGGCCAAGTTTTCACTGAAGGCTGTTCTTTTTAGCAAATCATTTGGGAATTACACACTTTCGCAAAACATTTCCCAAAGGTTTCCTATGAGAAACATACACACACGGTGTCTTAGTTGTTGTGGTGAATATATCATGGAAGGCTAACCATTATCATGGAGCAGGCTGTGTTTATATTTTTTTACTTGAATGTGCTATTTTGATCGCAATTAGAAGAATATACGGTATGAGGCAGAACTAGAAAAGAATATAAGATAATAGAAAAGAAGCATTGCTATTTAACCTTTTTCACACTGCCATAGTCTTGTAGGTTGAACCTTGCTAAATGCAATATACAATATACTATACCAAACTGGCCCTGTATTTCCTATTCACAAATAGCATTGGGCAAGGCTAAAGGTTTCTATGATATGGTTGGAAAAGACTCATAGCAACTATTTTAACGACATTCCTTAATTAATTGGTTGGTTGCAGCAGACACATCCCTTCCCCTAAAAATACTCATTTATTTTATTCATATATTTTAACAAGTATGTCTGTACCACTTATTTAAATTGTGCAAACTGAAAAGAGCTGCAGCAGACAGTGTGCATCTTGTAAACTGGGCGGTACAGGCTAAGCGCTCCAATTTAGAAAGCACTGTGTAAGCTTTTAATATGATCTGTAGACCACTCAACTTTGTACAATGTCTCTATTCTTCTATTGTGTGCCCTTCCTCAAATCAGATTTCCCTTATTTGTTTACACCATCATCATCTCCACAATTGGTAAACCAATGTACAATTCAAAGTCCATGTGGTGAAATTAACTTAACAAAAAAACTGTTATGTCCAGTGAGTCACTACTGGTTTGAAAGAAAGTCCGTTATGTTAGTGGTTTTGGTACTTAGATGGTGTATTATGTAAGGGCTAAAGTGGTAATGCATTGTAGGAGAGCAATAGTGTCAAAAAAGGAATTGACACTGATTTACCAAAGCAAATTAGACCAGGTTTTTGGTAACATGGTTGTTGTTTTCCAGATCATCTTCAACGATGGTCAGCTTTAAGAACAGAAGACTCTCCTTTGATGTCTTGGTGACTAACAGGAAGGAGAATGCATACAACACTAGGGTCATCGCCACGTTCTCCAAAAATCTCTTTTATGCCTCCATAACTCCTCCAGTAAGTGTTAAATGACTGGAACACCATAGCGCTGTCTATTCAAAAACCTGTAATCAGTTTTATTTTTTAACAATGTGGCTAATGCAGTGTGAATCGGGATGACAGTACTAGAGTGCTGAATTTATGACCTGTACTTCTGCCCTTTCAGAGTGATGGAACAGAAGTCAAATGCACATCCATCAGGGAAACTCAAGTCCTGTCCTGTCAGGTCGCCTACCCGGCCCTCAGGAAAGACCAACAGGTGTGCGGGACATCACCCAACATGCTAATGGACAGGCTCTATAAGGCACTAACAGTGACCGTGGACTAATCGGTGTGACTTTGAATTAAAATTTAGGTCAATTTTGGGATCAGCTTCGACTTCAACCTGAAAGAGCTGCGGAATGAGGCTCTTGTGAACTTTGAAGCAAAAAGGTGAGGGTAGCACATCGATTTTGTGTTTAGTTCAGTTTGGGTTTTTGCTGAGGAAGATCATTTTGTCATCTTCCATGTCTTGAAGGGTCTTCATTGTTTTATGGAGATTGTTTGTCCTTTGTTTATTAATTTGTTTCTACTTTGACAAAAAAATAACTAAGAACATAGCAAACTCATTATAGTAAAAGGGTAGGAGGACGAGAAATGGAAAGAGAAAGTGAAAATGGAAATGAGATGAAATGAGACATTTGAAAAGCAGGGGATTAAGGGCTTTTTAATTTTAAATGAGTTTGAGATTCTTAAGTGGCATGGGAGGACCAGTGGACTTCCGATATTGGGCAATAATAAATATTGGGCAGCAAGCCAGTGTGGGCTTTAATGGAGAGTCAATCAGTTGAAGGGGAAATAGCTGCAATAAGAGGAGCTTTCACCAAAAATGGCTCTAGGTCATATCCAGGTCAATCAGCTACACGCATCTTTCCCATTTTTTATGCTCAACAGCGACAGCAGGGAAGAGAAGCCAGCCGACAACAAAGTTGACATCTCCATTCCGGTTCAGTACGACTCTGAAATTATTCTTACAAGGTAACCCTATGTGATAACGCAATACAATATGAATATTAATATTGAACGCAAAGGGGTAGAAAGAGTACAAATTCATTCCAATTTACAGCGTCAGTGTCAGAAAACATTGACCATGATATCGCTCTGTGGTAGTCTTTTCTAGAGGTTTGAAAATGTGTGGCTTGGGTTTTAATTTGTCCTGGCTGGCCTGTAGGTGCATTTGTTCTTCAGTAAATATTTAGCAATATTTTGGAAATGTATCAACAAACTCAACATGTAATGGCTCATAAACATCACTGAAACAAGGTCATTGAATTTTAATACTCTTTGGTTATTCCCCATCAACAGTTTGACATGAGATTTAATTTCAGGGAATAATAAGCCAGGCCATCAAGCCCTTTATGTAATGGCAGGCAGTGAGTGCAAACAGTTTGCTTCACCCACGGACAAAGAAGAGAACCAACTACCTTTATGATCACACAAATTGCGCAAATTCCAAGAGACATTCAGTCCTCTGTGCCAGAAGACCTGGGTCACCAGCTTTGGAAATGTAACAATTTAACCAGCTGACTCAATGGGATGATGTCAATGCCTGTAAAAACATAACATTGCAGTAACACAACAAAACCTGTTTTTTATTTATTTTCCTAGGGAATCTAATATTCATTTTTATGTGGTGGATCAAAAGAGTAAAGCAAAGACTACAGTGAATAATTACAATGACATTGGTCCAGTGTTCAACTTTACACTGAAAGTAAGTTCTTTCATTTCTTTAATCCATAGAGGATACACTGCAAAAACCAAAAAATAAGTCTATCTTAACAAGTATTTTAGTCTTTAATTTAGACTTAAAATCTTATGTATTACTTTTTTGCTAAATAAGACAAAGATTGCCAATGAGGTGAGACAGTTTTACTCATTTCAACATTTGTCAATGGGGTAAGACAATTTCACGTTCAGACAAAAAGTAGCTGAAAACAAGATAATATTTTCTACTTGAGAGAAAAAAAAAGTAAAAACACATGTTAAGACATACTTTTTTGCAGTGTAGGCATTTTGCTATTATAGGATAACGTGTTGTACTGTATTGGTTCATTATGACACGTGCTGTGTCATAAAGTGTGTTGTACTATACTGGCACTTTGGAGATCAGGTGTGGGAATTTGACTAGCCTCAGCTCGACTGTAGTGAGCAACTGATTTCTTCTCCAGGTTTCCACTGTCAACTTTCCAGTCAGTCTGGCCTTCCTCACTGTATCACTGCCAGTTACCACCAAAGGAGGTAACCCGCTGCTCTATGTGACTGGTGTCAGCACCGAACCGGTGGGTTTTATTCATGGAATAAGTACTCCTTCACTCTCCACAGAGCACTAGCAAGTTTATGAAGTCAGACCTATGAAACAATGCATAACATTATTTGAGAATATATGTGTTTTTTCTATTTAAAACATAGGCCAGAATTCAAACAACTTTCGACCTTCGCTGTGATTTTATTCTTCACAAACACTGTTTGGCTTACTTTAGTAATTATTTTAACAAGTGGAATTAACTTCCATTCATTTTTAAGTCACACTTAAAGGGATAGTTCACATTCTGAGGGTGTTATTTCAGCTATAGCATATATAGTATTTCTGATTGACACTGAGTTTTTATGAAACAGGAGCATACAAACAGACCATGTGGGATGGCTTACATGCACATTAGTTTGCAAATAAATCCCCCCCTCGTTTGCTCTCACGTCCCACCCTCTACTCCCCCAAGCCTTTCGTTTCGCCCGCGCGTCGTAAAAATGGCAGGCGGCGGAGATTCGCCCATCGGTAACAACAAAGGGACGGCGCAAGCCGGACGCTTACTAATGGCACAGTGCTTTCCTGCAGGGCGGCGACGTGAGCTGTGAGGCTAACAGCCTGCTGGACCCGCTGCACATCAGCAGGAAGCCCTTCCCGTCTTCCTTCTCTCTGGAGAACTTCAGGGGAACGAAGGAGCTGGTGAGTGAGGCAGGCATCTACGCCGACGCCATCGACTGTGGAGGACCTGAATGCTACTAAACCTGAAAGAGACCCAGTGAGCAAAAGGCTGAATCTAGGCATCTAGAGGGGTGTAAATCTAGGCTGAGAGAAAGATTTTACTTTCTGGACAGTGTAATCTTCAAAAGTAATAATCAAGTAGCTTGTGAGCAGTTGGCTTCCCACACCAGAGAAAAATTATTATCTGGTCTGGGAATGATGTTAACCAGTTCTGGCACTATTGTTCATTTGAATTAGGCACTTATCATTGGATAACAGCATCTGCTAAATGAATGCAATGTTAATGTAATGTACAGTGTGGCTCAGATTACATGATACACTCATTTTTATTGTAAATTAGTATTACGACAGTATCTTCATAATCTGTCTCTTCTGCAGGACTGTAAAACTGCTGCGTGCAATTCCATGAAATGTGTGTTCAAAGATATGGGAATAAAGAGTGATTATTTTGTCAACATCACCACAAGGATCTGGAATGGCACATTTGCCTCTGTAAGTAATATGTACAACTCAAACCTCAATTTACATTGAATGTGATTGCATAGTAAGTCCATGAACTTTCATGGATGCATTGGTCAATGTAGTTCATACAGTGCTTTACTTTACATTACGTTTTTATTTTAATTTTATTTTCCTGTCACTCTACAGTCAACCTTCCAGTCCATAAAACTCACTGTAAGTGCTGAGATAGAAACGTCCCAGCCTGAGCTGCTAGTCATCACTAATAAGAGGTTGCCGGTATGTTACCTTTCCAATATTCTTCCAATAATTCTTCCTACAGAGAACTTTTGACTGAGTATTCGATAGGATTGTGCACTTGTGAGTTACTTTCATGTGGAGAAAAATATATAAATTGTATGATTCTTCACATAGGTTTATAGTGACCTCTGCTGTTCTCTGAGAAATTGAAAGTCAAGCAATGTGACGCTGTCAAACAAACTGAACTGCAATAGTGCTTATTTTATACACTGGTGTTTCATATAGTTTGTATATATAGCAGGAAAACTACTGTTGATGACAGTGGGTGTTCTTTTTTCAGTATGTTTATAATTAATCACAAATTAGAATTAAACAGGCATGTTAATGACAGATGCATTATACAGGCATGTTAATGACAGTAAATCACTGATCTTTTTCAGGAGAAAGTCCTTGGTGCCCGTAAATGGTGTTCATAAATGTGTTCATGATTTTAACTAGCACTAGGTTTGAATCCTTAATGGGCTGTTCAGAAGGATGTCAGAAAACACCCATAATTGTCACAGCAGTTGTATTTTCTGCCCTCCTCAGGTGGAAATAACAATCACCAAGCCAGGAGAGATGGGAGAGGTGCCAATAGGGGTGATCGTGGGCAGCGTTCTAGGAGGACTGCTCTTATTGGCTGCTACAGTGTTACTGCTATGGAAGGTGAGAGCCTATTTCTGCAACAGAGGCTCAACGTAGAGTACAAACTTAGTCAACTTTAGCATTGATTTTCAAATCGCATTTCTATTGTGAATCAGCACAGAAAATAAGAAACAAACCATTGGGTATCCACAGAAAATGCCCTACTGTATTTTGTTTGAAGACTTAAGTGTCCATGTTCATGGTAAGTTATTATAATCAGTTTAAAATTTGCCTTATGGAGGCTGTAGTTTTTGGAACACTTTTTTAAAGAGCTCAGTCCATTTTACTCCAGTCCATGTTCCAGATTTGGGAGGATTCCGGGTTTTATTCAGTGCAGTTATCCAGCTAACTCAGTAATCCTGCTTCGTAGTGTACCCCTCCGCACTTGTGTTTATCTTTTGCCTGATTATATGACTATTAATTAATCCGAAATCATTACAGTTGGGCTTCTTCAAGAGCAAGTACGAGCAGCTACGGAAGAATGCAGAGGCGGAGGGGGGAAAACGAGGAACCGCAGCAGACAGGGGCATGACCATGAGAAAACATGCAAAGGACACCCAGCAACAGCAGACAGAACCCAAGCCAGAGACAATCTATTAGAATGGAGATTATGTGCCGCCACATTCCATCCTGGTTGAACTAAGGAGTTCCTGTCTTAGAACGTTAGTTTCTGCAATGCCTGTCAATGCAAAGCTGACAGAGGGTCTGCATTCCTTCTGACCTCCTGCCTGCTGATTCACAGAATGGGAGTTGACAAAGTCAGCCTGACCAAAGCCACTGAACATTATGAAAGGCCCAAAGATGTAAAAAGGCAGACTTATGGGGCATTCCAAATGGGGGATTTATTCTGCTTCATTAATGGAAAAATGAAGCTGACTCAGACATAAGGGCGCCTCCATGTCTGTCTGCAAGTATCGGAAGTAATGTAATTGCACCACTTCCCCGATCATGGTACAAGTCACTGGGTTTATTATTCTAGTCAGAAATATTTTGTCCTTAATTCTATATCTGTATTACTTCTATAGGATTGCTGTCATGCACTGAATTTACATAAGGTAACCATTAATCTGGTGGACTGTAATTGTGGTTAATGAAATCTATTTGTTGATTTATCAATTTCAATTTCTTTGACTGTAGAAATTTTGAAAGGCACAGCTACATAAATCACAAGTAAGATGAACTGTGATTTTTTTTTTCTTTAAGTGATTATTTTTCTCTCATATTCTGACATCAGTATGTGGTATTTTGTTATGTTTAGTGTGATTGGACACTGTTGTAAAAAACAAAAACAAAAAAAGTAATTTGACAGTACATTTTAGCAATACAGCCCTACACAACTTGTGCCATCTGACGAGGGTGAGTCACAAACTGGTTTGAATGTCTTATGTCTCCTACAGAGTCCCCCACTCTCCCTGGGATGTATTATGAATGTATTCTATGTATTATGATGTCTCTCAGGCCAGACCATTAAGCGTTTAACTTGCACAAGGTGGAAAAATGCTGGTATAATTGGTTCATGCGATCACTGAGTGCATGGGCTTCAGGATACTGCACAATATAACAACAAAACACAAACATACTGTACTGGTCAACTTTAATTTACAGACTATGTGTATCAATAATACACAAAAACATGTAATGCTATTTTTGCTAGCTTATTAATTAATTTAAGGCTATTGATGAAAAACAGTGAACACAATATACAGTCACTACCATTTATGTACCTAACAACTATTACAATAATGTATAGGTACATTAGATTAAACATTTATTTGAACCATATTTCCATCATAAGCATTTTTTTCAATATTAGGGTAGATGCACATAGGACTGATTGATTTCATGGAACATATAGGCTACCTGTTTGAATTCTGTAAACACCAATAATATGAAATATCACTGTCACAAGGACAGTGATCAACCAACTGTGCCCTCAGTGGCAACTAATCTGCATGCTAATATTCAATTAATGGCTTCAATTAAATAATTAAGAGCGGAGGCAGAATGAAAACAGCTGACCCAACAGCCAATGAAAGCTGGTACTCTCCATGCCCACACATAAAACAGACCTCCTTCTATTGCATGCAGTCTGCAGGTCCACAGCCCATTTGTGACTGTTTAGAGATGTAGTCCTTGTTGTTACAATTCCTGCTTATCACAATGAGTATTCATAACTAACACACAGTAGGTGAATTTTGCCAATGTGAAATACGCATTTATACTCATCTGAAAAAAGGTGTTGTGCACTGAATTGTTTATGTTTTCACATTACTATTAAAACATGGGAACCATATGAATAACATTTTGTATATTAATTAATAATTGATTTAAATAAATTAAATTCTGATGTTAGTGTATTCCTTTGTTTTGCTCACGAAGTGCTTCAAGGATTTAATTCACGAGCAAGTTCATGGTTTCCATGCTGTGTTGCCACCAGGTGTCGCCGTAACTCAATAAAAACTCTTCTTTCATTTTCATATATTTATCCAAAATTTCAAAACTGTTAAGCATTTATTTAATAATAATAGTAATAATAATAATGACAATGATATATTTTATTTTTTATAAATAAATAAATAAAACGTTTTCCTACATATGATATTGAACAAATATTTAAATTTCTGATATGCCTTAACCAGCTGTTCATGTCAAATGTAAACATCTAAGATTCTGTACCAGTATGTATTTGTTCTGAAGTGTTCTTGTTTTTTAACATCTGTTCACAACCAATGTGGAGACCTTAAAGTTAGGTTGAGTAACACGATAAGACTTTATTTTGTCCTACAATGTGCACCTTAATAGATAAAGAAGACTTTAGACTGCATTGTCCTACCATGTAAAAATCAACTATTTGTAAATAAATGGATACTTGCACAGTAAAATGTGCAGTGTTAATTTGACTCTAACAGTTGTACATATGAGCCTAATCTGGCTAGAGTAGCCTCATATGTACACTGCTAGAGTTGAATTAACATTGTTAGAGTTGAATTAACACTGGACATTTTACATTACATTACATTTTACATTACATTGTGTGGAATTACCATGTTTTGGGGGTATGAACACATTATATGAAAACAGCATAAGGGATTGGGTCTAGTGGACATTTCTTGTCCATGTCTATTTAATAATTAATAATAATAAAAAATTATGTATTAATTGCTGCAGTTGTCAGGAAAAAGCAGTGTTGAACAATGGCTGGCCTCACAGGTTTTCTCTTGAGATCAGAAGAGATGTAGTACTCCCTGTCTGCCACTAGAGGAAACCCAATACTGTACAGTATTTCAAAGACAAGGTATCGTCCAGGGTTGCCAAGTAATACAATACCTCCACCTTATAATACCTCATAAGGAAAAGTGTGGGATTTATTTCCCAGAATTGATTAGGGGAAAACATTTTACAACTGACGGACATCTTCTGAGATGTTATTGAAACCATAGACATTTAAGAATATAGGATAGATGTCAGAGTAGAGCATTATATCTACAAATGTTCTACTCTAATCTAAATATTATCAGTATATTAACATTATGGACTAGTTTATTTGATACCCTTACATTATTAAACACTGTCAATCTACACAGATATCTTTACTGTAGCAATTAAGGTTAAGTACTTTGCAAAAACATACAATTGCAGTACTGCTGAGATTTCAACCTGCAATCCCAGTCCACGTATACTGTAAGCTTTATTAAGTTGACACTGATTTTAGAAAACATTTCCAAAGCTGAATGAAATAGGAAACATTTGAATCCGGCGAGCACATATGTTTATATGAGATGTACTCTCACCTGTCACACTCAGGCCCCTCAAAGCTCTTTCAAGAACTCTGGATTGCAGTGCACATTAAAATGAGAATTAATATGAGATTGAGTTTCCATGTCTCAATCAAGGTCAATGTCACCAAACTCAGAAGGTGAGCACAACCTGACAAAGGGTGGAAAGGACAGTGGGTGTCACAGAGCTGCACTGTTTGAAGTACACTCTCGGAAAAAAAGGTATGAAAAAGTGCCTTAAAATGTACAAAAGCATGTCACTGTGGTGGTGTCCTATAGGTACATAAAATTGTACCGCTAGCAATAGGCTTAATAATTAATTTGTAGCCTACCTTTTGTTTGTAAAAGCTACTTATTAATACCCAAATAGAACATTATTGTAGCCTACCTTTCAGGGCACGTTTGGGTAATGTATCCCGTAACAATGTAGTCTATCTCCACTGTACCTTCAGTTTCTTCTGTGGAATGGCTTTGCTTGATTTGGGCAAATTATTCCTCTATAAATGCAACAGGTCATTAGTGTCATTTTTGTTTTTGATAAAGCATTTTATAGTGTTTTTTGGATTTGAGAGCTCAAGGGTCCATCAAAGTGTATAGCGTAGCCGCGCAACTGCATAGGAAACGGAAAACATATGACACGTTTTATTATTTCTCAGGATGTAATTGTAAGTAATCCGCCAGCCATATGCAGCTGGTGTACTACTGCTGAAGAGGTCGCACGCGGACTTCTATGTGAATTAACAGCACGGTGTGTGGCTACCACCTGTAATGCAATACTCTTACGGCTATTTGCAAACGGGGTTGGATATATTTAAAAGATTGACCTGACCGAGGAACCCAAACAACTGTCTGTGCTAATATTAGCACGCCTGTATTCTGACATCCATTATTGTCTGCCAATGCAGATACCATTGCAATGGAACGCTCTTATTAAAAGATGAACACTATCATCTGCAGTTGGTGGAAAAATATCGGTTATCAAAGTTAAAGCAAAGGGGAGACACTCGATAGACAATTCAGTGCCATTATTATTATTATTATTATTATTATTATTATTATTATATATCAATTATAATTGATATAACCATATGCATTTACGTGTTAATGTTATCTACGCGCTTAATAATATGATTGGCATCGCAGGATTCTGCATTAGACATGGATTTGGAATGTGTCCGTTTTGATTTTTTTGAAATAACTCATACAAATTAATGCAAACCTGAAAGATAAATAGTGAGAAAAAAATCCCCACAAGAATGTGTTTTTCTACAGAAAAACAAACGTAAAAAATAATGAATTGCCTACAATAGTCTCTCTCTCTCTCTCTCTCTCTCTCTCTCTCTCTCTCTCTCTCTCTCTGCCTATTATATGAATATAGCCATATTAATCCACTTCAGTTTATTCTCTAAGTAATTTAGGCTATCTGTTCAGTGACGCGCACACTTCAGTACACATGGTATCCCACTGTATACTCTTGCAGTGAGGGAAAGTTTCGACAAGGGATGTCACCTGATTGGGATTGAAATAACTTTGGGGGAAAAAAACGCTTTCCCCACCCCCACCGATTAGAAGACCGCCCACCACAGACAGTCGGCCGAGACCCCTTATAGATTTAAAAGAGAGGCTGCATTCACAGACTGACATTCATTCAACACTGCCATCTTAAGAAGATTACTTTACCGCTGCCTGTTTCAATACACTCGCTCACTTTGCCCCCAACATGCTAAGGATGCTAAAGCAACGACAGCTCCACCCGGGCATGTTTTTCTTACTCATATGGCTCTGTCATTTCATTGAAGATCAGAAAGTTCACGGTAAGTGAATAATTACATTTTTGTGTTGCACAATATAAAATTGTCTTTGGTTTGTGTCAATAAATACGTGTGTAATGTCTTTCGCGTGAAGTCTATAGGAGTGTAAACGTTAAAAAACTTTAGCCCACTGATCACAAAGGAAAACTTAAGAAGAAAATACTTCCAGTTTTTTTTTTTACAGAATTTGCTACTTGACTACTTGTGGCATGTGCTTATTTTACCGTGCAACAAGCCACAAGGAGCAGGTGCGCTAAAGCTATTTAAAAGTGCCTGGTTGCACGATTTAATTTCTACATTCTAGGCTTTAATTTTCACATAAATCATTAACTTGGATTCTAGGTAGAATACAATGAAATTGTGAATGTATACATAGTAAACTGTATGCTTATTATTATTATTATTATTATTATTATTATTGTTGTTGTTGTTGTTGTTGTTGCTGTTAAAGCTATGCTGTATGAATACGCTATAGCCTAGTAGTGAGCATTGTGCAAAAATATCTGATGACAACTTCTGTTTGAAATTCCCTTTCAGCACGGGGATTTGCGGTGGGAAATTTACATTTGGAATATAATCGATTAATTACCAGGGAAAGATCACGGGATTAACTGTAATATGATCACAAATTGACGGTACAATTGGAAAATATATAGAGATGGTCTTCATCATATGACCCTAAAGCGTCGGAATGAGTTGAGATAGACGAAGTCAATGGACTCATCTAACATGTTTAGCTTGTAGCCTACCAGAATCGTGAGATTTCTGACCTAAATCGATTGTTACAACAAGGAAAACAGAAAAGTTATTGAGCTCTGAATCATTGGATAGTTCATAAAATCTAATGAACTAGACTCAACTAGAAACTTTCGCCCTCGTGGGAAAATGACGAAGTAAAACAAACCTTGCGTGACTGGATAGCTAGATCTGTTGCGCCGCGGTGCTTAGATTGACACTAATTGCCTTGGCTGCTTCTGTGTAGATTACAAAAAATCAATGTCTCAGACATTGTGTGAGAAACTATGGACCAAGTGTAAAACTCTTATTTGTGTTCAGCATAAACTCTTTATAAGTGTCATAATCATAGCGACTATAGTATTAAACATGTAAAAAGACAACAATGTAGGTAGTTACACATTAGTGCCAATCTAGATATTGAAACGTATTTATGCAAGTAGCCTATTGGGTTGTAGGCTCGTGCAAATTGGTGCGTATAAGAACTATGGTGCTTTTTGCAAGGAGCATCTGTTCATTGTCCAACTGGCTATAGCCTGCGCTACATTATGGGGGGTCACGTACAGTGGCTGTATAGTTTCCAAATTTCTTAGACAGACTCATTGTAGATAAATAGACAGAGATCAGACTGGCAAGTGTTAAAACCGCTCGTATTAGCCTACGTTGCAAAATCTGGCAAAATACGACATGTGGACGGGCGGGGTGGGGGCATAAACCAAGGCATGGTGCGCGTGTTGTGTCTGGGTCAGACAGTGCCCTCAGACGTTAATTCGCCGGGCTTCATTATTTATTTATTTGTTTATTTTACAGCTGGTAACTGCTGGCTACAGCAGGGGAATAACGGAAGGTGCCAGTTCCTCTATATGCCTGGAATGAGCAGAGAAGAATGTTGTAGAGGAGGCCGACTAGGGACCTCGTGGACTGAGGAAGACGTGCCGAATAGCACACTGTTTAGGTGGATGATCTTCAGCGGTGGAGCTCCAAACTGCATGCCCTGCAAAGGTAGCTGTTGTCTTCTGTCTGCCTTAGTATCATAACTATTTTTGCATAGTCGTGAGACTAACTTTCGGCTGTTTCATAAAGCATAGCCTAGGCCCCTATGCATTTATTTCAACCTACAGTTGCAAACTCGGTCAATTGCAAGTAGGCTATTTATAGTAGGTCACCATAGGCTACTATCTAACACAATTAGTCGCAGGGTAGCTTGGCTATTTGTAAACATTTGTTATATCATATGTAGCGACGCATGTTCGTGCATTAATTTGATCATATTGGCTAACTGATTCATTTTAATTACAGAAACGTGTGACAACGTGGACTGTGGTCCGGGAAAACGATGTAAAATGAACAGGAGGAATAAGCCTCGCTGCGTCTGCGCCCCAGACTGTTCAAATGTGACCTGGAAAGGACCTGTCTGCGGCTCAGATGGGAAAACGTACAGGGACGAGTGCGCTTTGCTGAAAGCGAGGTGTAAAGGTCACCCAGACCTCGAGGTGCAATATCAGGGAAAATGCAAGAGTAAGTTATCCGGCGTTGTTGTCACAGTTTTCTGCCATCAACGACGTCTTATTAAAATTACCATGTTGCACCAGTAATATTTTAAAAGGGCGCATTTATAGCCAACTGTTTGAATGCCATATAGCCGCAGCCTATAGGCCGACATTTCCTGCGTGATGATCGTGAGAGAAGATTTAAGCATTAATAAATATAGCGTGAGAGCCGCTTTTATTTCAAAAATGTAATTCTAAATTTGTTTTTCATGTTTTGGACTTTTTACAGAGACATGCCGTGATGTTTTGTGCCCGGGAAGCTCTACGTGCGTAGTGGACCAGACCAGTAATGCGTATTGTGTGACATGTAATCGGATTTGTCCCGAAGTAACATCACCTGAACAATACCTGTGTGGAAACGACGGGATCATCTATGCCAGCGCTTGTCACTTGAGAAGGGCTACATGCCTTGTTGGCAGATCAATTGGAGTTGCATACGAGGGGAAATGCATTAGTAAGTACAAAAGCCAACAAATAATATAAGATGAAGCTCTACAATATGTACTGTAAAAAAGAGCTGGATACTATTTTTGCAATTCATTGAAAGTAACATTGTTATCTATTTGGCTATTATCTATATGTTCCACTTTGTATTTACATACCAATGTATTTTGGAGTAATAAATGTATTTATACTGGTAAAACGTTTCCAGTCTCTGTTTTCTTTTGTTTGCTTGTTTATTAGGGTTTCTGTTTGTGACACAATTTGGCTGGTAGATATTGCCAATGTAATGACACAGTGCACAAACTAAAAGTCACTTGACCACAGTTGAGGCAAATCAAAGTTTCAGGGACAATGGAAAACAAAATGTGGAGTCAAAAGTACTTATCCATATGAAAATTAATGTCCAGGATCAGGTATTGTTATATGTTAGTGAAAGGTGGCTATACGGAGGTACGTATGTTAGTGTGCTGGAAGCTAATGTTCTCTTGTTTTTGCTGCAGAGGCCAAGTCCTGTGATGACATTCAGTGCAGTGCGGGGAAGCGGTGTCTCTGGGATGCGCGGATGAGCCGGGGGCGATGTTCCCTGTGCAGCGAGGTGTGTCCGGAGAGCCGGTCAGACGAGGCCGTGTGCGCCAGCGATAACACCACGTATCACAGCGAGTGCGCCATGAAGCAGGCTGCTTGCGCTCTGGGGGTTCTCCTGGAAGTTAAGCATTCTGGATCGTGCAACTGTAAGTAATCCATAGAGTGAAAGACATTGCCCAGCAGCCTTCACTTCTACAACCCCAACCCCTCCCCTTCAGAATAAGCCTCAAAAAGGACTTGAGAATACATGCATGACTTATTGTGTTGGCCTAATTCATTTAACTTTTATTTTTGTAAAAAAATACATTTATGAATAAGTCAATAGAACAGATTAATCATTTCAAGAGCCATTGAGATACTAATTTACATCATACAACTAACAGGAATATATATTTGAAAACTAACATTGGCATTTAGAATCTCGATAGTCAATACTAGATGAGGGTGTGGTCAGCATAGTAACACACTACCTATCATAGCTGGTTGCCTTAAATACTCTTGAGGTCTTTTGATTGCTGTAGTGTTGTTAATCACAAAAGACACTCAAAGTCATATCTTTGCAGCTTTTAAATGCCATGGTCATAATAATATTACCTTTTGTTAAAATTGTGTATTGTTTTTGTTTGTTTTTTTGGGCTGTAATCAATCACTTCAAATGCACTAAGGCCTGCTATGACATACACAGCTATGCCTTCATGTATATTGAAAATGCAGGTATAGGCATTCATGAAATGTGCATTAGGTGATTGTAACATTGGTGCCATTTTTGTCTATGTCATACAATTTTACCAACATGTGAACTACCTGTTCACACTGTTCCTTCTACTAGTACTGCACATTTACTTTTTTTAATGTGCTCAATGTGATGGAGCTGTCATTATTTTTTCAGTAGCCAGAAGGCAACAAAGTTACATTCCAAGACATCATTAAAGGCTGTTTCATAATATCTTATGGAATAATTCAAATTTCACTGCAAATGACCACTGTTTTCCATCTCTTTGCTTGGACTGAACTTAAATGTGACCATGCCTTAAGGTATGTAAACAATTCCAATGGACCAATTTTATGATCATCTTGTGAATTTATAAATATGGCATTTTACAGTTTGCAGGATATGCAGTGGAAGCTTGTAGAACAATGCTCTCTTATTTCAAGTCAGCTGATAGAAAGCCTGTATCTATCAGCTGAATTTATGTTGCTGTTAGTAGTAGATGTGCTTGTCATTCTGAATACATCAAAACTGTTGTCGTGGATTACTGGGGATTGCCTATGTGTATTGCTGTTCTGCCTGTATCATTTTTATTTTTTTCCATTGTGAAATGTTCTGTAGAAAATACCTCAAACGGCCTCTTGGCCTGCCTGCCTAAGGTGAAGCTGCAATTCAAGGTCCCACACAGTCAGGTGGCAGCAGCTCTCAGAAACAAAGGTTACCTTACCCTTTGAAGAGTTTTTTTGGAATGTTTTATTTTTTTCAAAATTCTAAGTCAGTGTAGAACTCCGTTGCTTTCAATTACCAGTAGTTATTGTTACATAAGCATTCGAATGTTCAGTTAAGAACATTCTAATCACATATTTTCGGATCTACACTTACAGGGTTGTTAATGATGAAAAGCAAATCCTAGAACACAAGAGCACTTTCTGTCTACTTTCAGGAATCTGGCACACAAAAAAAATGCAGAGGCCATTCAACCCTCAGATCACGCAACCCCCCCCCCCCCCCCCGCCTTTTTTTTTGTAGAAAACCCTGACTTCCTAGATTATGTAAATTGTGTTGCATAATAATTTGAGATCCCACAGCTCGTTGTTGACTGCTGAGGTACGCCGTCGACCACCAAGCTGCGTGAAACAAAACGCAAAGCTATGCTGGGGCTTTTCAGAGAGCTGTGAAAACATGCACTGAGAATCTGCGCTGTTGTGATTCCTGTTCATACAACAGCTACCATATATTCTCCCATATAGCCATTAATGAAGACCAGGAGGATGAGTATGAAGATGAAGACCAGGACTACATGGCTTTTATCCATTTTCCATCATTACTGCACGGATAAAACACCACCACTATTGGAACCGTCCTAGAACTAGGAATCATGTCCATACTGTACATATGTGTATGCTTATTTATTTTTTAAGATAAAAAAGAAAAGTATACATATAGTTCGGTCTGCTAGATGTTTATTTATACTGTGTTTTGTGTTTTATAATTTATACATTTACAATGTCTGGCTGACGCTACCATTTTATTTTGTATTTTCACTTGTTTTTCATTGTCATTTCCTTTCTTTTTTATTATGAAGAAATATATTTGTCCAAAGAGAAGCAGTGTTATTTATTGTGTGGTACAATGCTGCCATGTAAAGTATAAATCTTCTGCAAGCTGTAAATTGCATTCTGTGAGCTGTAAAAATCCGCTTAAGCTTATTGCTTATCATTCTCTATATTTCAGATGTTTATTTTACACATAAATGCATGTTAGCCCGTGTGTTTTATTTATTGGGGAATCTGTCATTCACTATTGTACATACATGTTTCTGGTTTTGTTTACAATTCATTATAACTGACCAAAGGGACTATCTCAATGGTTCTGCAAAAGTACTTTATATGGTGCAGCACAGTAATATTAAAGAATGAGCCATTTTTTCCTAAAAGAAGGCCAAATTTTTTGTGTTTGTGTGTCCTGAAGACAGAGGACTAAAGCAGACAGAGTAGCAGTATTCAGTTGCAGTATTCTGTTTTCCACATTCAAATATCAATGGCTTTGGGAAGATACTTGATTTTTGTCAAAGATGTGCCATTAACATTTGTCTGCCTTTTTTCCCAATGCAGCTTTTTCATCATATTCGTTATCCAATGTTCTGCTCCATATAGCTCTTGCAGAGCTCCTAGATTAAGTGGATATACAATGCTAAGTAACATTATATCAGACTTTATCAATTTACAATTTCTCACATTGTTCTAAACATGCATTTTTATTTTCAAACATCACAAGTTAAAACACGTAAAATCTGTTTGAAAATATATAGTTTTGTATTTTTTTATGTAAATGTCAAATGTATATAAAAAGTTATGATGGTATTTGTACAGATACGAAGAGTGAAAATAAAACAAATTTTCCCTTATAATTCATGCTTTTTTGTTGTCATTGTCAATCATATATAATAAATGAACATTGTGACGAGTCTACTGCACATCGTCACATACCAAGCATGTTAAACGTAGAATAATAAGATTATTTAATCTATTTTTAACATGTTAGGTGCACACAAATCAAGACAGTACAGGTAATTATCCAAAACCAGCAATAACTAGAGTAAGAGCAAGTTTCAGAGCAAGTTTGGCCCATTTATGGCCAAGTATGTGAAATGTTCTAATGGTGTACATTAATTAGTTTCCTTTGTTCACCCCTTTCAAATGGTTGATTTACTTGCATGAAATAACCAAAATACCCATTCATGCACAGGATTTTTTCTTTTACAGTGCAGCATGACAAGGACATGTTGAAAATAACAGGAATCACATACTATTTTAGGTAGTGCAGTTTTCAGAATTGAGCTAATCAAATAATGAACTACAGTCAAAACTAAAGTTAAAATAATGCAGGCCCATCAGGTGGATGCAGCAGTCACACAAATAGCAATTTATCTGAACGTAAAGGTAATTTGCTATCGGTTTGTCTTGTACTTCAGTTAACAATCTAGATATGGTCAAATAGTACAAACATGCACATAGGTGCACACCCACATTTCTGTAACTACAACTAGGACTGACTATAGTGTCTGGTGTTGTAAGATGAGTAAATCAAGTTATGTTGGTTTGGATCCATGATTATTTATGGGAAATTACATGAAAATAAAGGTCCATCAGTCCTTTCATTGTTATTATACGTTTTGAAATGTCTTCGGTAACCGTAAAAGATTTTTTAACAAATATAATATTCGAGAAATATGAGGCTACATCAGTCGTAGCAGTACAGTGCCACTGAACATGTTGAACAGAAACTATTTAGAACCTTTGCCCTTGCCGTAGATATTTTTTTTTTTACTGAGGAAACATGGCGTCTTCAATGTCACTTTTGGGTCTAAAGCGGTTGTCTTTGCTGAATACAGCGACAAGGATATTACTGAATTCTACCAGGTAAAGAATCTGTCATTTTAATCAGGGGATTTTGTTACGGAAGACGGTATTAAGTATCAAGATTAATTAATACTGGTAAAAGGCGTGTGTATAGCCTTAGAATTACTAGGCCCTACTGTTCGTCATATAACATTAACGTTAGCTAGCTAGCCTCTTAGAATAGCGAGCTAGCCACGACAAGTAACATAACAAAATCCAATTTCTAGTAAGGTCTGATGTCTTTTGTTAACTAACATTTGCTAATTTCAATGTTGTATGTGTCTGCACAAGACGTAAAGACATTTACTGAATGTAACTAGCATGACTGAAAACAAGAAATTTCCAGTTAGCTACGTTAAGCGACCTCAAAGTGCATCGCTTGTGTTACCGACTTAGCTAGTTAATGTTAGCGCAGCTAACTTGACTTTAATTTAAATAGGTTAATTACGTTCGTCTTCCAAGTATTATATTTTTGAATTTATTGTTTCTAGCTAATAATACCAAAGCTCTCCCAGCTAACCCAACCAGCTAAGAATAGCTTGCTATCAAAATAAGTAACTAGCTAAACGTTCACGTTACGGTTCACATAGCTATAGTTTGTATGTTGGGTTGTCACACGTAGCTAATGTCAAGACAATAATCTAACGTAACTAGCTAACGTTAGCTAGGTAACGTCAGTGTTATCTACGTTTGGCCATTTCGTAAAAGACGGAGTACTAATAACGTTAGCTAGCAGGGTTAGTTGACTGTCGGACAGTACGTTAACTTGAATTAATGCACAGCGACATTATGATAGTATAACTTAGTTTTCTTGCATGTTACCAAAAGACGCGTTTTAAAATCGGCTTAAACAGCGTCATTAACGTTACCAAGTAAGTAGCGAGTATGTCATTTTAAACGGTTCCACAGGCTAGCTAGCCCTGTCCATTAACTTTGTCATTGTTATATTACGTTACGTAATGTTAAGGTGGTTTCTCAAAATATGCTTGGCTTACACAATTAATTATACAGTAGAATGATATCGGTTTTTTTTGATAACGGGTAATGGATTAAAACATTTTTTGACTTAACTAAATTCTGAGCTGAAATAACGTGTGCTTGAGTATTGTCTCTGAAGACGTTAGGTAGTAAGTGTCCTTATTAACACTGCAGTACAGTATGCTGATGTGAGTATGGTGATTCATACGTAGAAAATTAACTGTACTAGGATAACATCAGGAAAGATTACAGGTCATGGTAGTATTAATTAGCATTTGTTCAATAAATAATTCAAGAACAAGTGAATCATTTGAACTTGATCACTGATCAACCTCCTCACTCTTTCCAATCTCTGTGAGAGCCACATAACCATCCATTCCCGCTGGACTATACAAGAGAAGCTTCAGGTCCAGACTGATTGGTCAACTAATAATATTGGAACTGAAAGGCATAACAAAAGTGTCTGCACTAATATTGAGCTGCACAATTTTATATTGTGGGCCCCTCTTGTTTATTGGCTTGGGGCACCAAGAGAGTTGCTAATTCGCCAAATCTTCAAATAACTGGTACAATTACGCAAATGAATGAACAGGATGGCACGGTGCCAGCACCCCATTGTCTGAGAAGAGCCCCTCAGTACTAGGAGGCTTGTGTCAGGGTCTCAGAAGTGCTGATCCACCATGACCCCCTCAGTGTTGGAATGCCGCCCAGCTCAGATTCCTTAGGCAGGATTGGCCTTGCCCTCCAATGACACACTGTGAATGAGGAATGAGGAGGAGGGAGGGATGTGGGGGGGGGTCGTTGGAGAGAGTGTCTCGGCCCTCACTCAGGAGGGTAAGTTATTTTGTGTTCACAGGAAGTCAGCCACCTTGTATTCGCATGGAGTATCACAGACCCTGTCAGGTGACCATGGGTTGGACGGTGGGCCAACGTAAAGCACTGTCTGTGGCTAACTGCTAATTTGGATTCTTGTCAGACGCTCGGCAGACAAAACTTAACGGGAGAAAAGGGATCCTCCTGTCCTCTTTTGTTTTGTATTCCCCTCCTCTTCCCTCCTCCTCCAGGAGGACAGCTTGTTCATGTAAGGTTGTTCTCTCTCCCCTCTCAGGCTCAAGCTTGAAACGTCTCTCTCCGGCTTGTTGTCTTGCAGGTCCGTGAGCACGTCGGGATGCAGGCTGGCAGAGAAACCGGGCCCAGACTCGCAGCTCATCACGGTGGATGAGAAGCTGGTGAGGGTCCCGTCATGCTGAACGTGCCGGCCTGCTTTCACCTTTAAGTCCTTTTCACGAGCCACATATGTGGAGTGGTCACTGAGGCCGACTCCGGCCTGTTCTTTCACAGTGGTATGAACCCGTAGCAGCCTGCTTATTATATATAAATGATAAAGTAGGGAACTTGTTTTTAAATGATGCTTATCTGACAACAGGAAGGTTTGAGGAGACTCATTTGGGGGTGGTACGAGGCTGTGTGGCTCTCCCAGACTGGCGTGGTTGGCAGACGGGCGCTGGCCCTTACCGCCTCCCAGCTCCCAGCGGGGCCCACTCTGAAGTAAAAGAGGGCGAGAAAAGAAAAGAGAAGAGAAGTGCAGGAAAAAGCAGACTCCCACGTAGAAGCCCGCCATTCCTGCACTGTCGACCACAGAGCTTCCATTGTAATATGAAGCTGGGCACAAACAACTTGGCGCAAAATGTCGTCTGGCCGTAAGCATTCGGCTGCGTACGCACGGTGCATTGCTGTTGGATGTTTCGTTAACATCGCCTTGGAACAAGGGCTCTGTAAACCCGCTGATGCCGCATTGTTTAAGCTCACTTTATTATCTTACATTCACAACAGTAATGCGCACAAACTGCTTTATGTACTGCTGTGTAGCCAGTCAAATTAAAGCAGAAAAGATCGGTTTCACAATTCGCGTGCGTAATCTTACGCAGATAGCGTAAACATAGGCAGGGCTGTTTTTTTCACATTTCTGAAGTATCGGCAGATCTCACTGTGTACCGGACACACAGTAGGGGTTTAGTTGTAACTCTCGGAAATGATTCGGCTTCACAATATCTGGCTTCAAAATTAAATGAAAAATCTGGCCCGGGGAATGCTGGCTGTGTTTGAGCGTCTGTAAGGCGCTGTTGGGGAGGGCTCCTCTCTTTATCTCACGGCACTGCACTTACAAGAAAGGCACCAGTGTGTTCTCTAAGGAAACCGCACACAACACTGCTATGGTCAACAAGTTGTGAACCTGCACAAAAAAACAATAGCGGAAGTTGCGTTCGCTTCATCATGCTAATTTAACAAGAGAAAAGGCTGAGTTACAGACATTGGGGGGGTAATTAAAAAAAATAATGATAATGGTAAATTGGTTAGCTGTAAAATTATACATATGGGAGGTGGCATGCTGCATGTAGGCCTACTCCACCCCCTATTTTATCCCTTTGCAGTTTGTTTCTGGCTCAAGCTCTTTTTAACTACTCTTAAAATATTCACTGCAGGTATAAATGTTAGAATGGCACAATACATTTAGCTGTACAGATATGACCTACTAAACCGATTATAACTTGTCCATTTTTACAGTCCAGAGTGAAGTCAACTGCCAAGAGTGAAGTCAATAAATCTGCTCCGGGAACCGCATAGCACTGTTTTTGCAACTTTTTTAGTGGTCGACCAAGGCACGTTAAGACATTGTTTCTGCGGATGACCAAGGCACGCTTAGCCACTGTTTTGCAGATGGCCGAGGCACGCTTAGCCACTGTTTCTGCAGATGGCCGAGGCACGCTTAGCCACTGTTTCTGCAGTCGGCCGAGGCACGTTTAGCCACTGTTTCTGCGGTCGGCTGAGGCACGCTTAGCCACTGTTTCTGCGGATGCCCAAGGCACGCTTAGCCACTGTTTCTGCGGATGGCCAAGGCACGCTTAGCCACTGTTTCTGCAGTCGGCCGAGGCACGCTTGGTCACTGTTTCTGCGGATGGCCAAGGCACGCTTAGCCACTGTTTCTGCGGTCGGCCGAGGCACGCTTAGCCACTGTTTCTGCGGATGGCCAAGGCACGCTTAGCCACTGTTTCTGCAGTCGGCCGAGGCACGCTTAGCCACTGTTTCTGCGGATGGCCAAGGCACGCTTAGCCACTGTTTCTGCAGTCGGCCGAGGCACGCTTGGTCACTGTTTCTGCGGATGGCCAAGGCACGCTTAGCCACTGTTTCTGCAGTCGAAATATTGCCCAGCGTCTGCCAAGTGCTCACATCTGTACCAGGCTGAGGGTGATCAATTTGTGGCGCATTAAATGATGGCGATTAAAGACCTGTGTCACGGAGTCTCGGCCCCTGGGTTCTCCCTCTGGGGCTTGTCCTGGCCTCCTTTTGTTAGTAATGATTTGATTACTCATGCTGTGCCACTGGAACGCTCGGCAGGCTAACCAGTGATACAGGGCTTCACACGACACGTCTGTGGGCAGTTAGTTATCCAGTTGGGCGGAAAGGAGGAGAGTTTTCCAACCATGGAGAACATGGCTCAAGTAAAGAAAACGCAAGAACCTTAACAGAATTTTATCTCATTACCAGCACAATACTTGTCATTGCAAAGGTAATTAATCGGGTTATGCCAGTCTGGAAGCAAAAGCCTTCCTTGTATAGATAAATAAAACAATTCTCCAGTCTAACCAAATGCACCTTGTCCACAACTTTTTAAGAAAAACGTTCAAGAGAGCGTTGTACTCTGTTGCATCTTGTCTCCATTTTTTTCGTTAGCTTCGCATTCCAAGACTCGCGGTATTTAAAATTCTTTATTCAAAGTTCAGAAGAAAGCTCACTGCAGTTAGATTGAATGGAGACTTTGTCAGGCAAATTCAGCCACAGACCTCCAGTGTCAAGCAGTGAAAACTTTGAAGAAAAGCACGAGTGGCAAACTTTATATGTATAGAAACGTAAGCTTCACAAAATTTTACTTTATGTCTTCAACCGAGCATTCAAGCCTTATGTTACTTAATGCACATTTGATCATTTGCTCCTATGCACTCTGGGTTAATGAGCAGGTAATACATACGGGTTTAGCTTTGTGGGCTAGTATAGCCTTAGTCTGTGAGGAGAAGGCAGAAATGCAAATGGCAGTAAAGCCCGTAGTGAAGGGCATTTGAGTGCAAGAAGCTAATAAGGTCTGCCAGGGTGTGAATTCTCTCAGCCTGGCTGGCAGGGGGAGGGAGGAGGACCAGCCATGAATCGGGCTTCTCCAAACCCTCCCCTCTGTCCCCCTACCCCCCACTTACCTCCCCCACGAGCACCACCACCACACATGCACACACACACACACACACACACGCACACACACACGCACACACACACGCACACACACACACACACACACGCACACACATCTCAAGTGTCTGTTTTGTCTGGTCGCCCTTCACACGGCATTCTTGTGCAAAAATTTCAAGGCCTCAGTCTGGAGCACTGGGTCAGAGGATATGGCTGTTTGAAGGGGCTAGACAAGAGGCTTTATGTATTATCCACTAAATAGCATTTCATTTACTTACTTAACACTGGAGAGAAAGTAACCTTTTAAAGGGCTCTTCAGCGGTGGCCATTTATGTGCTCCCGAAGAATGAGAGACGCGGACACTCGGGCTGGTGCACTGGGCTGGAGAGTATTCCCTCTGGATTTCATTAAACCCCACCACACACGCACAAACACGCATGCACACACACACAACACGCACACGCACAGCACACACACACACCGTTTAAAAAATTCCTTCAGCATGTGTGTGCCAGTTAAGTTTAGCTATGCCCACGCACAGGATATTTTATGTAGTGTTTTCCTTTTGATAAAATTGGTGCCTAAAGTCTGTATTGTATACTGGCTTATGGGATTGCTCTAGTTAGAATGTGGTAAAACGTATCGATTGCATCCGTCTGTAAAAGCATGGCTATGCTTACACACAAAACAATTGCTCACTGGTCAAACAGCTGTGTCTGCAAAGTTTAGAGTTTGAAACTCTGTCCTGTGGAATTACTGCAGCTGCCACATAGTCATTCTTACTGTAAGGTACTACTCCCCTTTAAGCCCACTGTTTATATGTGACTAAACTGAGATTGTTTTCAGGCTGTCTGTCAGAACAGATTGCTTTCATTTCAATGCCTTTGAATTGGAGAGGAGCCATCTTGTGTAACAAGTGGCTGCATGTGGGGTGTGTTTTAATGGCAAATATTAATGACATTAAAGGTCCTTTCATTATTTATGACTTGAAACGGATATTATTGTAACATTTATTCCAGTTATTTTCAACCTACATTCATACCTGTTTGTGTTCACCATGCTGCCTCCACATGGCTCAATGTGAGGTATGAAGTCTGGGCAAAGACCAACTGTTGGCTCACAGAAATTCTCTTTAAGGAATCCACTTCACTACTGAAACTTATTTGTTGACAACAGTTGGCCCCACTGCTACAAAGAATTGGTGTTCTCCAAATCAGATTGAGTGTTGAGGAAGCGGTCTATTGAGGCTTGCTTACCTTGGACCCAAGAGCAGCCTGCTCCCGAGATGTTTTTCAGTCGCCTCAGAGCTGCGAAAGCTGTACGTTCCTGCTCAGTGCCCGCCGGTCATTGGCACGGCTTTTCTTGCTTGATCCTGATCTTTGTAGATGAACTGACCGACTGGCCGATCTGTCTCACACCCTGCGGTGTGATGCGTTGGTGTCACATAACGTTGTCCAAGCCAACTGTGTGAGTAGCCTAGTACCGCGTCGCTTCCAAGCTCAAGAAACGTCTGCCTTCACACGAAAACAACGTGAACACCACCGCATAGAACCACACGCGGGTAGCATCGTCACAACGCACGTATGCCTTTTTTCCATCTTTAGTGGCATTTAGATATTTTATATCAATTCTGGGAACAGAGCGGTACACAAAGGCCCCAATCTTGTGCTTAAAGCTGTAAAAGAATGCTCAACGATGCCGTAAGATGGTAAAATATTCCACAGAGGTTTAAAATCTCCCTCAGGAATGAAGCGGTATTGGGTTTGTCCGCAAATCTTACCGTAAGTGGATCTGCATGTGTGCGCGGCAGACGACGGGAGCTCCATCTCTTAATTACTTTTCAGGTCCGCGTTTTTATTTTGCGCCACGTAACTGCGTCCCTCTAAACATTTGACTGCTTTTGAAATGTATCACCAAAGGAGCACTGGTCTGCTCCTGACAGCTGATATTTTCATTGGGGTTTGAAGATGTAACACCACATAAATTTCACCGCACAGAACATAAGTGCTGTATTATTGTGTAGTGATGGATCGTGTTATTGCCAGTTTTCCATGCGTCTTTTTTTAATTCTTTTTTTTTTTATAACCCTTTGTTCTGGCACTTTAAGTAATGACTGAGAAACAAAAGTCAGAATACCGGTCAGTAATTTGCTGGAACCCACTTTAGTAGCATGCAAAAATAAATTTAAAGCATTGTTGGGTTTCTTCTTTGAGATTCTGAGAACAGTATAAAAAAGAGGGTTTCTTGTACACTTGGGTGAAGAATAAAAACGTAGAATTTATTGATAAAGCCAACGTGTTTTTGCCAAGATGCCTTCAGCGATTCAGAGAACAGGCCTATCTTCATTCATGTTGTGGTTTATGAGACTTGAATGCTCCCTCCATATGGTATAACTTTACCCAACCTGTTATTGCTATCAGAAAGAAGACTGTTCTTGTCAGTGACCAGCTAAACGGAGTCTTTTCTGACGGGGTTTCTATACAAACCAGTAAAATCGTTAAGCTACAGGAAAAGGAAATGTTCACATGTGAATCAGTCCAAACTACGTAATGGTCACTCATGGCCTGGAAGCCACTCAAAGAACTGCTGGGAAAGAACATGTCATAGCGATACTTGGGCTCGGCTTGTGATAGTTAAGTCAACCTTTTATTCTCTGTGGTATACGCACCTGTAAGCCAGACGTAATGCTACACATAAACTGAGCATCAAAACGAATGGTCAACGTGTCATTTTTTGTACAGGCTTACAGATTTGCAATATCAGTCGATGGCTTTTGACATTACTTGGAGTATTTTATCACGATTTATCTTGATATGGTCGAGTTGAACACTACTGTGTTTAAGCGACACAGTGGCCTGGTGAAAAATTTATATAGAATGCAGATATTAAAGCATTTTCCTTCCTTATCCAGATAAACAATTTAGTGTGTGGTTGACTGAACTGAAGCCATGTACAATCGCTGAATGTGTCACCAGCCGTAAATTTGTCACTTGGAAAGAAGTTGGAGTGAAACGCTTTCCATCAAAGATGGACACCAATGTGGAAAACCATGAATCACAACGCCTCACCAAGATGCCATCGTTGACCGCCATTGTTTGCTGGCCAATTGGCCGGACAGAGACCTTTCTCGCAGGAGTTACGACACAACAGAATTCAAACGGCGTCAATAATACGTACGTCAGGTGGACTCGCCAATGCTGGAGCTGAGTCCTCTTTAGCAATGAATCACAGTTTTGTGTGGACTTCCCTGACAGACTTCAGTCAGATGCTGAGAACAACAGGCCGATTGTTGAGCACAATGGCCCAATCGATGTGGGTCGGCAGTTGAGCTGATCTGGGCAGGACTGTCTTGTCGCCACAGATCTCCACTTGAAATGACTGGGGGCAGACTGACTACTCGCATCGATGACGTCCTGAGGCATTCACTCCCAGAGTGTGTCCTTGATGTGACGGCACTCCAGCAGGCCAATGCACATCCTCACGCTGCTGTTCTAACAATGGCTTTCTTGTCAGAAGAGAAAAAGTGACAGTTTGTGGCGTTGATTTAGCACTCGCTTGAGCCCTGTTGACCGTTTGTGGTGTGAGCAGAGATTATGTGGCATGTCGGGCTCTGAGACTAATGTACAGGCACAAGCGTGTCGAGGTCATACAAGAGGAATGGGACAGGATCCCACAGGGCAGCGACTACGTGTGACACCGATTCACAGCTTGCAGTGCTTCTAGTCCTGGGCAACATGCACCATGACCTGTGACCTTCAGAGTAGACCACCTGTTTATCAGTCCTGCTAATGGTGGAATGTAAATTAACCCTTTGACGAGTAGGTTTTTTTTGGGAGTGTTTTGGAATGTTCAGTTAAGAACATTCTAATCGCTTATTTGTGATCTTGCACCTTACACCGTTAAAGGGTTAATATAATGAATTTGCCCTTCCCATGTCTGTTCATTACAGTGTCTGTGCACCTGCTGCAGAATAGAGCGCTGGGAATTGTTTGGAAGTGCACGTCTAACTGACTAGTTTCTTCTAATGAATGTAGACACTGTCGTCCACATACAGGTCTACTTTTCGATAGCTTAACTGATGTTGTAGTTATTCATCTGATGTCACAACTGCTGTGTGCATTTTTGCTTTTCAAGACAAGTTATAAAGGTGGGAAGGTTTTGTTTTGTAAATTTTCTTCTATGCAAGGGGGCGACTGCAAAATGACAACAACACCATTTTCATCCAGTTTCTTTTCCTTTAGAAGTGACGTTGATTTGTTTTCAGTCTCAAAGTTTTTTTTATTTAGCCCACATTTTGCTCTTAAAAAAACCTGTTTGTTTTGCACTGGAAGTCGGTAATGCGGTAGGTCTACAGTGCAAATCTGAAGTGTCTCCCGTGCTCTTTATTCCTAGAAAGACCATAGGTGTCAGAAATATCGACACGCTTTGGCGTGACGGAGACTTTGCGGGCCTTTCTCTGCGACTCTTAAGCCTGCCTTTCTGTCTGCATATCCAGGTATTGTAGGCCTCTGAATAGTGTCAGACTTCATAGTTCTCTTTTTGCTTCCTGTACGTGGAAGAAAAGTGGCCACAGTGTGGGTTTTCCCTTTGTAATCTCCTTTCCTAGTTTTCCTGGGAACGCCACATTCCAGCCACCGTCGCTCGTATTGTATAGGGCATTGTGTCACTGTCCCTGCAGAATGGCCTAAAGCAGTTTGTTCTGCTTAATGTATTCAAGAATATCATAAAAGTCTAGACTTTGAATATGTTGGCCAATGAATGGAATGTACAATATGTTTGAATTTGCAATTGTGGCAAGGTGTTTACCACCCTTGTGCACCTTTATAGTTACTTGGGGATTAGTTGTGTGACTTAAAGGCAATAGAGAATTTTTCTGGGGTTCACCCCATAGGTTTCCTTACCAGGTGCTTTGTACATAGGCAGATTTTAACTTGAAGTGAATTTGAAATGTCCTGGAAAAAGCCAGTTAACGTTTGAATATGAAAACCCAAGAAAAGTGGCCTGCTGGCTCTATTGAGCACGCTCCCAAGTAAATGCTTCTTAAAAGGCATATTTAGAGACGGTGACCGGTCTCCGAACAAAACTCTTTAAACAAACTAATGAACATAAAACAATCCAAGCTGTCTTTTTAAGGTTGACCCCATCTGGCGTGTTGGAAGAACATTGTAAAGTAAAGATCCGCAGTTTATTTACGGAGGATTACGTGATGTGTGTTTACCATAGTCTGGATTATTAATACTATGGCAGTAATGACTAACCCTTACACGTGTCTGGGAAGGAAATTGTTATCCATCTTGAACCATCTTTCTTTTGGTAGAAGAACATCGAACAGTTCTCAAGGTCGAGTTTGTTTTACTGTATAGATTTGGGCAAAATGATCATGTTCTCGTGATTAATAGCAAAGAAAATAAGTAATCGCTTAACAGTCCCAAAATCGTTTGCTCATATGTAACAAGTCCAGGCGTTCTTTAACCTCTTTCTTTCTTGTTTCTTCCCCAGGTAATGAGCATGACTAATGTTAAGACAGTTTTAATGTCGACCAAATGGGGATTTAGCCTGGAACCCATTGCTAAACAAATAACCATGATTGAGAATGTCCCGGACTAATTAACTTAAGATAACTTTTACAAAAAAGCAAATGTTTTGGGCTAAGATTCACACATTGGTTTACTCACCATTTACGTTGGTGGCATTCTGAATTGCTTACAGATCATGCATTGTGTTAGCTTTAGAAAAACCCACAATTATAGTGGATGTAGTCCATGCAGCTACATAGTTCACAACGTGCATCTGCTGCAAAACTGCTATCGGTGCAGGGATTTAATGTACACTTATGAACCCCGTTTTCAATTGATTAATGGTTGTTCATTTACAGGGTATGCACTTAATGGCTTCCGATTAATTTTTAATGCATTTTATCACTGGACATTTCTGGTGTAGATAGACAGTAGACTTAAAAGTATAATGAGGATTACTGCAAGAAAATGTCATCTATATTCCTTGGCATAGACAATAATAGCAATAAAAGTACATTGTACTGTGTTAACCTTATATTTGGTCATTGGCCAATTAGGTGTGAAGATACGCGTGCTCTTTCCTGCATTCTGATATGAAGCATCGAGCAGCATTACATCTTCAATTAGGTCTAGTCAAACATATTAGTGTTTTAGTGTGTCATGAACAGACTTCCAGTTTCTCTTAAGAGATACCACCACCCCCCAACTGTCTGCAAAGTCAGAATTAAGGTTAAATAGGTATGACAACAAGATACTAACTTTAGTCTTGAACTTTCTTTAAATGCGGCAATTTTACTATGTAATTTTACTTTGTATGCAAATGTAAAGTGTAATTATACCTTTTGTGGCTTCTAATTGGTATTATTTATTAGTTATTTATGGTAACAAGAAATTATTTTAAAAATGTATTTTTTATTTTTTTAAAGCAGCTTGTTTCTGCCAAAGTTCTGTATTGTTTGCACTGTTGCTGTACACAGACCTACTCTCGTAGGAAGACCTGGACTACTATACAGAGGGCACACAGTGAGCCGGCTTTTGTGTCGAGTTCAAGCAAAAAGCTTTGTAGAAATCAACTGGCAGATGAGACACAATGATGAAAATTAGATTCTTTGAAGTCATAATGGCCATTGAAACGTGTGAAATTGTGGGATTGAAAGGAGAGGGGCTTGTGTGGGACCCAGGCTCCCCTGGCCGCTGGTCGCTGGCTGCTGGCTGCAAGCTGGGAGGTTTGTCAGTTTTGTCGCTGACTTCCCATCGCTTGTTTGCTAATTCCCTGAAGAATTGTACCAGGTTCACTAAAGATCACTGAATGGAATCCTTTTGGCCAAGAATTATTTTTCCTTTTTTTTATTTTTTTTAATAAAAGTTTTTGTTCCATTTTTTTTTGTTCCATTTGTTTTTATTTGCAATGATTTTCAGACATGGAAAGATTGTGTTTAATATTTCATTAGTTTGATCTGTATATCATTTTGTTAAACAAATCCAAGCCTGGGTAATAATTGTTTTTGTTTTATTGGTTTACTGACTGTACTTAAAATATACTGACCTAATGTGTTTTCCAGTATAGTTAACAGAAAAGAAAATGGTGTGGGTTACAGTATTAACAAAAACTGAAATGTTAAGGCTTCATATACAATCGGAAGGACAGTGATGTTATGGAATATAATCTTTCCTCTGTGTATTGTTTGAGAGGAAGATTAAAATAATCATGTTGTTTCATGTCATCCGTTTTCCGCAGTTGGTAGCAGTAAGTAAAACAATGCTCTAGGCCTAATTTTATTTATGTATTTTAAAAAATATTTTCCTGTTAATCTTTGTGGGGAAAAAATTCAGTGATGTCAGTATCAGTATCACGTATTTCTTTGCAGCCCAGCATTTATGTAACTACTTTTGTTGCGTTTAGAAAGGGGAAAAATGTTGTTTTTGTCAGACTTTGGGAATGTTGTTAGACAGGTCTGGCACTTTTGCTCGTATAATTCGGGTAAAAGCGAGGCCTGTGTTCTTTTTACATTTTAAGTTGCTCTGGATAAGAATGTCTGCTAAGTGAATGTCAGTTTAAAAACCACTATTTTTAAATTGCACCCTAGACTAGCTCGTGAAGCAGGACCAGTTTAAGTCATATTTCTTTAGTACTATAACACTTAATACTGCACTAGCATTTTGTCATCCTGCCATAGTATTTTTGATTATCTCTTTTCTGGTTAAGAATTTGACATGAAATGGAAAGTAGTTTGGCCCATTGTCTAAAGCCATATTTGAAAGCATTTGATTCTTGGATGTTTCTGGAACATTTTACAGATGCAAGCGAGGCGAGATGTTGCTGCTCGCTTGCTTCAGGTGAACACTGTAATATGTAGGCAAAGACAAGTCTACAGTAAAGTCCAGTCACAACTTAGTTTTTTCCACTTGAGTGGAAAATAACATCCATGTTCATTGTCAAATCAGACAAATAGACCAGACATTTTCATCAGGAATTGGTTTTTATTCTGTCACACAGATTCCTTTTTGGCAGATACAGCTGACATTCAGAATAGCTGAGACTATTTGCGAAAATGTAACCTGTAGGTTCTGCTTGTTTCTTCTATTCCAGGACATCACTTCTTTAACTGGGGTTCCAGAGGAGCACATCAAAACCCGAAAAGTGCGCATCTTTGTGCCAGCGCGCACAGCTATGCAGTCCGGGGTCAACAACACACGCAAATGGAAGATCGACTTCGACACGCGAGAGCGCTGGGAAAACCCGCTAATGGGCTGGGCCTCCACGTGCGTCTGACCTCATTTACCACATACAACTGCTTTACACACAGCTCACAAACCCGCTTTACACACACAGCTCTCATACCCGCTTTACACACAGCTCACAGCATCATACACCTGCTTTACACACAGCTCACAAACCTGCTTTACACACACAGCTCTCATACCCGCTTTACACACAGCTCACAGCATCATACACCTGCTTTACACACAGCTCACAAACCCGCTTTACACACACAGCTCTCATACCCGCTTTACACACAGCTCACAGCATCATACACCTGCTTTACACACAGCTCACAAACCCGCTTTACACACACAGCTCTCATACCCGCTTTACACACAGCTCACAGCATCATACACCCGCTTTACACACACAGCTCTCATACCCGCTTTACACACAGCTCACAGCATCATACACTTGCTTTACACACAGCTGACAGCATCATACACCTGCTTTACACACAGCACACAAACCTGCTTTACACACGCCATCATACATCTGCTTTACACACAGCACACAAACCTGCTTTACACACGCCATCATACATCTGCTTTACACACAGCTCACAAACCTGCTTTACACACGCCATCATACATCTGCTTTACACACGGCTCACAAACCTGCTTTACACACGCCATCATACATCTGCTTTACACACAGCTCACAAACCTGCTTTACACACGCCATCATACATCTGCTTTACACACAGCTCACAAACCTGCTTTACACACGCCATCATACATCTGCTTTACACACAGCACACAAACCTGCTTTACACACGCCATCATACATCTGCTTTACACACAGCTCACAAACCTGCTTTACACACGCCATCATACATCTGCTTTACACACGGCTCACAAACCTGCTTTACACACGCCATCATACATCTGCTTTACACACAGCTCACAAACCTGCTTTACACACGCCATCATACATCTGCTTTACACACACCTCACAAACCTGCTTTAGACACACCATCATACATCTGCTTTACACACAGCACACAAACCTGCTTTACACACGCCATCATACATCTGCTTTACACACAGCTCACAAACCTGCTTTACACACGCCATCATACATCTGCTTTACACACAGCTCACAAACCTGCTTTACACACGGCATCATACGTCTGCTTTACACACAGCTCACAAACCTGCTTTACACACGGCATCATACATCTGCTTTACACACAGCACACAAACCTGCTTTACACACGGCATCATACGTCTGCTTTACACACAGCTCACAAACCTGCTTTACACACGGCATCATACATCTGCTTTACACACAGCTCACAAACCTGCTTTACACATGCCATCATACACCTGCTTTACACACAGCTCACAAACCTGCTTTACACACGCCATCATACATCTGCTTTACACACGGCTCACAAACCTGCTTTACACACGCCATCATACATCTGCTTTACACACAGCTCACAAACCTGCTTTACACACAGCTCACAAACCTGCTTTACACACACCATCATACATCTGCTTTACACACGGCTCACAAACCTGCTTTACACACGCCATCATACATCTGCTTTACACACAGCTCACAAACCTGCTTTACACACGGCTCACAAACCTGCTTTACACACACCATCATACATCTGCTTTACACACAGCTCACAAACCTGCTTTACACACGGCTCACAAACCTGCTTTACACACGCCATCATACATCTGCTTTACACACAGCTCACAAACCTGCTTTACACATGCCATCATACATCTGCTTTACACACAGCTCACAAACCTGCTTTACACACGCCATCATACATCTGCTTTACACACGGCTCACAAACCTGCTTTACACACGGCTCACAAACCTGCTTTACACACGCCATCATACATCTGCTTTACACACGGCTCACAAACCTGCTTTACACACGCCATCATACATCTGCTTTACACACGGCTCACAAACCTGCTTTACACACGCCATCATACATCTGCTTTACACACAGCTCACAGCATCATACATCTGCTTTACACACAGCTCACAGCTCACAAACCTGCTTTACACACGCCATCATACATCTGCTTTACACACGGCTCACAAACCTGCTTTACACACGGCTCACAAACCTGCTTTACACACGCCATCATACATCTGCTTTACACACGGCTCACAAACCTGCTTTACACACGCCATCATACATCTGCTTTACACACGGCTCACAAACCTGCTTTACACACGCCATCATACATCTGCTTTACACACGGCTCACAAACCTGCTTTACACACGCCATCATACATCTGCTTTACACACGGCTCACAAACCTGCTTTACACACGCCATCATACATCTGCTTTACACACAGCTCACAAACCTGCTTTACACACGCCATCATACATCTGCTTTACACACAGCTCACAAACCTGCTTTACACACAGCTCACAAACCTGCTTTACACACGGCTCACAAACCTGCTTTACACACGCCATCATACATCTGCTTTACACACAGCTCACAGCATCATACATCTGCTTTACACACGCCATCATACATCTGCTTTACACACAGCTCACAGCATCATACATCTGCTTTACACACGCCATCATACATCTGCTTTACACACAGCTCACAGCATCATACATCTGCTTTACACACGGCTCACAGCATCATACACCTGCTTTACACACGGCTCACAGCATTGACTCCTGAGTAAAGTGTGTGTCCCTTCACCCTCATTTATAATCCACCTCACATAAAAAAGTGGATGCACTAATGTTCTCTTAAATTGTAAGTCTTTATTAATGCCATGTCACATATAATACATCACAAACTATTTGGATTTACAGTGAGCACCATAATTCATTGGACAGTGACACATTTGTTATTTTGGTTCTAGCACTTTGAGTTTGAAAGTACAATGACAATGAGGTTGAAGTGCAATGAGCTTAAGGGTTGTTTCTCCTGACAAATCTTCCTACTGAACTCTATGGAAAATAAGTCAGGAGAAACCCTTCAAGTTATCCATCCATATCTCCTGTATTTCTGGCAGCAGAGTGATGGTTTAAGGCTTGTTTGATATGTCAGATGCTTGATGACCTGGAGCCATTTAGCCAACCATGTGTTCCATACTGTTCCAGTGTAATTTACAGCTAAATCTAGTCCCACCCCCCAATTTCCATAGAGAACCATTCAAATGCAGAGAGGTTGTAGTATCGCTTGTCGGAGTACAAGAAAATAAGATATCAAGAGTCTTGATATTGTTGGGTCACAGACATCAGGAAGTCATGCAAAGGATATGCGACCAAATATAAAAAATGATTACTTTATTCTACATTATGTTAAACTGTCCAATATTTTTTGATGTGTCACTGTGCAATGAATTATGGCGCTTACTGCATTTTCTGTGTGCGTTGTTCTTCATAATGTCTTGCAGGGCTGATCCTTTGTCCAACATGGTCCTCACTTTCAGTTCCAAGGAAGACGCAATTGCTTTTGCTCAAAAGAATGGTGAGCTTTCCCAGGGCCTTAAATATCCTCTTAAGGAGTTGAGTAGAAACCAGCAGACAGAACTGCAGCAGAATCATGGGCAGCACTAAAGCACAACTGTGTTTGTGGAAGCCTTTTCTGTCCTCTGTTTCTTTCTGTACAAAATTAGGATGCAGGCCGTTTTGAGTGATTTTATTTTCTTGCAGGCTGGAGTTATGATATTCAAGAGAAGAGGACATCAAAACCAAGAGTCAAGTCCTACGGAGCCAATTTCTCGTGGGACAAAAGGACAAGGAGGTCCGCAAAGTGAACGGACTGCTACTGTCTGTCCATTTAACTCTATAATATTTATACTTGCATTATAATCTCAATAAAATGCCTCAAGCAAATGTCTCTGTCATATATATATTTTTAACCTCAATGCAACATGTTTCAAGCTAGTAACTAAATATATTTGACTAAATTTTAAAACCATTTCTGGTTAGAGTCACAGAAATGTCTTCCGGATTTGGAGCGTTCTTGTTTGTGAATTATGAATTCCCTGCCATTTAAATATTCATTTGAAATATTTTAAACTACTTTGTTATAAATGGGCATATTTAAAACCTTCTACCACCAGTAAACCTTTGGTACTTGCTCATGTTACTCTTTAGATATTGTTATTGGTTTAGAATGTATTCCGGTTTTAGTCCTAAAAGATCCTGTATTTGGGGGTAGCTGCTTTGTTGATAAATGCTGTACAAAACATAAAATACAACACAAACATTGATTTTATTTGGTTTCCAATTTAGTCTACTCAAGAAATTTGTCTGACCAGTCTGTTTCGTCCACTGCAGTGCCCCAGAATTTCATTTTAGAAAGCAACAGGAACAAGAAAGTAATTGTTCCAAATGTGGTGTCAAATCTTTATTCTGGTATATGTTCTTTTTGGCAACGACGGTCTGTTAGCATTAGGTTTTCTATTGAGGCAATTGCAATCAACATGGCAGGTGTTTTAAGACCACAGAACTGCATCGCAACTGGAAGAGCTGCTCCTTATCTTATAAATTAGTAGTAGCTGTTCCAGTTTTCATGCAGTTCTGTGGTCTAGACTCTAGAGGATAACCAGAGGTTAATATTTTGCTAATTTGGGTGAAATGTCCCCATTATATTTAAATGTGTGTTTGTGGACGTGTACTACAGAAAATTGCTGCGGGACTGGGAATGACAGTTGAAGGGATCTACATGCATTGTTTTACAAGAAGCCTGTGCTGGAAAACTCGCACAGTTATAGAGCGGCTATGCCTTGTACAGTATCGCAACCAAGCAGCTGGAGTGAGACATCCCAGTGAGTGAATTGTATACACTTCAATTTAGAATCAGTTGCTCTGAAATGGCAGGGAAGGGCATTACTGAAGCATCAGGACAAACCAAAACTGTTCAGTGGTTCCCAACGTCGGTCCTGGGGGCCCCTGTGTCTGCCGATTTCTGTTCCAACCAAAATTGCAATCCCAGATTTTTAACAAGCTGTTAATATTTCTTAATTAGGTGCTTTTCATGTTTAGAGAAATGAATTACCCTCTTATGCCAGAAATAAATATGCATGCCATGTAGAATAAACTTCCCATGTTAACATTGTGCTACATTGCAAACAATTACATAAAAAAGGTAACAAAAGTTTTTAACTGATCAAATCAATTTTGAGAGTGAAGTGAATCAATAGGCTCTTAATTAGGTTGGTGAACACAAGTGTTTAAGTTCTTATTTTTTCCTTAAACTTATTAACACAATGCAGGTTTGGTTCATTATCTTTGCTTTGTCTTGGAATTCTTTATCTATCAAATGGTTAGTATTAGTGGCCATGTGTCCATATTTTAATAAATAAGGAGTCCATTGATTCACCTGTCTTTAATCAGTTAAATAATTTTCTTTTAATGAGGAATAAATAATAAATAATGTTCTCGCGCAACCGCACAATTCAGCCAAGATGCATGGAAAAAGGAGGGAGACAAAAACTGATCACAACATTTTCAGCCACTCTTGGAGAGCAATGGCTTCTATTTCTGTCCAAGAGTGGCTGAAAATCTGGCCCATGTTTTCTTTTCTCCAAGGTAATTAACTGAACAATTAGTACTACTGATTGGCCAGTCTGTCTTCACACCTGACTCCCAGGTAAAGGGAGGGTGGGAAACCAGAGTTCTCGGCCCTCGTGAACCGTGATTTGAGTAACGGCGGCTTAGAGCAGTGTGAAGTTTTTCAGAGTGGTAAAATTTCTATCTGGCTCAAGTTGCCCAACTTCACCATTAAAAGGCCATAATCTCTCACTATTGTCTACTTTGGGTTCCTTTGTTTATTTTTTTAATCCATTTAGTCATACAGATGTTAAGAAAACTGGTTAGTGGAGAATGGCTGTTATGGCAGTATACGGAGTTAAGTCCGTATGGAAGGTTATGCCCCCCCCCGCTCCTCAAGGAATTGGGCAGTAACCTCATCATCCAAAACTGGTTTATGGATCTTGTGGTGTTGTTGGCAAACCATGCCAGCATTGCCAGATTAGAGCACAAACAAGGTTTTTGAAACTGATGCAAGATTCCATACAATTTGAAGGGCTAGTATGGTAAGTATTGGATAAGAATGCCACATAGGAAATTATAATTAAAATCAGTGCTACTCTACTAGCAATTGTGCAAATAAACTAATGGGTTAGAGGCACAAACACTCTGACAAATGGGTGTTTAACACATACCTGCACATACCCATTCTCTTAGCTGTCAGTGCTTTTATCCAAAAAAAAAAAAAAAAATCAGGTTTTATGAAGAGTAATACTGTAGCACTAAATTCAGTCTGTTTTATAGAGTAATCTGTGGCCTGATGCTCTGCGTTGCATTAAAAAGCCTAAGAAGTGAGATCTGGTTTCGTGTGTTCGAAAGTCGCTGCAGATGGTGAAACTACATTTAACATTACTGTTATGCCTTCCACTAGATAAGATGACAACGGATCAGAAATGAGCCGAATGTCTAATGTCGAAACCGTTTAATGTTTCAAATCTGTGGACAGCTTTATAAAGTTGCTCAGACATGGTTAATTATGACAAGTTCATCACAGCTGTCTGCGTACTACTGCCTCCGAGAGTCTTTCGTAACGTTAATGTCTTTCAGATGCGTCTTTCCAGATGTATCGTGCATTATGTAAATGCCGTGCTTCCATTTGCTCAGGTTATAGCTCTCCCAGCTTTCGCAGTTTTTTATTTATTTATTTTTGCTAGACCGAGTGGGCGAGCGTCCCTGGGTTGTTTGAATTGAAAGGAAAAAGTGAATTGAAAGGGACAACTGGAGGGATATTTTCCTTCCCACATTCCAGTAATTGGTTGTCAGTGATGAAAATAGCCGCTTTGTTAATTTTTCTAAACAAATATGCATTTTTGTTGTTGTTGTTGTTGTTGTTGTATTATTTTAATCCATGCAGCTTTGTCCATGTTATTTTTGAAAATGTTACACGTGGTGATTTACCGTTTTAACAGTAATGCTGAGTCCTGGGGACCATTTCTTTAGTAGGTGAATTGTGGATGTGCAGCCTCACTCCAAATTTAAACGTATGATTTATTATAGACATATTCAGCTAAAGGGATGTCAGAGCTACACTGATGTTATGCTTATGACACTTCAGTACCAATTGTAACTTATGTCATAATAGCAATGTCAGGCTTGGCAGATTGCATTATTCTTTCCACAACTTTAGTCTATTGTCTCATGGTGGAGGACTTTACAGGTGAAGTCCAATCGGCAGGTGATGGATCATTCAGTCTTCCAATTTTTGGAAGCAGTTGACATCATAGTTTCCATGCAATCTCTTGCTTGCCAAAACTTGAGCTGATGATGTCTGTGGTAAATTATGTAAGGATTGCTGAACTTTAAATAGTACACCTGCTGTGAAAAAAACCTCAAATTAAGCACGGCTCCAATACTATGCTAACAGCTAATATGCAGGGACTGATATTGGCAGTTGACCTTTGAACAGGACTTCTGGGTCAGGTGACCTTGAAAGCCACTGCCAACAGCCCTTAACTGATACTGTACACCCCATCTGCACCTGAATGCAAGAATAGAGCATGAGTAATGCCTAATGCGCATGGAGGATAAATTAGGTTACACTCCCCTGACCTTGTTATGAATCAATCACAGCATTTATGTGGGGAGTACCTCTTCTAGAGCGCCAAGCTCAGAGTGCTGGTCATGGCCCAGTGCTTAATAGACATATTGCATTGATGTATGCAATGTAACCCATCAATTCTCTACTGGTGAACTTTGAAAACACAATTCACTTATTTAATATGTCTATAAATTAAGGCATTATGTTTTCTGCCAAAGTGAGTGTATCCTTCTACCACTGATGGACACATTATTCTCATACTTAACTCCTTGCCTTTCCACATATTTTCACTATTTCACACTTAAAACTATTAAAAACTATTTTCACATCTCTTCATAATGATGCAACCCAATGCAATTGTTAAGGACAAAACTAAATGCTAGAGAATGAAGGCAATGGACATACGGTATCAGTTAAGAACAAAAAACAAGACTGTTGATTGGCAACTTCACTTTAACTACGAACCAAGAAGAGAATGTAATTTATTAGCACTACATAACAGTTGAACATTCCATAGTGGAAATTCAATAGAGAGTACAACTCTATAGAAACAAAAAGGGTGGAACCTTTTTACAGAAAATGTGTTTTTTTGGGAAAGAGTGTAACCCCACCTGCCTTTGATGCCTTGGAGCAAAACAAGCTTTGTTAAATGGCAGTGCAGCAGAAAACCTGACAAATAACACCCCCCCCCCCCCCCCCCCCAAAAAAAGTCCCCTTGAAAGGATCACTTTTAGATTGGTCGGCTTCCTCTTCAGTTCCTCTGACCAGACTCAAGTAGGAAGGCCGTCTCTTGGATCTAAAGGCGCCCCACTACATCGCACTCTTTTTCTGCTCCTGTATTATTCCTATCCACCTTCTCATTCATTACTATCAGGTTGTGTGCTTCTCTCCTTTAAGGGAACTTTTGAGCTGCCACCAAGGGTGAGATCAAAGTCGCTGTTGACCAATTACCCAGTAAGGAAGTGGTGTGGAGATTGGGCTCTTTTGGCACATTATTCCCCATTTAATGTTAACGGGGGGTCTATTTCATTAAGTTAAGCAAAGTGGGGACTGACACATGACTTGCTTGTTATTTCCATTTCAAGCCCAATATCTTTCTACCTGGAGAATATGAAATGTTAAATTTTTTGGTTCATTCATTTGTATTACACGTTTGATGATTAACAATAGCCTACTAGCCGAATAGGGTCTGAAGTCTGAAGCACAGTCATAGAACTGTTTTTGTCCACATGGTTCTCAAAAGCATGTGTTTTCTTGTAATAGACCAGGGATATTAAATCACCGTTGACTTGTGTTCAACCACAACTTAGCTAATTGATGACTCATTCATCACCGTAGTTTCAGATCTTACCATATCGAACACCCAATTTGTAACTGACAAAATAATTGTATCAAATCAGAGTGAAATATCTTTTCACCCATTCACACAAATTATATTAATCACTCTTGATTTAAAAATTATAATAATGCTGACATGTACATTTAGATGCAATAAAAATACTGATGGACAGAACAAACTTGAAGGGTGAGTGAAATAAATGAAAAGCGTATTTAAAATAAAAATCATTAGGCATATGTGTAATGTGCTAAACCTTTAACTTTAAACACTGCTGAGCTGTACCTGTTCCATGTTACTTTAGTTTTATTTCACTCTTCTTTTTGCAGTTAATGAATAATTTTCTAAAAATATTAAAACCCATAATGGATACTTTTAACCCAAGCCCTTCACACAGATAAACATAGGACTCCACTGTTTGATACCACATAGGCCTCAGTGCCAGCAGGCCACTCCCTTTGTTATATAGGGTTTCTTTAGCCTTTCTGTAGTATTATCATCTGGTAGCCTACAATTCTAGAGCATAGGCTACATGCCACCTGTTCTGTTTTGATTGGAGCGGTTGTATTTGGTTTGAATAAAAAAAGTGCTTTAAAAAGGTTAAAAACTGCAGGAATACAAATCAATATGAGCGTGTCCATTTAAAAAATAAGTTCATGCATATTATAAATCAATCTAACAATCCAAGTATGGTTCAGAAAAAAAAAGAATAAAATGAAATTCGAATGGAAATGGCAAACAAAAATTAAATGTCCGAAAGTAGGCTATGGCCTAATGTATTTATTCCTACTTCGCGTTTGAATCAAAATGACTTAAAATGTGAACTTCTATGACAGGTGTTTTTAATCATAGATTATATTGTGGGGCTAAGCAAGTTTCTGCAAAGCTATTTTCCCCCTAAGGATTCTTTACTCTTAACTGTCATATTTTATTATCATCTCACCGTATGTTAAAACGTTCAATCCTCTACCTTCGGTATCTGTTTGTTCGCACATCAAATTAATTTACCTTGGCTTGACCCAGTACCCTTGTATTTAGTACCCTTGCACTGTACTGATCGCTAAACCAAAACAAATATGTTTGGAACCAAAATGACACGCACATCGACTCATCAAAAGCACACTCACTGGAAGTTGAAACTGAAGGACTTTGAGTTTGCCACATAAACTAACCTTTCCAAATACGTTTGTGAGCGTAAGCACTGTTGCGTCGCTCTTTGGGCGAAAGGGTTAATCGATGGGTTAGTGAGAGGAGAAAAACAGAATCGGTCCTCTTCCTGTCCCGTTTGAAGAAGATGCGAGTTGGCAGCACTGGAAAAGCTTTAAGATTAATGGTGTAAAGGGGGACTCTGACAGCCTTTCCGCCGGTCGCGGTCCTCCTGGGTGGGCCGATTGGTCTTGGATGTCACTTTTGCTACTTAATCTTGTGTAGGCGAAACAGGCTGACGTGCCTGGTGAACTGAGGCTGTGGACATAATCTGCCCTCTTTGAATCTTCTCTCGTTTGAAATAAATCAATTATTATTAAGCAACAAAATTAAACAAAAATAATATTGGTCAAAAGTTACAACTCTAACACAACAATATAATAATAATAACAATTATTATTATTATTGCTATTATTATTATTATTGTTGTTGTTGTTGTGTGGAAGTCATAGGTTAGGGTAAATTTTAAGTAGCCTAGACTACCCGTTGTCGATTCCCTAAGGGCCACATTAAAATAGCTACACGAAAATGTGAGGGTTGACATTAGTCTATTTCATATCAGCTGGACATGCTAAGCAAGCTATATACAAATTTGAAGCTACTTTGAAACTTCTATATTGTATAACGAGATGTGTAGCTAGTTAATAATTAACTATCCTCTGGCGGGGATAAATACGCACAATAAACCAATTAACTTTTCCATTAGTATTTCAATGAAGAAGCGGCCTAGCTTTTTGTCGCTTCCAGATAATTGTTAACGTCGGCGAAGGGTTCTTCCAATAATTAAACTTCTCACCCAGTCAATGATTTCCAAGAATGTCAAGTAAACAATTTCTCCTCGAAATTTTCATTGCAGTGAAAATTGTTTTACCTTTTGAACATATACGTAGCTTTGAGACACTCTGTCCTTTTCTTCTTAGTTCGATTCGCACGTGAGTGTGTGAGAAGACGTGACTAATCACAGCGTTCAAATCATTCGGAGTCTATTCTATGGAATAGAGGGATTCCCAGACAGATTAGGCTACTGTTATACATTAACAGATATTTTCTTTCTTGCGGGTGTCTCGGACAAACTGGCTCCGGCCTCATCGGTAGATCTAGCCAGGGCGCTCAAGTCGCGTTGGCGCTGCGAGGCTCGCCGGGTCTTGTAGAGATGCAATTATCAATCCGATTTAGGAAAGGGGGCGATACGAATCCATGAGCTGCCGCTGAACAGACTATATAGGGGGAAATTCCACTTTCATTTCCGTAGCTACACGGAGAAAAACAAAGGGGAACGTAAAACACCTGAAAATTCAAATTGTAACTGATAGGCTATAAGGTAGGCCTACGAGTGTAGGCTACTTATCCTGCTAATTTGTGAAATCATGATTCATTTTAAAGTTGTAAATTACATATATAATGCCCCCAGGTCTTGAATAGCTATTTTTATTATGATGAGTAATCAACTAGCAGCTTGACCATGGTCTTATAGGCTACTTGACCATCTGCCAAATTATTAATAATACTAGGCTACACACGAGCTCATTCATTGCACCAGTGACATGTTCAGTGTGTCAGTTATTTAATTAAAGTCAATGCCTGTGAAAGCATAGTCACATGTTTTTGACAAAAACAATTTGCAAGGATAGCCATAAATTGGCATTGTATATCCTATAGGCTACATGATGCGATGTAAAAAATTATCTAAAGACAGTTTTGAAAGAATACCCTCTGCCAGATAAAACAAAGCATGAAGCAGTGATATCTGGCATCCAGTAATGACATACTTTATATCAGCATTGGAATTTGTTGTCACAAGTAGAAAACTGTTACACTATAGTTGTGTGAACAAGGGAATAAAGATGTACTAACATTTTGAAATACCGCATAATACCAGGCATGCAGGTCAGTAATGCTATACATAGGCCAACTACTGTATACATTTAGTTTGATATTACACTAAATCAACAAGTTTTTGATATTTTACCTGGACTACCTGATAGCTTTGTTCTATCTACACTGTAAAAATCCTATAAAAATGGCAGCAATGTTGCCAGTGAAAAATAAAATAAAATAAATTTAGGGGGAAAAACTGTATAAATATGTATAAAAACTGATGTTTAACTGTATATATCTTGATATTTCATGGGTTGGCCATTAAATAATGAGTTATTGCCATTATTCTACACGACTTTCACAGAGTTTTGAAAAAAAAAAATCCTGTACATTTTTTTACAAACATATTACTGTAAAAACATTACAGTAAACTATTGCAGTTTCCAGTGTTCTATATTCCCAAAAGCCCTTTGTTCAGATCAACATGATTGTACTTTTATCACTGGACCCAGGTCATCATATCATTGCTTTTGCTGCATTTTCTTTTATGATTTTTCTTCATCCATAAAATGCTGAAAGTGAAGCAATATTACTCAACGTATTATGTCCTAGGCGGTTTGGGTGGTTTCTGCATGCACTAATGTTGGTTTTAATTTCATGCAATGAAGATCCAGACAGTTTGTTAGGGAAAACAGGTGTTTTTTGTCCTTGGAAACGGCATGTTTATTTTCACTTTGAAAAAAAGTTACTTTCGTCTGTTTCACTTAAGACATTTGTATTTGATCGCTAAAAGCAGCCCACATGGCGTCGTCATTGCGGATACTTTCTGCTGTAAATTGTTTGGATTCAATGAGTCCAAGTCCACCCACTGGACCTGGTCAACAGCCCCCCTAAAGATAATTTACTTTAAAGCCAAATCTAACACAATAATTCATTATTTACACTGATAATAAGGGATTTATTAGCTGTAGCTTGGTTGAATATATGTGTGTGGTTACCCTTCTTTGGCCAAACAGGCAAATGTAGAGAACCGAGAGAGTAGCTCCTGTCTGTAATAATTTTATTTTATCCTAAATTGATAATCTTTGCAAATTTACAGTGGAAATCTGATAGACTTTACTGACAGACTGAATGTGGTACAGCTGAAAAATAGGTACTCGAGAGAGAAAAGCATTTTGAGTGTCAATGGCAGGGAGGGATAGTGACTCTAAAGCTTTGAGATGTGTCACTAAATTACAGACCTTTGATATAAGCGAAGACATAATCTATAATCTTAAAAAAAGATGTTAAATATTATCCAATATTTCAAAAAGCCACAAAAGGACTTCTCAGTTTAGACGCATCAATTTCCTGTGTTGTGATATTGGAAATTATGACACTGGAGCCTGCAGTCAGCGGATATTTGGAACAGCACGAGGTATAAACCACCAGATCACTTGCCAAGAATGCTCTGCAAAGTCTACCCAATGCGGGGGGAAAAGCTATACAGAATAACCCATTCTGGTCCTTCTTTACTGAACAGGAATATTGTATAAATAAACAAACAAAAAAATGATAAAATGCCAGCCCAAAACAGCAGCACATACCTGGCACACTGTCATCTCAGAAGGGAGTAATAGCGGGTTCAGGGGTGACTCCTCGGACGACTGGGCAACTATAACAGCAGTCTGCTTGCACCAACTGCACATAAACTGTACTCTTTATGCAATAACATATGAATATGACTGGACAAAATTAACAGGAAAAAGAAAAAGAAATCATGAACTGGTTAAAGGGGGAAAAAATAAGGTAAACAGTCAATTCCCAGCATATGAGCAAAATAAATCAGTGCTGTAGGTCCAGACGATTCAAAATCAAAACGCCATGGGTCCCCAAGTAAAGACACGCTAACCTCCCGCCAACCTCGGGAGAAGAGGGCTCGGGTGGACACAGAGGGCAGAGGAGAGAGGGAGAACATAACTCCGCCGGAACAGGAGGCGCAGAAACTGAAGCGAATGAGACCTGTTTCACCTGCACCTTGTGACGGACAACACAAAGAAGAAATCTATGAAACACACTAACTTGATAGAGCTGCAGCACTGCTATTGTACAATTGAAAAAAGGAGCTTAACCTGCACTGTTTTAGTGTAAGAAACAGTGTAGGTTAATCTGAACAAGGGAATCTGCTAAACAATCAATAATCCTCTGTAGCCCTATTCAATTATTGTGGATTGATGGCATGGCTCAGTTCTGTGTGGCTGACATTTGTTTTGTATTGATGCCAGCTTGTTCAGTGTTCAACTGAATTAAATACAGTACATATAGTTCTTAGGGTGATGATGTGGGAATTTTAGAAAGCCGAAATGCCTGGCCGTTATTTCTGGCAGTGCATCAGTTTAATGTCTTCCTCAGTGCAAGCCAAAATACATCAACGCACTAAAAGACACTGTCAATTGGGATGAACTAAAGAAAATCTTTAATCTTTAGGAAATATTCTATCCCGTCTCCCATCTGAGGTGAGACAATTTTGTTCTCTCTTGAAGAGACCACAGAAGTTATCGCGACTTTGTGTAATTCCTGCATACTCTAAGTAATCCACAATAATTTCCCACACTGGAAGCTGTCAAGATGTTCAGATCTTACATTTGGTTAAAATACAAAGCTTGGAATCACCACCTCTGGATGAACTTTTAAAATGTTTTCTTTATTATTTTTTTCTCGACAGGGGGTGGAGACAGAGTGTCAGAGAGAGAGAGAGATGCTCCTCAAACCCTGTTGTTCTCTTTCAAACAAAGAAAACAAGTTGTATTTTTTCTTAATTAGTGGGCTGGTTTCCCCTGTGTCGCACGCTTGCTTTTGTTTGGTTTTGGGCTACGTGCTGAGGTGTCGGCTAACCAGGGAACCAGATCTTCACCATCATCATCACTCCGAATTCTGGGAAGGGAAGGGAAGCCAAGTCACGGGAAACTAGGGCCTGAAAAAGACTTTGTGTGACAAGATTGGACTCCTGAAGCATTCGAAAATCAGATTCATGTAAACAAAACAGACTTTTAGGACACAAAAGTCAAAGTGAAACATTGAAACAGGGATGAAAAAGGTGACTTTCTCTTCTCCAGGTAGTGTGAATGACCGTGTTCTGTGAGCTTAATTGAATCTTATTTAAATAGTTACAAATATTATGCAAATTATATTTAGCCTTACTGCATGTCAGATAAGTTGCCAAGGCTCTCAGTTAATTTATATTCTCTGTTTAACAATGTGTAATTGGGTTTTCAAAACCAAATAGTACATTTCTTTGATTCATGCTCACACTGACAATATTACTTTGTAAGCTTATAAGCACTATTGTGTTAATAGTCAATGTATCAGCTAAATTACACTGTCATTAGCTCATTTGTAAAATTCCTAACTTGCAACAAGATAGTAAACACATCATTTAGAATTTTTAATGAAAAACAACTCATTTTTTATTTATACTGACCACTTATTTATGCTTTTTAAGACAATTCTAAGAATGGTTAATTGTTATTGGCCAATATACTGTATACAAGCAGAGGTGGAAGAAATGTTGCATAAATAGAAAGATGCCGCAGAATCAGTAAAAAAAGAATGAATGCATGATGCAATCAAATTTGATATTGGCTCACACCCTATCTAGCTTGGCATGAACACCTTGCTGGAACCACTTATTAAAATTGCTCTTTAATTACTTGGTCTAGCCTGAGAATTCTGTTGCAGCTTACATCACCTCTCACTTTCGTGTAATGTTTATTTTACAAGCGGGCCAACTGACACGTGCGGAAACACCTAACACTGACGCAAAGGCTCCGGTTAATTTCCTGGGATCGCCGAAAAAAAACAAAAAAACAGGCCCTTGTTGACTGAGCCCCCCCCCCCCTTCCCCTCTTCCTCCCCCTTCCATCTTCAGAACTATGCAAGTCATGTAACTGTTGGTTTGTTTTGTTTTTAATCCTGTGCCAGCCCACAGGGTATAGTACCACAGCTCTGAGGCCCTGAAGCCTAACTTGGAGGGTTTGAAAGTGAGGGTGAAACTGGTTCAAATCATAATAAACAGGATGACAAGGACCAGCTGGAGGTCAGACAGGACATCTGTTGCCCTGCCAACACTGTAGGCCCAATCAACAGGTTCCAAAACTAACTTAGCATAAGAATCCTTCCACCTAAAAGAAACCCTTTTCTTATTTTTGCTGGGGGTGTATGTGTCATTTGTTTTTCTACACAATAAACAATGTTTCTCGGTTGGGGGTGAAAATGCCATTTTGCGGAGCAACAGATGAGGTGCAAACTCAAGGCAAAGCAACAGGGTGAATGGCACAGTCATGCTGGCAAACTTTGTGATGTGAAAAAGTTACCCTCTCATGGGTGGAAAAACTATCCCACGTTTCTTTCGAATTCAGCAAATTAGAGAAATTTGAGTGTGTCATTTTAGGCTGCTCTAAAGTATAGCAGCTCTTCAAACAACAATAGCCATTTCACATGTGCATTTAAAAATGGCCTTCCATGAAATGTGCTTTGCATACAATATGTCAAGTGCTCTTTTAAATATTTATCCATCTAACCACCGGTCATTTGTCCTCCAAAAAAGAGGTTCTTACAGGGCCATCCCGAAAGATATCACTCAATTATCAGTCTCTGCTAATTACATTGTATTATATAACCAAGTATTTGGCCAGATGAGAAAAGTTGCCGTTGTGATTGTGAACTGATTAATTGTATTTACACACAGAGCCATCTCCTGTATCTATATCAGCTTAAATGGGCTGTCTGCTTGAATATCAGTTCAGTGGCTACACTTAAACGCAATGCGTTAAGGTCACCGTGTCCGGACAAGTTTACGTCACCATGGGCCAATTCGATTGGGATTATAAGGTCGTAGCGACAGACTGGCATCTCTGTCCGTTTCCTGTCTGCGGGCCCTCAGGCTTTCCAGCGAACTGCGGGCCCTCAGGCTTTCCAGCGGACTGCGGCCCCTCAGGCTTTCCAGCGGACTGCGGGCCCTCAGGCTTTCCAGCGGACTGCGGGCCCTCAGGCTTTCCAGCGGACTGCGGGCCCTCAGGCTTTCCAGCGGACTGCGGGCCCCTCTCGGACAGGCGTTGGTGAGGTGACCACCTGGTCCTCCTCGGCCCCTGCAAAGCTCCCGTTTAGATCACACGTTTATTACCGCGACCGGAGCAAAGCGGAGCACTCTGACCGTCTGAGCATTTCTCAGGGACAGCAGACTGGAGAGACGCGACTGGCGGAGAGAGAGAGAGAGAGCGAGAGAGGGAGAGGGAGGTAGAGCGAAAGAGTGGAAAAGAGGATCAAAGAGTCACTGAGGAAACCTCCGTGACACACGTTGTGCTGAAGTAATGTGGTTAATCCAGGAAAAAGTTTTAAAAAATTGAGAAAACAAAAAGGAAGACTCAGTACTGTACATTACGAAACCTGGGTTCCAAGTAAGATAAGTCCCAGCTCAGTCAACAAAGAATACTAAGAGAAATGCTTAGATTTTTAGCTTGAAGCTCCTCTTTCTTACCGTCAGCTAATTTTACACCAAAACCAAGCCTGCCTTGGCTTGAGCACAAAAACCTCAAAGCTTGTTGGGACAAATACTTTTAAATGTGTTCCTTATTCATGCCTGTGACTTGAGAAATCACAGGGAATTAATATAAAACGAATAGCTAAAAAACAAATGGCAATATGAGACCTTGCACTTTCAAATGTGGAAACTGTGAAAGTTGCTTCAGGCATTGTCTGGAGTGAAAGATACCTTTTTATGCCGTTCTTTGGTATGGGAATGGAGATAACTGTTGACAGAAACATTGTACCTAAGTTCAGTGCGGTTAGGTCATTACAGAGGTGATCACAGCAGCATAACAGTATTTTAAATGATTGTGTTAATGTATCTGGGATGCATGTCTTATAAGAATCACATCCACTCTGCTATAACCCACCATCTCAGAGTAACAAGTTAACAGTGGAAAGTAAGGACAACTGTGGCTCTGTATATATCCTTTATTATCATTCAAGGATGGTGAACAGCATGTTTTGATCACACATATACACAGAATTGTGAATGACTGGTAGTTACCAAGTAATTTTGATAAATTGCTTAATTTGGAATACATTTTCCCTCCTAGTACAAACACAAGTATATATCATTTAAACTAAAATGACAATCTGTAACAAATGTACAAATTTCTCAACATTATAAATGAATTATAAAAAAAGGCAGCTGAATTGGCTAACGGTATAAAATGCAGTAGATTCTATAAATACGACAAACTACAACGAGCATCCTCTCAAAAAGGGTGGAGGGGGAGACTAAAGGAATCGCTGAAGCATTTGGAGACACTTGTGGCAGGCGAACCATTCTTAACCCTTCACGGTGTGAGATCACAAATTATGTGATTAGAATGTTCTCACCTGAACATTCTACTGCTGATGTAACAATCACTACTGATAATTGAAAGCAATGGAGTTCTAGATCACTCACTTGAATTTTCACCAGCAGTGCAGTTGCTGGGAGCTGGGTGCTGGGTGGCGGTGGGCCGAGGTCTCAGACAGGGAGGGGACCCCTCTGACAGTTGGAAAGCACGAGAGCGTCAGATGGGGACTTGTCAGGGACAGCTGTCGTGGCCGCTGATTGATAGTGTTTGTATTCCACCCAGTAGTGAAATGCCTAAGACTGCCGTGTGTACGAGGCCATTTCAGATTCAAAAAGCAGCAACACCAACAACCATAGCAACAAAAAGGATCTAAATCAAATTCTGGACACGACGAAAGGTCACATTCTATTCCGAGTAACTGTGACAAAATACTTCACAATGCGGTGTGCTTGTAAAGCTTGTAGTTACATATTTAATTGTACATATTAAATTCATTTGTATCCTGGATATATAGCCTCATGTTAATTTAAGGCTTTTTTTTTACTTTCACATTGTTCCATTCACAGTAAGACACTTAACAGTAATACTGAGCTTCCCCAACCTCGTTTCATGAAAACAATTCAATCACACAGCAGACAGTTCCAGCTAATTCCATTCAATGTTCAATAAACATGGGGATGGTATTATTGGTTAGAAAATAATTATCATTGGTTTTTTATCCTTTTTTTATATGGGCTGTTTTAGTGTGCGTGTTCCTTCTTTGTATAGTAGTTCAAAGCAGCATAGAACCATCAGTAGGCCTATTCGTGACACAATTTTTAAATACTCATTTTGTTCACTTTGTGTAGATCACATAAGACTTAAGACTACGCACTTGCAACACTAGAACATTCCCCCATTCAACACAAAATGACTGATACTCTTGACAACCATGCTTTCTGGTCAACCCACAGTACGCATAAATATTATGTGTTAGGATATACAATGTAATTTACTCAGTAGCACTGTGCAATACACTTACAATCTGCATACATCTACAGCATTCATCAAAAGAAAAAAGAGTCCATACCTTACATTTCCATTCAACCATTTTGTTTCACTACAGTGGCACAAGGGAAAACAAAATGTGTGTTCATAAGTATAGAAGTATGTAGAAGTTACATAACACTGTAGGGATGGCATTCGTTCTTAATCAAATCGGGAGCTGAACTTGATATCCGCTCTCCTTTGAGTAGATGTGTGTCTGTAGGCCTCTGCAGTCGGCTTCTACCCCTCTGTTTTCCTTCTTTCATGAAGATGGCTTTAAGAAAACTGCCTCATCCGTAACAATGCAACCAATGAAGGAAGCCGGCATTCATTTATTTGTTTTAATCAGTCCAGACAGCTTTTTCTCTGGGAGGGCGGGGAGGGGGGGGTCAAAATTCTTTATCGTCCTTCAGGAGAATCACCTCATATACGTCCTGGTTCTGTTTCCTTCTCTTCTAGAAGGCCAATCAGCTGGCTGAAGCTCTCCTTCACGGCCTCCATGTTGTCCACAGAGCTGCCGGCAAGAACCCACCGTTTACCCCGAGCGAGTGGCTCCAGCTCAAAATACTTCTTTATCTAGAGAACAGGGAGAGAGAAAAAAAATCCCTGCAACAAATGATGTACTTTTTCTGATCCCCATCCTGTGGGCCGCAGAACTGGAAGGGTGGCAGCATAGTATAATGCGTACAGAATTGGGCTTGTGACTCAAACGTTGTTGGTTTGATTCTCAGCTGGGACACTGCCATTGTACCCTTAAGCAAGTACTTTACCTGAGTTGCTTCAGTAAAATATTCAGTTGTAGAAAGGGATGTAAAAATGTATTCTGCGTAAGTCGCTTCTGAATTAAATTTATATTTAATATTCTGATAAATTTGCTTGCTGAATAAGAGAGGTTGGTTTCTAGGGTACTCACCTGGATACATAAAATAAGTAAACATGGAGGCAGTGAGGTGTTTCCTTATTTGGCGACTAAAGGAACTTTTTTGCTTTGGGTCTGTGTTAATGAGTTGCTTGCGTGGGAAACTGAATGGGACGGAAACCCAGAGATTTGGGCTGCCAGTTGGAAAAGACATAAAAAGAGAGGAGTGCACCGTATGAGCCTTCCAGTCCAATTAGCCTTCAGAGCACACAGCAGTCCGCGCCGTCGCTCAAAGCCGCCAGACGCAAAATACCAAAACTAACAGAGAAATGATGGAAGCCTCTATGACCACAAAGAAGAAGAAAAGATGAAAAAATCTGTTAAAATACAGTGACAGTAATGAGAAAAAGTGTCGCGGGAATTCCTAGCTTTGAAGAAACTATGAGGAACAGCTGATTACAAGCATCGCATTCCGACTCCATATTCCATGTCTCATTTATTTTAACATGTTGGCGGCGAGAGGGGGACAAAACCAGCTGTTATGAAACATGTCTGAAGACAAACATGTTTCTGTCTGTTTGGGTTAATGTTGCATTTAGCAAAATGTAGCAAATGTTGCAGTTTGCAACTGTAAGATTCAAGATACAGCCAAACGTTCACAATATCACTTTCCTTCTGCAAAACAAACCATGCGAGGGATTCATAATATGATATATTTAACCAGCAACACCCCCATTTCCAGTTTGTTACTAATAATGGCTGTGTGTGATGGTTGTTTTATATCTTTTACATGAATAGTGTTTATGACATCACGGGCAGGGAGGCGTGGCTAATTATCTGTGTGGCCTATGCAGAGGCCACAAGGGGTCTCAGGTCAAGAAAACCTTGACATTGATTTCTTCATCATCTCTGACAGACCACTATGCTGTGTTAAGATCAACTGGACTGCTGGACTAATCTTAAGTCTCAGAAGTGTGTTTTAAAACCAGGGGACAGGGCCCTTTTAAAACTCCGGAACTGACTTCCTCGCTTCCAGTTTTTAAATCATAATTTAAAACATATTTTTTAAAGAAGGCCCTTTATTTATCTTTAATTTTAGTTATTGGTAGTCCTTTTATTCTTTTATTGAATTTTACTTATATTTGATTAACTGTGATTATCTTTGATAAAAAGTGTTTTTTTATCCAATAAGAATAGTTTTATGCTTAACAATAGTATTTTATTACTTAACAACAAATAAACATTACAGACATTTATGAAAGGTGCTATATACAGTTATTGTATTATTATTATTATTATTATTATTATTATTATTATTATTATTATTATTATTAATAATAATAATAATAATAATAATAATAATAATAATAATAATAATAATAATAATAAAATATTACAATAACATTAAAATCTCCTGTGGACAAATAATTTTTCTTATGTATAAATTTGACACCCAACGCAGGGCAGAGAATATCCAATTCCCACTCCAACTTGGAATGTGCTTTCATCTACAACCACATTCATGTGCGAACTGCACTGCTGATTCAGGAGAGTGTAGACATCCATGGTTCTCCTCTGAAACATGTGGTGTCCCCAACTGCTTCGTTTCACATCACAGACAACAGCTAAGCTTGCATAGAGTCAAAGGAAGACCTTTCATATGCAGTTTTGACTACAGTCTACAGCACCCAATCGACCAGCAGGGGTCACTAGATAGCGATGCACGAGGAACTCTATCCAAATGAACCCTCCCATTCCCTGGGCGACGCAATCGGCAATTGTGCATTGCCCTTTGGGGCTAGCGGCCATAGTTGGCACTGGCACGGCCCAGATTCGATCCAATGCCGTGAAGCTAATCCACGTACCAACAAATGATGAAATTAGAAAACCTAGCACAGCCTATAGTGTCAAATTGATGCAGAAGATAATATGAGGGTTAACAGGTGTAAATGATGCCTTAACAGGACATTTAAATAATTACTAGGTTGTTTCTATGAAAGCAATACGTCAGGCATAAATTATTTGGTCCAATTCATTGGCTTCTGATCAGACCTTCTCACTGAGTGCCTTGACCTTATACTACAAGATTACTCCCTGAAGAAAAGCCAAAATCCCCAGAATACTCTATTACTTCTCGAAATATATTTTTTGTCAAAAACAGCGATTGGTGGTGTTGCATAAAGAGCAGGTAGAAAATGTGAAATTTGTGCACAATTTCACCACAAACTGAAATCACAATTCTGAATAGTGCTTTTCAATAGCACTGCTGTAAACAACCTTGGCCCCAAAATTCATGCAAAATTCATGCCCAAATTTTTGTTGCAGTCAGAATATTAGTGGTGATAGACTATGGGACAAAACATTCAGTCAGCCAGTGCAAAATGGCCCAATCTTTGGGTTATCTCATTATTGGTTCGTCTCATGCATTCTTTAAAAGGGGCAGCATTAGGCTTCTCCTCAGTATTAAGATGAATGGTACACAAATCAGAATTGATTATATTATTTCTGTGTATAATGCAGTACATATCTCAACATGCATTAGCAGCGGAAATATTCGTTTTAATTACTGATTCGTTTGGGATTTGTCAGAATGTGCAAACATACAGTGCAAGTTGCGACCCCAAGACAGACCCTAAGAGTTTCATTACATTAAGGGTATTTATCAGACGCTCTTATCCAGAGCGACTTACACAACTTTTTAGCATATTTGACATATTATCAATTTATACAGCTGGATATATACTGAAGCAATTCAGGTTACCTTGCTCAAGGGTAGTGTCCTACCTGGGAATCGAACCTGCAACCTTTCGGTTACAAGGCCAGTTCCTTAACCATTATACTACTACACTGCCGCAGAGTTCACAGTTGGGTGTAGGACCCATGGTTTAAAATGCTCTGCCAACCCAGCCAGTCCAAGACGTCCACCTTTAATTCAAGAAGTGGTGTATTTATACCTGCTTTATTTGTGATGATCCACCAAACGGAGAGGGGGGGGGGTCAAAATGGGATGGGGTGGGGTGGGGGTGAGCCTGACCTCTCCTCTCCTCCTGAGGAACCAGAGTTATAGGAGTGTAATGACAGATTAAGTCACCTCGGCGGTGTTAGCCTGGAGGTCTGCAGAAAGCCGAGCAGACCCAAACAGCACTAACAAATCCATGTGGGTAACACGAGCCGCCCCAGACCAGCGCTGCCTGTCTGTCCCCCCTGGACCTCTTCTGCAGGACGAGGGCCTGTGCTGGCCACCAGTCAAAACAGGGAAACCACGCCCCCACCCCTCCACCCCCTGTCACCCAGGCGACCCCCAACCCTCCCTCCGACTAGACGTTCTGCTCATCAAGGCACACAAATCACTCTGCCCTCTGGCACCTTTACAACCTGTGCAAGTACAATTTTAGAGGTGATCCAGGTTACATGAGAGGGGATACAGGGACCCCCCTGTAACCCCCCCCCCCCCCCCCCTAAATCCCATGGCCGCTCGTAATGAAGAGCATGCGTGGCTCAGTTCTCTGATATTACTACTAATAATAATACAATAATTTATTAGCTATTGCTTAGATACTGGGTGTACATAACAACCCTTCAGTCACACTCTTCCCTTCTTCATAGTGTGAAAGATGCATCCCATATGTTTAAACATCTAGTCCAGGTTTCCTTTTGCTGGTAATTATTTAAATATGCTAAATTTCCATTTCTACCACATAATCATTGTTCCCTGATGGGTTTAAATGGTATTTTAACCTTTCATAATCATTATCCTCAAAAAATAATATTGTAAAATAATATTATACATTTAATGCCTAGATCTACATCTACAGTATATTTTTCAACACTGTATGGAGCAAGTCATAGACTCACACACACACACACACACACACACACACATGCAGATGCACACACACACACACACACACACACACACACACACTAACAACACACACAATCTAGGAGGGGACCAGTTTCTCTGGGATTACCTCTTAAGCACAATTACACTGGCGTAAGGGCTGTGTGTGATAGTGGTGCTGGTAAGCCTCACGGACGCTGGCAGATGGCTTTTTGTATGACCACTAGGTCACCCAGTCTAGCCTTTTTCTGGGTCATTTAGACCCTGTGCCTGGATCTGCTGAGCTGAGAAAGCTGATTACGTCTGTGAAAGGTGTGTCTGTGTCAAAAAGTAACTCTCTCACCCCCAGCGTGTTGGCTTCTGCCTAGCGACAGCTGTCTGAAAAAGATCTCCTCTAACCTCCCTTCAGCAGCTCAAGAGCTGGTGGCCAGACACAAAAAAAAAAGACAGACATCGCTATTGTTTTTCCATGCAGCCACGCCACGTTTCGGGCCGGGACTCCGCCCCGGAGGGTACGAGCTTGGTCCGGCCCCTCTTGCGCATTCCTTTCGAAGCGGGGAGAAGCGACTTTGTCGCACGGCTTTCAGGAGAAGCCGCGTCACGCCGAGAGCTCGCGGAAACAATGGCGGCTCCAGTTTGTGATGTAACAGCCATGACGGAGGGGCCCGTTGCGCCGGGGCCAATAATCCTTATGGGAAAATACGGCGTCTCGCGTGCGGGCTGTGGCCAGACGGACACCTGACTGGGCGCGGACTGGCCACCAACGCTACGCGGACCACCATTGCTTACTCAAACATTCGCCCCTAACTCACAGAAAGGGGATTTTGGGATGGCTGTGCTTAGACATTTCAACTCAATATTCCCTCTGTGTGGCTTTTCAAGGTGAACAGAGGGGTGGGATTGGACTGGAGACAAGCTGCTTTTTTGTTGTTTTTTGCCCTTTCAAATTTTGGCCACCGATGGGCTCATAGCAACACAGTGAAGCAGGCATACAGTACATGAAGTGTCAGATCCAGTAAAGGGGTTTTGACTGGCATTTGGCAACACTGCACAGCCCAGAAATGAGTAATTTTGAAAATAAAAAGCTGAAAAAATCACAAAAACAATAATACTGCAAAAAAGAAATTGAGCGGAGCCTCAAACACATATGAAAAATTCCCAAATACGTAATCCCCACATTTTCGTTCTAAGCGGCAGGGGGCCTTTTTTGCAAAAGTTTTTTTTTTTTTTTTTTTTTTGATTCTCATTCTTAAATTGCACCATAAACATGAATTGGAAATATCAATTAGTGGAGGAATCCCCCTTGTTAAAATAGAAAAAACGAAGCTGTGTGAGAGTCGGGGTGTGGAGAGGCCTGGTTTACAAAGAAGCCCTTTTAAGGGCTGGTTGGGGGGGGGGGGGGGGGGGGGTGATTACTGACGGCACAGACATGACTCTCTCCTTCAGACGTCTCCCAGCTGATGCAACAAAAGCGCTGATTTGCCATCCGTCTCGCGCCGTCGCTAATCTAAAGCCAGCCTGTTCGGGGTAGAGAGTGGGGAGTGGTCTGACTGTGTCCAGCTGCTCTTTGGCCTGCGAGATTACTATTACATCTGATGGTTTAGAGAGCAAGACTCGGGGGTCAGCCGGGGTCAATAGGATGTATTTCAGACCCCACAAAGATAAATCTGATTCAGGAAGATTTGCCCCTCATCTCTTTGAAATCTCATAAAATTAGCCCGGGCTAATCTACAGCAACAGCGGTCTGCCACGCACTCTTTAAACGCCACAGATTACGCGTGCGGAACAACGGATCGGTTTCCCAAACTGTAATGGAGTTTTTACTAAACTCAAAATGTGGAAGTCTGCTATTGTGGATAGGTTTTAATTGCTTATTTACCTTGATAAAATGCAAATTATCTCTATAACTACAACACAGATAACCATTCCAGTCAAGGGTACTTTTACATGTTAATCTGTTGAATCATATGAGGGTAGTTAAACATTATTAAGTTGGGGACGAATTCTCCCTGTTCCAGTGCAACAGATCTTTACGGGGGTACAGTGATAACAGTTATGAGTCCAATGAAGGTGCAAAAATGTTAGAAATGTGGCCATTCTAAAACTGGAGCTCTAAAATTAAGATTCAAAATCTCAAAAATAAAGTAGGTCTACAATGCATAATAAAATGAAAATAAGAATTTTATTTAATCAACAATATAGTACTTGCATTTTATGTGTTTTAAAGACCTGAATGGTTTTCAAGAAACACTTGGTGGTCAGAAAAAATAACATTTGGACCACATACACATACTCTTTCCTTTTTTGGCAAGCATTAGATTAGCCCCCAGAGCAGGATGGAGATTATTTAATGAACCTATTAGGAAAAATTATTTTAATATCTTCAGCCTATAGTTTTTCAGATTATAAAACGATAGAGGTCCAAATATTGCAGCCAAAGTCCTCTCTCTTGCTCTACGGACCTATGATTGTAAATCTACAGGGGTCTGGCCTGTGGCAGATTAAGCACTCTGACGATGTCTGAAGGATACAGCCCATGGATTGAAAGACAACAAACAAACAACAAAAAAACAGAAAACATACTCATTGAGTGCAGACATAATAGACCAATGGCCATGATTGAGAGAGAGTGAGACAGTCGTGAGACTCAGACAGTATAGGCAGACAGACAGACAGATCCTTATGCTTGAGTCTTCTCGGAAATTCAGTACCAAAACAAGGCATGTACACATTAGCTGACCGAAACGCCCGCATGCCGTGCGTCCTTCTAACAAGATCTATGTAACATTAGTTAAATAAAATGTATTCCAAGGTCGGACCTTTCGACCTAATGAATTCCACCAAACTACATCCAAAATGAGTTTCACTGTATGACAGGTTGATTGTCTCCCCAGAAGGACAGACCAGTGCGAGTCCGTCAGTGAAGACGCTGTGGCACAGCTGTACCACAGCAGGGTTCCGCCAAGGACTTAGAACCCGTTAGCTGCAGAATGCACAGACTCTGCACCTCTCAAGGTTCCCAGTGCACCATCTCACGTTTATGTTCACTCTTTCCCTTGACTGAGCCTGATCCCGCTTTCAGGAGACACCCTTGTCTGCCATCCTGTGCACGCTACGCAGGGGCTTTCCTGGGCTTTGGACGATAATAAATGAATTGAATTAGAGGGAATTGAATTGGACTCAATTGAATCTGCGGGGGCCGTGTCCTGCGAGCCTGCGTTCCCGGTAAAGCAAAGTGGCAAAGGGGGTCAACGAAAGAGCGGGGAGAACCTAGCTCTAATATCCCAGACGACCAATTATCCCGTCTGAGATTTTGCTTTGAAAAGAGAGCGGTCACATGAATCCTGTTCCACTTCCCACCACAGGAAAAGAACACGAACCCGAGGTGTGGACAACGTGAAATGTTGAATACATGTCCTTTAGACGGCTATTTTTCCGATGCCGAAAAGTTCCCCTAAATTCCCAGTGCAGAAACATGCAATGGACAACAAATGCACTCTGGGTCTGCATTTGAAGCATTGTGATTGGCTGGAGACGGCCACTCAGAATACCCTTCCCAAATCCCTGTTACATTCAGGTATCAGCGCTGGTTCTCCAGTTCGACGCTTTATCATTGGCGCCCAATCTACACCCTCACCCAAACGGGTCGCGACGCGAGCGTCTGCGTCGGTCTGCGTCATGTCTAAATAATTAACGCGTCTATTATAATCAATTGTGAAACCTACACCAGCAGTGTGCGTCACGTCACGTTATGCTTCACCCTGCGTTGCTGCTCGCACTGTTTCTATTTGAGACGCGACGCTCCAGACCTCCTTGTGCAAGTTCCACCTTCGCCAATTGACTGGGGAAAAAAGACCCCGCCCCCGATGTTAACGATAGGGTTCTTTTGTATCCATTGTGCGATTACTGAACGCGTCTAGTGTACGTATACAATTTTTTTTGACACAACCCAGACTGATGCAGACGCTCGCCTCCCCATCCGGTTTAGGGAGGGTGTTATTCTGCGGTTATGCCCTCTTGCTCTGGAAGCTCTGTTAACACGCACACATTACATATCTCACTGAGGGTGGCCTTGTAAGTCGCCTGTGGATAAGGCTGTCTGCCAAATTAATAAATAACAATAATAATATTGCATAGCAGTAATGGGGGGGTCTGTAACAATGATGCGGACGCTATTTACAATGTTTCGAAATCTCCAGCAATGTAGACCATCCCGTTAGTGCTACATGCACCTGCATATTGTGAGCATTAGAAGCACAGTACTTGTTGACAGACACATATATGCACATTTTAGCTCAGGAAGCGGTTTACATTATCATCAGTTTAATGGCTAGAATCATATTCCATTATGAAGCAGGCACCGTCGTGCACATGTTGGTAGCTCCATTTTAAGCAGCACAACTATTTGTAGAAATATAAGGCCAGGGTTAAGCTGCTCAGCGGCACGAAAGCGACGGCTCGGCCAAGATTAAAAACCTGGCAACCTGGCCGCGAGTCCGCTTCCCGGCTACGCCCCACCAGCGCCAAAACGGTGCGTTTGCAACCGAGAGCGCTCGGACAGCAGTCTGTCTGGACGGCCCTCTGTGTGGCCCCCAGGGGGCTCGGCGGTATTGAGCTTCCATAAGGCAGGTGGCCCGGTTGAGAGAGAGCAGGTCTAGACGGGTCCTGGGGGGGGGGGACCCACCGCGCTGCTAGGAAACCAAACAGCCCCAGCCAAGATCAATAACAGCAAAGCTGCACTGGACCACGCCACAGACTCCGGCCGGGGGACTACACAATAAGACTTAAACCGATACTCCGCCGCCGGCCTTAGATTTACTGTCCCGCGTTTTTATCGGATTGGGGAGAGGATCCCCCCGGGAGCTCGGGCCCCAGCGAGTTCAAAGCGGCCCGGCTCGCACTCCCTCTCCATGAAGGCGGGGCCCCGGGGCCCGGGGGTCGGTGCCGATTCCAGATCAGAGCCGGCCCCGAGGGGTCCATAAATCCAGCGAGGACGCACAGGAGCAGGTGCGGCGAACGCCGGGAACGCCGCGCGGCACTTAGAGCCAGGCTGCGATAATGTACATTCCATACACTAACAAAACTTCAAATGCGCCCCGAAAAGCCCCCCCCCCCCACCCCCCACCCCAAATATTCCCAGTTGGACGATGAGGAGGTTTGACCTTTATTTCTTACTTTTACATCCTGCTGTTTTCGTTTCTCGAGCTTTGGAATGAGTACGGCAAACAGGGGCCGCGGTCTGGCTTCAGTAAACGGCCTAGACCGCTTGCTCTGTGAAGGTAACTGCCACCGCGACAGTGCTCTGGTTGAACTTACATACATGCATACTGTACATACATACTTTGTCCCAAACATTAAGGAGGGCAATGTATATGCAGTATGTACGTACGTACACGCATACGTACTTACACGCTAGTGAGTAGTCAAGCCGTGGTGACGCGATTTGGGTTGCCCAATTCTTCTGCAGTTCTTGGGAGTCCCATTCTTCTGCAGGTCACTCTGCGTTCACTCTGATCTCAGCACGGGCACAAAACCAAAGCGGGAGGCGAGGGACCGAACATGTCGCAAATTTACAGTAGCCCAGATACATTAAGGAGGGGGGGCTGCAGCGGGGCGACGAGGAATGGCCCGGGGTCAGCGCTTTCCCTCCGAAAAAGGGGGCCTCGGTGAAAGCACCCTCCGCGGCTGACAGGTGACCCGCTGGCAGGACCTCGGACACCTACCCCAGAGCACACAGCGTGCCACTAACAGAACCCATCTGAAAGAGATTTAAACATCCCCCCGGGACACTACCCACTTCAGCCTCAAGGTTACTCATGTTTTCCCACTTGCAATGCCTTTTCCTTCTTGGCAATTTGGGTGTTTTCATATCGCTGAGGTGGTGTGTGTGTGTGTGTGTGTGTGTGTGTGTGGGGGGGGGGGGGGGGGGTTCTGTTCTGCAAACAGAATAGGCACTATTGAGTAATATCTTATCTTTATGCACACACGCACACTGTGCTCATGCTCCTATTTACTGAATTGCCTCTGCTAGGAACACACACACACACACACACACACAAAACACATGTATATTTACTACTATTCTGTAATATATCCACATATATGTGCTGGGAGTCAACCAGCAACTAGTAACATAAGCAAAAAGTGTCAGATATTTTACAGTGTTATTTAAGTCTCTCATTAGAGAACCACTGCTTAATGTTTTTCACTGCTAGCAGGAAGGCTTTTGAGTTTCCAGCCGTGCTGTAACCAGGCCCGACGGGGCACTGACACACCCAGGCGCCTGAATCACCCTAGTCGCCCTGAATCACCCTATCCCTGGGATTAAAACTGCCCGCCATGCCCATCTGTTTTAGTGTGGTCAATGCATAAACGTGGGCATGCGCTGTACGGTACATTAAAGCCACTGTCCAAAAACCGTCAAAACACCTGCTCTCCTGAATTTATTTGATGCACTACAGCAGAGCTTGGATCCCTCCAACCCACGGATAGAGTGCTTGCACAACAGAAGTTTGCTGTCATTGCCTGTATTCATAAAATGAGATTTACGATTTTAAAGTTCGGGTTTTTCCGCAGGCTAACATGCGAGGCTTTATCGGTTTTATTTTCTTTTTGGTTCTCCCAAGAGGAACCTTTTGGAGAGAGACAGCTGTTTCGTAGGGCATGTCATACAATTGCCTTCCTCTGACTATAAAGTATTCCAATAAGCCATCCGTCTGTCTTTGATAGCTGATCACATCTCTGCTACTTGTTTCTACTGTCACGGAAGGTGCTAAAATGCCACTAAATCATTGCTCTTCCATTGTAGTTACATCCTGGATAACTTACACTGTTTCGGTGAAATGCACTGAACATATCCAATTTCACCCCTACGTTAGATACAATTTCATAGACTTGATTAATTGATTAAAAAATAGTCGCTTTGACTTCTGAAAATGAAGATTCTGTTGATAAAACACACCCACCGAACGGAACAAAAGAAGCCACAGGTAGAACATGAACACGGTCCCGTGTTCCCTGCGTGTTCTCTTTCACAGCTAGCCTGAAAATTGACCGCAGTCAATTTGTGTGGGCGGGCAGGGGGTCCTCACCCCAACTTAGGCTTTGGCTCAGTGAGGTCAGCCTGCTGCATACGTCTAGCCACTGAATGACATCACTGGAATCGAGAGCCAAATATGGAGCTACCGTGATAGAGACACATGGGGAAGCTTGGCATGATGCCCATACAGCTTGCCCCACCCCCCCCACCCCCACCACCACCGCATTAAGACAGGGACCATTGGCGGGGGAGCAAGAGGTGAGGTTGGGGTTGGTTGGTGGGGTGGGGCAGTGGATAGAAAGGACTCAAAAAAACAAAAACAAACAAATAAAAAAACCTTGTAAGTGACTTAACAAGTTGTGCCTGACAGCCTACCGCACGTCTCCAGAGGGAGATCGATGGATGAGGTCTGTTTGACTGGCTCTGCTCCTGTTCCCCCGGTTTTTTGAGAAGTTGAGGGATTAGACAAAAGTAACATGTGCCAAAACGGACACATTTTTAATCCTATTAATTTTTTATATTTAATTATTTTAATTGAATTTAAACAAATTTAAAATACATTTTATTTAGATTCATTGAAATCTCATGTAACAACAGCACTTTCACTTGCTCAAGTGTCTGATGTAATTGACTGCCTTTGAATCATCTGTGGGGGATTGTGGGTACTGGACCCTCCCTCTGGAACCTATCTGACCAGGGTGGAAATGTGAGAAAAGAGAAGTAAAGTATCACACTCTCACGCGGGTCCACAATCAAAATAGTTTTCTAGGTTCTCGTTCAAAGGGGGAAGGCAAGCTGAAACGATTCTGCACATATAATTCAGCAGGGATGCTCACCATTGTGCAGGGTGCAGAATCAAAAGAGAGAACCATCTTTTTAAAAACGTGGTTGCTTCTCATGTTTCCACCTGTATCTAGCCATTAGTGGGGCGCACTAAAAACCTGTTTCAGTTACAGGAACCGGGGTGACCATTCAACGTGTAGCCACTCCCATATGTTAATGTGTTGGAAACCTTCTTGCATGGTTACCAATGGAAGAGAAACAATTACCCATCGTTCCCATTGGACCCCCTTCTGTAGCAACACATAATAGCTGAGTGCAGAATGGGTCTACCTTCACCTGTACTCACATACACGCAAGTCTACACGTTTCCAGCAGGGTCTTAGGATCCCACCACAGTTTAAAGCAGACATTAAACCATGCAGTTATTAAGACTAGAATTGTTAGCGTACCATAGAGACAGTGATAAGAGTCACATATCAGCAGTTAAACCTTTGGAGACGGTACAGAATCAAATTAAATGGGGTGGGGGGGGGGTGTTAGTAATGTGCCCCTGGCATTTTTACAACAGGATTTTAAGTATCCATCTGCACCAGGGGCTGGTGGTGAAAGACACCTGTTAAAAAACTCGCTCTAATCAAGCACTTCTTATATGACAGTTCATACTTCAGCAAGTGTCACAACAGCAGGGGGCGTGCACTATGAAAATTTTATGCTCAACTGCAATTACAATGTAGGCTACATAATCAGTGAGCAACCTCAAGGAACATTTTACAAAGGGAAGGACACAGATGTCATTTTGTTTCTGTCACTGACTGCAGTAGCTGGACAAATTATGAAAAGATACATTTTTAAATCATATTTTTCATCACCAGAGAAGATTACTGTGCGAGAATAAACAACAGTAATAAATACTCAGGGCTTTTTTTCCGGGATATGGATTTCTTTCCCCTACTGGTCACACAATATCATTCGTTTTATGCTGCATCATTTGAAAAGCCATTCTGAATGTTTTAAACGTTCTTTTGGCTTGATGACAAAACCCATCTTATACCCCATTCACTGTAGCCCGCAATTACAGTGCGCAACTCATTTGCAAACTTGCAACCGTCTGCCAAACAGTGCGTAAGAAAGGACTAACAACAGCCCAACATCAGGGGTGTCTCAGTGGCGTAGCCTGTACAGCGCTGTCCACACGCACATCGTGACCCACGGAATGCCGCACGTCTTGCACACGCTCTCTGCGTTCGGGCCATTACAGAAACGACGTCTGCCTATGATCAGACCGCGCTTCCACTTCTCCAAGCCTCTGGAACCTAGCCAAAGTTATCGACCATGGAGTTATTCATCATCATAAATGAGACAATATTACTCATGCACATAATTATTCATAAGAAAGGACAGGAAGGAGGACAGAATTGTTTTAAGACGCCGTAAATAAATTGACCACGTACCAATTAAATGATGGATGAAGAACACGCTACCATTTCACCCACAACCTTAAGGGGGGTAAGGTATCCTTTAGCACTATTGCGCATACTTCAGAATTTCCATGGTAAATGAACAAAAATGAAAATATATAAAAAATAAAATGAGATGTTTTGCTCCCCCAGCAGAATCAATCGCTTAAATTATGAATTCATAAAATCATTACGCTACATTCACAAAACGAGTCAGTAAATATACCAGCAGCATAAATTTCAGCACTAGTTACTGGCCTCATCTGAACTCGGGGGAAAATTGGCCAAAGCCACAACACAGCTTGAGCCAAGCGCACTCTGCTATCAACTGCGACGCTGTCAATTTGTTTACGTAATGGGGCTATTGAGCCGCCCTACTCCCAAGTTCAATAGTGTCACCTTCTCCTCCGTTTTCCATTGCGGCAGACGCTAACGGGGGCCCGTCTCAGTCTAGACGGTTCAATACTCTGGGTTGTCTGTTAAACCTGGTGTCTGGAAAAAAGCAGACATGACGTAAATGCCAAGCCTAGCACCGCGCGTAGCGCATAGCGCATAGCCCATGCAGGACGGTCTTTACCCTGCTGCCACCTGCTGTCAGAGTCTCTGAGCCCGGCGGCATGACGTGGGGGAGGCCGGCCTTCATCACCCCCTATCCCACCTGCTCGGGCCTGTCATCTATGCAATAATAATAAGCATCGGGGGGTGCCCAGAGCGGGCCTGACGTCGTCGTCCCGAGCCAGAACCATATCAGCCCCACTTTGAAATGTGCCAGTTTAGTGTGCATTCGGCATTGCGTCGGCTCACGCCGGCCGATCACTCCCTACACTAGAGTCCGCCCAGTGTGCAGCGTAATTAAGATTGGCTGGCTGGCTGGGTGCCTGGGTGACGAAGGCAAAGTTCAACAGCCTTACGTGACACTGATCCTTCACAGAACTACATATACAAGGTGACTGCAGAATGGGATTTAATGAGTACTTTCCCAGGAAAAGTGTTTGTGTCATGCTAGCTACTGAAAGAAATGACTGAAGTGCCAATAACTTAATGCGAAGGTGACTTTCCCCACTTGTCCTCGTGGTAATGACAAGCATTCCTTTAAAAATAAGGGAACATATTGAAAATGCAACGAGAAAGCAAATCATGTTGAAAAATGCTTCTAAATGTACCAGGGAAGAAAATAAATCCACAAAATAAATCTTTTTTTCCCCGGACTGGAAGGTACGCCTTTGTTTATATTTGGAGAGAGTCGAGTTATTCTGGCACAGAGGACTGCTTGATAATGACATGAGTAAAGTCTTCCTGTAAATCAGCATCCCTTTATTTTCATTAGCTGCATCTGCCTGAATGATAAGGAGTGTAACGACAAGTGAAAAAATGTTCCAAAATAGCGCAATGTCAATATTTCATTTAGAAAAAAATAGATCATTTAAAAAAACTGGACTAACTGTTCTGAAAAGTTCTGAAAGTTCATAAGCACTGATTTCTGGATCTGGAGGACAGGGCCTTAGTGTAACAGATATCATGGGACTGGGCAGCAGCAACAGTTCTCCCCTTACTCCAACATGCCCCGCCCCCCCACACACACACCCAACCCCTCATTCCCCCCAGACTGTCAGGCTCATCAAATCTTGACGTCTCTTTCCTTGAAAACACTTTTTCCAAACAAACAACCTGGAGAGGACAGAATGGACCCGGCGTGACCCACCCTGTCCCGCCGTGTCACAGACAATAAAAGAATGAGATGATCTTACACTGGGCACACATGGCATTTCCCCTTTCCCCCCGTCTCCTGCTTCGTTGGCTCCGCCCCCTTGTGATACCTCTCCATTCACCCTGACAGTGAGTTACCTTTGCATTGCATTTCCCTCGTATTTGGAATTCTGGACCATTCGTGTAAGGAGCTCTGGTTTCCTTTAAATTACTGTTCGTGGCAAGAGCAGTGACCCTCTTCGGTTTGGCTTTGGAAGCTTTATTGCCCTACTCAGATGTTTGCTTGGAATGTGGTCGGGGCAGAACTTTTTATATAATTAATAATACTATTTAATTAGGTTTGTTTTGGAAATGCACTTTCCTATGCACCCATTCCTGATCACAACACTTCTTATATATTATTTGTTTTACTGAATTTCTCATGAATGTTCAAATGTATTTCTAGGCCTGCCTCCTCACTGCAATGTTGTGCAGTCCTTAGCCTGAATTACAAATTTTTTTTCACAAAACTCAATTTGACATGTTTGTTCCTTTTGATTGGTAAATAAATTATTCTTGCCGTTAATTATTAGTCTCGGGGGGGGGGGGGATTGCGATCACACAAAATTGTACATTGGAGTAGATTTACCAGTGTTAATGGGCGGTACTCTGAACGATCGACAGTCTCTCTCATTCCCTGTAATGTCAATCCAATCCAACAGACATTATAAAAAGAGGCAGTGCACCATCAAGTGTACAACTAGAGTTGTACTGTGATAAATCTGAACACTATCTCCCTCAGCTGAACAACGGGCTTAACACCACACACAGTTTAACAAACAGCCTTCAAACAAAAGAGCCTTTCTCAAAAATGATCATCAATGTAAATTTCTTAAATGATCATCACACTCCACTCCATTGAACAGATACTGACTTGGTGGTTTAGGAGAGACCATTAAAGGGATATTGGGGTCCGCAGACAGTGCTTTTCTTTGGCATCACAGTCTACAAAGGCCTTCAGTTTCAGATCAATAAAAACACGGGCAGACAGTAAGCTGTTTTTCCTGTTCACACAAGACAAACTGCAGCCAGGTTTGCCTGCAGGCAGGAGGCATGCTGCCATGGCGATCACAGGACACAATCTTTACCCAATCAGCACTCGCCATCATCAGCCTAGGTGTCACCTAGGATCCTCCAATGAACGACACAAGGATCCTCCAATGACAGGATCCTCCAATGAACCATTTCACCTCTGCTTTGCACGGCAACAGTACCCTACAATCCTGCTATTGTTGGGCTAGTCCAGAGACTGATAAAGCACTGCATGTACACCAGGAGGACAGTGACTGTCAACTAAAACAAGGTTTTTTCACATTTAGGCCCTGAAATCCTTGAATACAAATATACACATCTAAGCTGTAATTATTATAACTGGAATCATGATAATCCATATATGTGCAGTTAACATTTGTTTTTATAAAACAGGAAGAAAGAGCATTATCTTAATTTCCATGTTATTAGAAACAGTAATAAAGTCACCTCATGCTCCCCCTGCAAGCAGGAAATCTACTTAAAGCTGGAGTACAGAACTTTTTTTAGAAAAATATCGGGGAACGGTCATGCTCAGTTGGTAACAATCATAGAAATAAACTGTTGTAAGTGAAATCCAGCACCAAACACTGTGTTTATATACCCTCAAATTCTGCATTCTAAATCCAGCGAATCAGCCCCCAATTTTTGTTTTCAAAACAAAGTAGCTAATGACGCAAACCAATCGAAAAGATAGGCCAGTTGCACGTTCATGATGAGGTCTGTGGAAGCAGTGGGGTGTGTCTCTTTCTCTGTGGGAAGGGCCAAGTTATGACTTTCATATGTTTTGAGAACAAATGTGACCGTTGAGAAACTTGCGTACTCCGGCTTTAAGACTTCATGATGCATAACCTTTTAAGCTGTTGCATGGACACGAACCAAAGAAAACCAGGAGACAGTCAAAGAGTCAAAGCTCTAAATGACTGTAAAATGCGCTTCAGCAAAAGTGGCCTTTTGACACATATCTGTAGCAATTAAAATATGGAGGGTTTTTTTACTTGCCAATAGTAATAAAAAGGAATAAATCCAAGCATATTTAAGGACTCATTTACCTGCTTTATAACCAAACTTTATACTTCCTTAGACTGAAATAAAAACACGACTAAATGCTGTGGGATGTGTTGTTTTCACTCCAGTTAGATGATATATTCTCAGTCTGAATCCAGCCTTTCTGTAACTGCAGTCTCCTGTCTCACTCGAGTTGCCAGTTACTGTGAACAATGATAGTGCCAGTACGCCAGTATACAGAAATAAAATGGTACTCTCTATTGCTTATTCTATCAAAGAGATACCAACCTGCCCCCCCAAAATAAAAACAAAAAAAAACATTTTCATTATTAAAGATATTAAATATGTATCTAAAATGTTTGCCGTGAGGGCATCTCTAAGCCTTAGCTAAGTCGTTTAAATGTATTTATTCCATGAAGAAACATGTCAGCAGAGGTGACTGAATTCTCTGCCCACACAATGAAGGAACGTGGGACAATAGAGGGGCATGCTTTCTGGTATGGGGGTTGAATGCATTAACATCTGAAGGAGTGTGATAATGATTTTTTTTTTAAAACAGGAGACACAAAGGTGAATTTTTTACACCTAATGTCTAATGCACTGCACACAAAATCAGTGGCGTAAATGCTTTTTCTCTAAAATTACATTTTATTTTCCCAAGGAGTTGAGCTTGTTTTTAACCATAATTTGAAACGTACCAGACAAATGCCAATTTAAACCCCTGAACCCAACCCTAACCCAAACCTTATCCCGAACCCCTAATCCTAAACCAAGCCTACGACTCTCTCAGCCCCAGGCAGATGGTGGTGTGAGGAGGATGGGAACTGGAAGACTAGTGGGGTGCTCCACATGTGTAACTAAGACCAACGTCACTCAAACCACTTTAACGTTGCCCACATAAAGGCCTGTTTGCCCCCACCGGTGATGACTAACAATAAACTGGAAACCAGGATTACGTGCTTTCGGCGGTGTGAGTTAAAGACACTGATCGGGCCGTATTGAGCTTCAAAAAGTATTTTCCTCTGCTGAAGATGATAATTGTAACTTCAGTTCACAAATTTGATATTTTTCGTTAAGGATAAAGACACCTTCTTTTTTTTTTGGGGGGGAGCGTTTGGGGTCAGTTTCTTTGCTCTGGTTTGACATTACAGGTGTGAGTACTAAACCATATTCAGACCAAACCCAGCTACGTACTTTAGGTGGATCAATTACCTTAACAGTTGAGCAGGGTTCTAGTCTTGCTCTTTACTCTCAGCCCCCATTGGTCTTTAGTCAATTAAAATGCACAAACAATCCTAAGAAGGTAATTATGAATGCCTTCCACACGTATCGGAACAAGGCTTCTGTAGCTTTTTCAGATTTAGCTAGGCAACAATGTTATGGCGGGCACCTGTGCATGAAACTGGCTCATGGCAATTGGCCTAACTGTGCCACACAAAAAAAGAAACCACAGAGTTGAGCTATTCTTCCCAACAACGGAGAGAATACGTCAATGCACGTCAATGCCCCCATGTGGGATTTCCCTGCTTTGAAGGTATTGTCACACTGGATATAATGCAATACTTGTTGTGGTGTTTGGTGTGGAAAAGAAATGCACCCTGAAACCTGAAGCGTTCATTTATTAATATTTAGATAATGCTGACGGTGTAAGGTGACCATTTTTATTGAGATATATGAACATGCAAGTGCCTTTAGGGAGAAACAGATTATAGGGCTATCAATTACCACATAAAAGCCAGACCCTGTGACACTGCTAGTTTTGTTTTTTCCATTCAATACAATAAGATATACAAACAGATTAGTTCACTCACAGACAAAAAATATATATTTCCAAGTCGGAAGGACTTTTTGCAATATGTGTAAACACAATAAGGACAGATCTGACCCCCGATATAACTTGTATCTCAATAGCTCCTTAATCGCAAGTCATTACACAGCTGACATTCATAAAACACAAACAATCCACATGCCTGCGAGAGGAGGAAGCAATAATTTTGAGAAACCTTACACTTATGAGAAAGAAATCGCAGTCATGCAAGCGCTGCGGAAAAAGGGCGATCTGAGGAGAGCGAAGGGGGTCCATTGTTGTTGAAGATTACCACCCCCGAGATTGAGCGACGGGAGAGCCGTGGGCAGAAAGAAAACTAGAGCACCTGGCAGCGCATCAAACGAGCACATAAAGCGCAGAATCAAAATCCAATCAAGAAGAGACGATAAGAGGAGGATTTGGGGGTTTTTTGTTTCATTTTAAAATTTTTCCGTTTAATTTTTGGACAGAGCATCACCCCTTCCGTGTGGCGGCCGTCCCAAACGGAGACTTGGCACGATCCCTCCCGCTGGTTTTGAGCCCAATTCCGGGGGCTCTCCACCCCCCTTCCCCCCAACACTCTCTCACTCTGTCTGGACTCCTGTGGTGGGCCGACGTGTTCAGACTCTTCTAATTGCAGGAGAGGATTAAATTAGTTCGGATGCTCAGTTTTAACAATTGCGACGGAGGCGGCAGGGGGTGGGGGGGGGCATATTACATGCTACCTTTTATCACGAAAACCTGCTAATATATCAGCCATCAACACTCTTGTATCTCTTCCAAGAGGCCAACATTACAAGGCATTCATTATAAATGGTTCCACTCAGGAGCCTGTTATCACCACCCGTCACAGTAAACTGCGTGACAAGTGCAGCGTTTGCTGCATACTGCAAACACTTCTGACTGACAGGTACACTTTAAGAGCATACTTGCAGAGCATTTCATGCCAAAATCTTTATTTGCGAACAAATATGAGAGTATGAAATGGGGACATGCCGACGGATTTATGCTAGACTTGTTCAAAACTGGCAAAGACAACGGGTGTATCAGTTTCTGAGAACTTTAACCAAGCGCCAACTCATTAATGGGCCAGCCAGTGTGAAACGGACACCACAGCCCCTTCCAGAAAGCTCTCACCAGCTCTTCTGCTGCAATCGGGTAAGTGTTTCCCCTTGTTGCCTAGGGATGAAATTTGGTAATATAAGAAAGAACTCTTCACCTCTTCCATGAACGGTCTTCTCAGAACACCCGCCTGCCAGCCTGACTGTCCTTGAAGAACATTTAACAGCCACTAGGTAAAATGAAGAAATATGTACACATGTTAGAAAAAAGGTGGTAAATATCAGTACTGCCAATGCAGAACATATACTGTTGATACAATTCATGACTACGTAAAAAATACTGTTCCCAGAAAATTCCAGTGCTGAGCCAGGATGTGTATCAGAGTCTGATGAGTCCTGGGGATTAGGTACACTCACTGTTAAACAAGTTTAATCCGGAATGAGTCGAGCAGGGCCTAGCCTTGCCAAATCACATCACACAAGACCTTTAACACATTCCATTAGCCTCATGGGAACTTTAAGGCTTCCTGCAAATGTGTCCTTTCTGCCCAAGAATATGATTTAAATTGTGACAGAAGGGATGTCAAAAATTAGTATTTTAAGCCGTTTGGGCTTAAATAAGGACGTGTTTAATAAGGCCTAATGAAGATTGCTCTTCATCTGATCTGCACAATGTTGCAAGTAAGAAAATGAAAGTGAATAATTAGGAACCAATCCTTTGGCAGCTTTGCCTAAATTATCCTGCCAGTCAAGAAAGAGGGGTGTTTGAGAGCCGTGAGTGTTTCACGGGAGAGCCGTGAGTGTTGCTTTCCTGACGTCATATCATTTCACTTGTGATACATATTCCTTTCAATTAAAATTATATAGCCTACAGGTGTACAATATTTCACCATCTTCTATTCCAAGAAATGACTCAATACTCAATTACTCCTTTCAGTATTCTGCAAGCACATATGCAAGGAGCAACATACATATACATAAGTAGGCCTACAGTATAAATGCACGACAAAACACTAAGGAACAAAAGGCCAGTCTGCTACAGCCATAGGAAGCTCCACCAACTTGCCCACCAAAAACACAAGGAACAGCTCAGAGCTCTGTTTCTTCAAAAAAACCCTCTCTTGTCTCCGAGACCACCCATCCCGCACGTATCTGTCCCCGCTGTAATATGACACAGCCGATTGCCTTTTATCACACAGGCACATTCGCGCGCGCGCACACACACACACACACACACACTTGCACTGGAAACTGATCACAAGTCGCTGACTTGAAAGGAAAAAGAAAAAGTGTAATAAAAGCATTATGGGAAAAATGCCTGTGGTGTGGAAACAATTACTTGCTCTGCCCACACTTTCATTTATGGGAAAATTGATAGAAATGATTAAACCGCTTTGGGGGTGGGGATCGGGACTGATTTTCATCTTATCCCCTTTTATGGAGAACAGGACAAGCTGACTTAAGTTCTTTGGCGAACGCCATGATGAAATGGCATACCGAGCAAAGCAGAAACGCATGCCGCTGACCCCTCCGCGCTGTCGGGGAGGGCCCGGCGCGGAGAGAGAACGGCCCTGGCGGCGGCGAAGCCGCGATCGCAATGGCGGCGCGACTTTATAGGGACCCCCGACAGCATCTGTAATATAACTTTACTTTCAGGCACCGATTAGCAGACGCCGTCCTCCAGAGACACGCACTTACTTACACAGCTTACTTTATATTCAACATATACATTCTATTTACACAGCTGGTAAAGTCACTCAGCAATTTAGCTTCAAGGGTAAGACAGCAGTGACCAACCTGGGAATCAAACCCGGGACCTTGGAGTTGCAAACCCAGTTCACTACCCAGCATGCAACACCCGCCGCGTGGGTATCGGGCCGAAACCACAGAACCGCACACCATCTTACGTCTGAAAATGAAAAGAACACCCCATCAGCCTCACACCCGGATCCCTGAATGGACCCGTCTTCAAGCTATTTTATAATTTTATATTGCATAATCTACAATACAGTGTAAAGCACTGTGTGTAGCACTTCAAGGCACTGTTAGTAACCATGAGCATGGTGATATGATACCTTTGTACCTTTTTAGGCACTTTTCATACCTTTTATACATGCTGCAGTATGATGTGGAGCTATGTGTCAGGCTCAATACTCACTTCAGTGTGTTATGCTGTTTTTTTGTGAAAGAAAACCTTCATCTTGCAGCACGGCAGGCCTGAACCTTAGTCAAATGAACAGGGCATAACAAAGGAAGGAATGATATGAACGCAAGGGGCAGACATTCACTGCGATGAGACTAATCAGGAATCAAGGTGAGAATATGAATGAATGTAGATTTACAGGTGTTCATATAAGCAGACAGTCATACTGTATGTAGGACAGCTTCAGTGCAGCTAAGGCTGGTGAACAATGGTGCCGATGCAGTCTGTAGCACAACTGAAGCTGATGGTGTTAGGGTACTGTGTGTGTGTAGGTGTGTGTGTGTGTGTGTGTGTGTGTGTGTGTGTTGCGTGTGCCTGTGTCTGTTTGTGTTGTGTGTGTGTTGTGTGTGTACAGCAGCTCTTCAGTATGTGTGACAGAAAGGGTGGATTCAGGCCTTGTCAAAGCTGGTCTAGCATATTTTCCTCATGCCAAGGGGATGTTTGTGTTCATAAACTCTCCCTGTATTCATTCAGCAATGAGCCTCCAGGCATTTCTAAATGCATTTATATACAGCGGAGAGCTCATTTCATTCAATTATGTAATCAGGTATTTGCCAAAAGACAAGTTCATAATTAATGGATGTTTACAGTGATGTCTGCCATGAATCTGTGGCATGGCGTGATCATTGCAGATTTACTGTGTTGCAGGTGGAGGAAGGCTATACTTGGGTCACTCAGACAAGCTCTTTGAGATAAACCACTCACTACCCTAGAGGGGACTGTTCACTACAGACCCCGGACCCCCCCCCAAATCCCTGTTGCTACGCTAATGATATTTTCATCATTGATAAATTTAACACTTTTAGCAGTCACACCCAGGTTGGCGAACATCATTTGGTCAGTGGCCAGAGGTATTCTGAGTGTTAAGACGTACTGTGTTACATTGCTGTCCTGAAAATCTGGTACGGGGTGAGTCAAACAACTTTGACTGAAGTCATCATTCATAACGTAGCTTGAAATTAGAGCTTAAGGGACAAGTCTTGACAAATGACAGCAGACTGCCTCTCTCCAAAGTTACTGATCAACTGTGAAGTTTAAATCATCAATGTGTGCTGTTGCTTCACTTGCTTCTCCAAACACTTTTATAGAAAAAAACGATTGCATCTTCTAAACTTTGTTCTATTTTGCAATACAGTATGATCTCACAAAACACAGTGAAACACTGAAATGTTAATATTGATATGGCAGACACACACCTGCACATTCTGCATGTGCACACACACACACACAAACAACTCATTCACTCATACTCATACACACACACACACACACACACACACACACACACACACACACACACAGTCCTAGACTTTATAGACATAATCTTCCTAATTAAATCTACCCACGCACTATATCAGAAAATATTTCCAACATGCTCCGGCACACTACAAATCAACAGAACCATCACACAACATTCACTCTGAGGCATCCAACCTTTTTTTCCCAATTAAACAAAATACCACAGACAGATAAACAGACTGAAGTCAGGCTTTACAATGCATTTTTTGAGAGGATTGTCTGGATGCATTTATAGCCCAGTGCTTATCTTGCACGCTCACAACCTGTTTCATCATGAAAACGAGACTCTTAATTCAAGGTTGGTCTTATCTTATTATTATTATGATTACTACTATTATTCATCAGACCAATATTAAATCCATTTGCACTTCTCCAAGCACAGAATGTTGTATTGGTATAGTGCTTCTACACCTACAGAGTACATTTATTCCTGCACCTGTATAGAACTTTATATATATATATATATATATATATATATATATACTGTATATATTACACACACAGATATCCAAACATCCACAAAAGCTCTGGCTGTTCATTGACTGCAAATGGAAAAAGCAGAAACCTACATTACAGTTTTAACAGCCTATAATTCATACATTAGAGAGCTCGCAAACAACAAAGATAGTGTTTGTTTATACATATATAAAAGGAGATTGTAACCATCGCCAACTTTGCTATTTGTAGAAAGCTAGCTCTTGCCTCCCTGGTGATAGAAGCAGACTTGGGAGAAGTATATTTAGCTGCTTTTTAAGAATGCACTTACACGTCTTGGGGATACATAAAAAATAAATAATAATAACAATATAGCAATATATAATAATAATGGACTTTCACATGATTTCTTCTAAAATATGTTCTACAATAGAAGTGTATGTAAATCCCAGTAATTTCATAGATTTTAGCTTTATAAAAACGAGATCTATCTTAAATAACTCATATTGTTATAAAAAAAAGTAGGCAATGGTCACGTGGGGGTGTAAAGAGTTGCTCTGGAAAACTATCCCATATTTTTGTGTTACTAGTATTTCATTTATTTGTTTTTAGAAACTTGAGCCAACATTAATTTAAGGACATTTCTGAAAAAGAAACACCAGTAAGCAAATTAACATTTCAGGTGACATCAGGTTATCATGACCCCAAAGATTGCACATCAAATTTATATAGAACTATGACATCACCCACATCAAGCTGCCCCTGTAATCCCACCTCCTTCTGTGGAGTTCACTGAGTGACCGTCGTTAAGAATAAAACCCAAATGAAATGAGACTTATTTCTTGGAAGAGGAGTGTTTCCTTTCTTGAATTTCCACTGGACAACGAAACGGTCCCTGTGGTCAAGTAGGGGGTCGGGGCAAGTCTGAACGTGTCCCATCTGCCCTGTGACCGCCCCTCGATGTGGAGCTGTCGCATTCTAAAAGCATGCAGGGAGGGGCGCTTGGATCAAATGGCCAGTCTCTCTCAATGTTTATGGCCACATAGAAAAGGAAATGTTCGGGTTAGTGAAGAGGTGATGCCTCGTTTCGGTCTGACACCCCCATAAGCCTGAGACAGCCAATGGGCCTCCTTCTGAGAGCACATTACTGGGGCCGATTCATGTCAAAGGACGGGGTGATGCTCTGACTTTAAACTGTCAATAACGCATTTAAGCCAACACAACTTAACCCTTTAAGGGGTAAGATCAATATGTCATTAGAGTGACCATTCTAATGCTGATGTAACAATGGAGTTTCAGAACACCAACACAAAAAAAAATCCCAAAATACTTACTCTTCAAAGGGTTACATAAGTCATGAAAAAAGAGGAATTTTTGCTGAGAATGAACTGAAAGTGTCAAGCGAACCTTTTCCGCGTTTACTGGTCCTCTCTTCATGCCAGTTTTTTTTTTCTGTTGGTGAAGGTGGAAAGGAAAACCACTCCGGTAATGAAAAAATAAACACGTTATACAGGGTTGGGATGGGAAACTGCAAAAAAGGATGGGAAACTGCACCTCACTGTCCGTGTAGTCATTCAATTAAGAACTCTGCGTCAAAAGAGGTGAAGAAAATCCAGTTCATACGGTTTCCACTATTTTCATTTTAATACAATTTTTTATTTTTTTGCATGTTAGCCCTGAAATATTGTGACCAGACTTCATCAGTCACACTTGATCAGTGTTGAACAATGTTCACCAGAGAAGGAAGCCGTCTGTTAAGGGCAGTGCCATACATGTAATTATTCACTTGGAAATCCTGATGGCTTTGTAAACAAGCATCAACATTGCACTTGAATACAGGTAGGGGGTAACTATAATCATTTTTTAGAAATGCACTTTTGCCAAGTGTCGATTTTTCATAACAAGCCATTTGGACATTACTGTTATAGGTGAGTTTCACATTCTCAAACTGCAACATACACCTCTAATCTAAAACCAATTCCTTTGCGACAGAAAAAAAATTCTTACATAAAGCTTTCATATACAAATTTCTTTATAATAACATAATCACAAAAATTTTTAACAAAATTAAACGCCACAATTGCAGGCCTCCTATGACAGACAGAGACGCTGATAACACGCTTGGATCCTTTGACACCAAGGCGTTCGAGTCAGGAGGGTTTTTTTTTTTTTGAACTGCATGTGCTCCCTTCCCCTTCAAAAAGAAGAAGAAGAAAAAAAGCATTTGAAATGATGAAATGAAAGGTGTGGAAGGAGCAGGACTTTTAGCTGTGAGAGCGACTGACCGTACCGGCCTTTTGTGTCCAGGGTTCAGAGAGCATCCTCTATGAGCCCCACAGTCCTTGAGGCCTCATTCAAGGGTAATGTACCACACAGAGCAGATTACTTACTTTTTAATGCTTTCTGCTTGCAAAAGAATGCCCCCCCCCCCCTCCCTCCCCTCCCCTCTCCTCTCCTCTCCCCCCTTCCCCTTCTCCCCGTTTCCATGGGCCTGTTTTTCAAGATTAAGGCAACTTCCTTTTGATGCCTTGTGCCGTCCCCATCGAATAACAAGGGACGAGAATTACCCTGCTGTTGGTATGGGAACTGGCCTGGACTACTCATCTGAGCTAGCGACGGCTAGATAGACCATCTACTCTCTCTCTCTCTCTCTCTCGCAATAACTGTTCCATCTCCTTTTCCTTCTCCGGGAGAAAACGGCTCTTTCATCTTTAATGTGTGGCTTTGTACAGAGTGTATAGCCTGGATTCAATCAACACTTTTCCTCAACTTTGACTCCCAAATATATCCAAGTAACTTTTTTTTCTTCACAAACACAATTTGGCAAGATCGCGGAGTTCAAAACCTGTTTATGAAGAGGGGAAAAAAGCAACACTTGTTTTTAACTCAAACTTAAAGACAAATGATTGAATCCAGGCCTACTTTCCCTGCTGAAGTGAACTGAGCAATATTATTTTAGACCTTTATTAGACACTAGAACACCCAGCTTGAAGACCCCCCCCCCCCCCCCCCCTCCTCTACATGCATGGAGTCTAAGAGAATAGATTAGTAACGCTTTCTTGCTCATGCAGTCTGCGGCTCAATCACCTACTCTAGCACACTATTAAGGGGCACACTAAAAGACGTCTTGGTTCGACCCAGTGAGCAGAGTTAGGATCCGTGGAGTATTTACATACAGTCGCTGTTCCGTCACGCCAAAACAAGCCAATGAGCTGTGGAGAGCCAGTCCATGGGTTATCTGCTTCAAATGAGCAGCAGCTACTCATGTGCAAATATTTCTCTAAATATATCCACTACCTGCTGACCCTGCTGAATCCATGCAAGCCAAACAAGTGTTTTTGGAAAGGAATGCGTGTGGTAATTCAGCATCTCATGTGAACATATTTGATGGACTAAATGCTTGAGAGCTAAACTGTGTACTAGACTAAACTACTACTTAGACCTACAGCAAATTGATTCACTTAGATGGTCACTTTGCCCTAAAAATAGAGTGCCTGTATTACAAATGACAAAGGCAGACTTGTAGGCCAGTGTACAAGTTTGAATGAAAATTATCCAGTATTTCATTTTTAGTCTAAAAACAGTGGAAATTTGATGAGTGTCTCTGGGGAAAAAGTAAAAGTGAAAACACTAAAACATGAAAGAGATATGGTCCTCAGTTCTGAGTTTGGTTTATTCACTGCAGTCTTCTTTGAGAAAGCAACAGCTTCTCAATGATGACTGTGGGAAAGCAAGTAAAAAAAAAAAGAAATCCACGAGGCCACAAGAGCTTTTTCATGACGAACATTTGCATATACATTCATGTCAGTGGAACTGGGGAGGGTGGGGGCATTGGGGGAGGTGGTTGAGAGTTGAGTGTACTTTCAGCTTTAGTATAAGTAACAAAAATAATTTTTGAGTACATTTTTTATTATTCTCACACAAAGTTCTTAATAATTTCAGTGACAACAGAACCTGTAATGTAAGAATCAGAAAGAAAAATGAACCAAATTGAATCCATCACGCAAAATTAAAGTCAAAGCCCCACGGTGATTAGATTGAAACCACTCTTTCCAGATGACACACCCAGGGTTGCCAACTCTCACGCATCTGGTGTGAGACTCAGGCTTTCAGCCTTAAACTACGCTCTCCTTCAAGAAATCAAGAAGATCTATGTGATGCCCCCCCACAATCTTAATCCCCTCCGGTCCAGGATTGCAAACCCCCCCCCCCCGCCTCCCCCGGTTCACGAGACAAGTCTGAGACCAAAGTTGGCAGCCCTGGACACACCCAAACAGAACTGGACACACCCAAACAGAAACAAAGCATTAAACCAAAAACAGGAACCTGAGAAGACACGATAAAAACCCAGGTGAGAGAAACTACCCCCACATTACTGAAAGCCTTCCACCATTTCCTTGCCAAATACCCTAAACAACATATAAAGGTGCCTTTACTTGAATTAAGAAGTAAATGCTGAACAGAAGCAAAAAGACAAACATATGCATGAGTTGCCTTTCAATATAACCTTTTTCTATCTCTTCTGTCACTGTTTTGAAAGGATTCTGGGGCATGCCAACAAATCCCCAACATCTGTCTCTATCAGTCTCAACTCCACTGCAGGCAGATGTTTGATATTTTTGATAGCTTTTTGTTGAAAGATAAATGCACTTTAGAGGCATATGACACAACAAGTGCCTTCCAACATTAAAACAGTCAAAGAATAAAAGGTGGATCCACTTGATGGGATGGATTTGAGAGAAATAAGACATTCACCTCCATTATACCTCTGTGGGAGGCCCGGGGACCACCAGCACGGACAATATATTACTGATGGCACTGGATTTCAGCAACAATAGTGTTTCCAGTTATGAGGAACTGTAAGGAATTATAAAGAGCACAAGGACAGTTTATCACGCAAGTCCGTTTCACAACAAAGTAAACAGGATTTTAGGCATACACATGGCCTCTATGGCTCTAATGCATGCAACCAACCAAAGAAAGGGAGGGAGGGGAGTGGCCTGTGACGCCATTTCACAAAATGATTTTCAGGCCCGTGCTCGTTCTGCTATCACGGGTTTATTCTATAAATGTGGCTGTTGCACGATGCAGGTACGCCCGTTTATGGCAGAAGAGGATCAGATGACCCAGGCAGTCCCAGGACACTGTGTGTCCCGGAGGTTCCTGTCTTGGCTGGCACCGGGGGTGCCACGGGGTTGGCGCCGTTCCGAAAGGGACTCGCTGCCAATGTCGGCTGAGTGAGCTTCCAAGCCCCCGGTGAACAAACGGGCTTGTTTGGGTTCCCGGGCGCTCAGTCTGAGAAGAAGGGGGGACGTGCTGTCGGGGGATCCAGGGGCGATTAAGGACACAGGAGGACAGGAAGTACTCTGAGCTTCGCCGTGTCAGGCGAGGCTGAGTCGTGATTAGCAACACAATGAAAAATGCAAGAATTAAAGCAGTTCAGTGAAACGTAAGAATACTTACGAAATGTAACGTGCAACTTGATGTGCCAAAACTTGCTGTAAAATAGCTTTAACACTTTGAAAAGTAGGTTTTTTGGAATGTTTTTTTTTCCGTCAGTGTTCTAGAAGCAGTATTGATTGTTGTCAGCATTTGACAGTTCAGTTGAGAACATTCTAATTATTTGTGCTCTTATACCTGAAAGGGCTAAGGTACAGAAGTGGTGCATTAGTACAGTAAGGGCCTGATTTACTAAGACTTTCAGCACATGTAAAACCTTTTAGCACACGCAAAACCAATAACGGTCATGGTATTCTTTTTGCCCAATCAGTGGTCGTGTTATTTGTTTTGCGTGTGTTAAAAGGTTTTGCACGTGCTAAATGTCTTAGTAAATCAGGCCCTAAGGATTTTAGGCATACACATGGCCTCTATGGCTCTAATGCATGCAAACATAAAAAAACATTCACCCTAATTTGGTTATCATTGCACATACACTGGAAACTGTTAAGACTCTATTAAATGCCTTCCATTTTATTCTTGGGCTGACTATCACAAAAGTGAAAAGGCAATGAGTTATTTATCAAATGAGATTTCATTGATGAATGCCTGATGTTTTCAATTGGCATGTTGAGGGTGGAAACACCTGTATATATAACCAACTTATAACCAGTGGCAGCTCCTGAGCTGAAAATTGGGGTAGCGGAAAACTTCCCTTTAAACTGATTATTGGTCTTAATAATTTTTCAATCCGTTTCCTTGATTAACAATAGGCTACATCAGCGTTTAATTCACCAATTACTCAATGCCATCAAATGTAGCCGGTTCTCCTCAATTAGGCTATTAGGCATGTAATAAAATTATTTTAACTTGCGTCGCAAAATTGTGCACATTTTAATCAACATTATAATTGTGGATACATGTGCTCTTCGTTCTCCGCACTCTTAATTCCGAAAATATTAATGGAAATTAAACAATCTTAAAGCTCAGCTTTTGTTAGATTATTTTTTTATTGCAGGTTGTGCTAAATAAAATAAAAAATCTAACAAAAGCTGAGCTTTAAGATCGTTTAATTTCCATTAATATTTTCGGAATTAAGAGTGCGGAGAACGAAGAGCACATGTATCCCAGTGTTTCCCTTATATGCACCTAGCAGCGGCGTTACGCCGCTGCTGAAATATGACCGCTGCTGCTGAATTATTATTTTTTTGTAAACAAAACAAAACAATCCACTCTCTCCCCTTCAAAATGCTGGAGTAAACGGCCTTCTAAACATTTTAGAGTAACGTAAAAACGTTTTAAACGTAAAGCGCTTTCATGAAAAAGTTGCTGTCCTAAACTGATTTGAAATGCGATTGTGTCCAAACTTTCTAAGCAAAGCTAACTTTCAGCAATGTCATATATGGCCGTCAAATGCTCTGTCTTATCTCTTTAGAAACTATATTATTTTGCGCTACAGATGCTTCATATCCAGGTCAATTCACACACTTGTTAGTAAAGCATATAAACGAGAAACTTTGTGCTTACCTAGGTGTAGGCCTATATGATAATGTCAGCACAACGATTATAACAACAAACACCGGGTAGATGTCAACAAGCAAGCAATGGTGAACACGGATTCAGGATTATCATTCGCCGAAGGGAAAACAGTCCTACGACTTCACGTGAGTATTGTACAGTAACGTTAGCTACAGCAAACGCAATCATTTGATAGGAATACGCAAGTAAACACATATCTGTTAAATAAACAACATTTGCAAGATCCATGATACGTTTCGTTTCGGTAAAAGTATTCCACATGCACCGATTGTTTATCTCTTCTTCCTGGAGGCGGGCCTTACTATGCGCGAGAGTATTCTATAGGTCGTGTCTCGAGGGCCATCGTAACTCGCGAAAGCTGTCAATCTCAAACAACTTTGACAGATTCCCTTAAAGAAACGTCATAAATGTAAGTTATTTTATCATTTAAAATGTCATTACATTTAAGTAAATTAACAATGTTTAATAATACAACAGTGTGGTGATGCAAGTTAATTCTGGAAAAAAGGACAGTTAAGAATGAATAATTGGAAGAATGAATGACAGCTAGCTAGCTGCTAGCCAACACCCAGTGGACGTAAACGGTCACCCAGTGGGTGATATGGGTCACAGTCATTTAGCAGTCTAGCTAATGATATAGGCCTACGTGAAGCAAGTTGTGTAACTTTGACACAATTTGCTTCATGTTAATGGACAGTGCTAGCTAGCAAATGCAGCTGTTCTGGTGAGAGAAGGACATAGATGTACAACATGTTGAAGTGCTGGGCTGCTTTTGGATCCAAAATTAATGCTTTCTTCCTGTCGTTCCCTTCCCTGTTTGAATCAAGGGAAGGGAACGACAGGAAGAAAGAATTAAATTTGGATCTGAACGCAGCCCTGTAGTCATGGCGGGACACGGGGGACGTGTCCCCGCCAATGTTTGGAAAGAGTCGAATTGCCCCCCCCCCCCCCAACCATAATTGATCCCTCTCCCATGTAAAGCTTACAGTCAATAAAGGCTGCAACAATGGTAAAAAATGACTTAAATTTATTCGGAAAAATATGTAACGCCCGTAAACATAGTATGAATTATCGACCCACCCCCTCGCTACTTCAAACAGTAGCAATGGTTTATCTCATGGCCACAACAAGTTCGAGTTTATGAAAGCACAAATGGGATATGTAGTCAACAATTAGAGGTGATTGCTCAAGCCAGTAATACTATGGACTTCAATTCCCATAACCCAGTGTTTTAGCCAGTGTTTTTTGTAACGTTATGGATGTGTAATAATCAGGTTGGTTGTAATAGAGAAGTCAGACCGCAAAAAAAGACGAGAAACTTCATGGAATATGAAATCGAGATGCTCGTTACGGGAGTAGAGCAGATGGTTTGTTTGGTGTACAGGCGGCCTTTGCTACGTTTCACCTGAAACGGTTCTCTCAAATCAAAATCAAATCAAAATCCCCACAGTGAATAAAAGTACCGCCGGCCCAGAAGTTTCCCCATTCAGGTAGACTAGGCTACTGTAGGCGCTGTTCCTAACCTAGCTAACTACTCCTTATTTTTCTACAGTCTATGCCTTATATATACGTTAAAAAAGTACATGTTTTTTTCATAACAACAAGCAATGTATTACAGCCGCGAGTGCGATAACGTTAGGTAGCACTGTGGAAATGTCGATGTTGCTGGACAATTGAATAGAGAATTTCTTCAGGGTTCATCAGAAAACAGTTTTATCTTCTTAAATGTAGGCTATTTGGTTCCATAAAATGTTTATTTTATTGCCCTGCTGTGCAACATGAGAGGCTGATGTATTCGCAAGCCGCGACACTGTAATACACTGTAATTAGCCTAATTTAGAAGTTTAGAGAAATGTGAATACCATAATTGCGATGTCGACGACTACCACTAAAGGCAGTGGTTCTGAAACTCGGTCCTGGGGCCCCCTGCATATGCTGGTTTTCGTTCCAACCACAATTGCAATCCCAGAATTTGAACAGGTTCTTGATTTTCCTTAATTAGGTGTTTTTAATGTTTAGAGGGATTATTTCCCTTCTGAAGCCACATTATGCTAGCAATAGCTATGCATGTCATGAATAATAGAAGTCAAATATTCACATTGTGCTATATTGCAAACAATTACAAAAAGAGAGGTAAAAATGTTTTAACTGATCAAATTAAACAAATTAAAGACTGAGGTGAATCAATAGGCTCCTAATTGGTGAAATTGTGGACACATTGACAACTAAAACTAGAGACTTGGTAAATAATGAACAATTCAAAGGACAAAGCAAATGATAATGAGCCAAACCTGCATTGTGTTAATAAGTTCAAGGAAAAAATTAAGGAACTTAAAACACAAGTGTTCAACTACTGAATTAGGAGCCGATTGATTCACCTCAGTCTTTAAATTGATCAGTTAAAAAAAATGTTACCTTGTATTATTGTTTGCAAGATAGCACTGTACGCACAATGTGAACCTGGCATAGTCTTCATGGTATGCATAACTGTTTCTGACATAATTTGTTTTAAGAGGGTAAATAATCCCTCTAAACATGAAAAACACCTAATTAAGAAAAATGAACAGCTTGTTAAAATTTTGGGATTGCAATTGTGGTTGGAATGAAAACCAGCATACACAGGGGGCCCCCAGGACCGAGTTTGAGAACCAGAGTTTAAAATGTTATAAACTTATCTTATCCATTAATGTACTGATTAGCCTACCATGGCTTTAGATTTATATGAAAGCATCTCAAATCTTGCCTAGTGCTTTGAAAAAAATAAAATAAATAAATCTTCTCCAAAATGTTCATAAATAAAACATTTTATTTTAGGAAATGCCCTGGGTGAGGTTGTGTAGAAATGCAGGAAATTAGTTTTAAAAGGCTCAAGTTTTTCTGGGGGAGGACCCCCAGAGCCCCCGATACTTCGTATTGCTTTGCTCACGGGAATGGTTGAGGGCCTCGGTCCAATAGTCATGGTTTACTACTGTTGGATGGTATATTATTAGTGTCCACCTCTATTATCATCACAAAGAACATTTACTGTTTGTGGTCCCCTCCAATATTCAAATGAAACCTACGCTCCTGCCTGTAGTTGTCCTTGTACTGTATGTATGTACATAGGCCTCAAGAGCCCTTATGGTGCCGGCAGACACATAGAAACCTCCCGGCAGGGCGCGCGTTGTGAGCGCACAAAAATGTATTATAGGAATTTTTAAAAAAATTATATATATATTATATATATATATCCGCTGCTACAACTCCATCCTAGGGGAAACACTGTATCCACAATTATAATGTTGATTAAAATGTGCACAATTTTGCGACGCAAGTTAAAATAATTTTATTACTTGCCTAATAGCCTAATTGAGGAGAACCGGCTACATTTGATGGCATTGAGTAATTGGTGAATTAAACGCTGATGTAGCCTATTGTTAATCAAGGAAACGGATTGAAAAATTATTAAGACCAATAATCAGTTTAAAGGGAAGTTTTCCGCTACCCCAATTTTCAGCTCAGGAGCCGCCACTGCTTATAACCTACTTTGGTATAAAAGCCATACCAAATTTAAAATGGATGAACCTAATATATGTTGAATGGTGAATTAACCAAATTATTCAGAACAGTTTACCAAAACTATTTTAAATCAAATTAAACACCACAAAACAATTAAACCAGTCAAATTTTTTGCCACTAAAATTGCAAACCCATAGTACATGCTCCCAATGCAAAAAGCAAGTCAGGTTTCACATCATGAATGAATAAAGTTTCAGACTCACAAATCTGAAATTCCATATTCACTAGTGACCTGCTATGAAAGCAATTTAAGGTTCAACCTGTTTCACATAAGCTCTACCTATCGAGCACTCATATAAGTTATAAGATACCGCAAAATTTTGGTCTCCTGGGAATCGCTAACAGTAGCGGTACAGAATAGCATACGCAGCAGCCCCTCGCCTTCCCGATATCCGTCACCGCAGCGGGGCGGCGGCCTTCAAAGTGGTCCAGGCAGCTTGGGGGGGGGCTGGCCTGTCATCACGCGCAATTAAAACCACAAGTGCCACAGTAACGATGAAACATCCCCACGTGACAAAGTCTGCAGACGGCAAATTAAAGCCACACTTCAATGTGCTGGGTTAGGCTCTGGAACTTGGCCATGGGATCTCAAGGATTTATGGGGAAAAATTATGACAAATGGCCTCTGATGTACCTTACGCAGAAACCCATGCGCCCCACCCCCCACAGTTCCATCATCATCATCGCACAGCTCTGTACAACAGTAGAGTTTAGGGGGGTTGGTTAATAAAGTGTCACGAAAAAGAAGGCTAATATGTAATAATGTCATTCAGATATAAACAGTTTCATAGTCCAATATGATGAACGAGACCATGAAGTGACAATGCTGGTAAAACAGAACTCCCAAAACAGTTAGAAGGAGAGTACCGGGGACTCCCTCTGACCGACACAAATAGTTCAAAATTTAAGAACAGGCCTCTGATACAGGTCAGGTGTGTTACTTCATGCCTTGGTCACTCTTCAAATCTTTATATGGTGATGAAACCAGGTCAATATTAGCCAGGAAGCCACCCACTCATAAAGAGTCACACGTGTACCATAACACCGTGTTCCCATTTGTTTGTTTGTCCAGCCGGGAATATAATTACGAAACCTTCTGCCCGCTGCCTCGTCCAAGAGCCGTCACAAGCATTTGAGGATCTGTCGAGCATGAGGAAGATGGGGGCAGAGGGTGTGACGGATAGGGGAGCGTAGACATGGACGTAGATCCCAGGGGGGACATGGTTCCAAACTTTGGGAAAACATAAAGTGGTCCAACCCAATATTACATTACATTACATTACATTACATTAATTTGGCAGACGCTTTTATCCAAAGCGACGTACAATAAGTGCATACAGAGACATCATCAAGATCACTACAGAACAGACAAGACAAAGCACATCCTTCCCATAATGTAGCAGCTATCCCTAGTAATGAACGTTGACTGTAGTTCACAGTAAGCTGTGGGTAAATCAGCAATACTACACTTCTATTCTAAATACTATTATAAACTATAATAAACAGACAGGAAAACACAGGGAACTAGTAAACACAGTAACAATATTATCACATTGTATTGGGTGATACTGCTCGTTCTCCCTCCCCCCCAAAAAATATCTGAAGGAAAATGTCCTGTTTACCCCACCCCCAAAGCTGAAATGAGATGTACGTCCTTGAGTGTAGAAGAAGCATTGAAGTAAAAAGACCGCCAGCTCCACCACAAGCACCACCACCACCACCCTAACATCCAACAGCACCCATAAACATGGATTAAAATCAGTTTATTTTGGTCCATTATCTGATGTAATAGATATTAGCACTATTCTCTAGACATAATAGTCCACATTTCTGGTTTAATGGTGCTCCTGAACCTTCAGTAATGCTCGGTATGACCAGCAAGCTGCCATGGATGGAGTAAATCGGTTATACAACTTAGATCCATCCTTTCTTAAAAAGTATAAGAATGTAGCTACTGAATATACAACACAACGTAGAGGAGTTCTAAAAAAAACGCAACAGCAGCTCACTGTACTGAGGCCGTGTGGAACCGCAAGTCTGCTGTAGTCTACGCGTAATTAAACCTGAATGAGCAAATCGCTGTGGTCGACCGCGTTCAAACCGCGGCCACAACGAGAGGTCTGGAGAACACTGAGACAGGATGGGGGGGGGGGGGGGGGGATGCTTGTAGAATATTTGACATTTTGGCCCTTTCCCAAAATCGCAGGAGCTTCAGGACAGTCTGCTGTGCACCTTCAAGAAGAAGACGCTCCCTTGTAGATCACACGTTGTGCATGTTGCCATAATTATTTCCACCAGTAAGACATACTGGAGAAATAGTACAAGAAGTAGGCCTAATAATTCGGCAAGAATTTCCTTGCTTGTAGCCTTGAGGGAACACAAGCATACGTTAAACCTTTATCTTTTGACAACCAATCGCCATAACAGCGCCACATGATGGGATTCAGACTTAAGTGAGCTGTACTCGTGAAGATATCCCGGCACTGTTAAATATCCCTATATTGCTTACAGGTAAGCCCTTTTATTTTGACAGTTATCGAACAGCACTGCGGGAAAGCTAGACAAGGGGTTACAGGACAGGACCTGGACATTAGATTTGGCCAGGCTATTTTTACTCACGTCAGACAGTGGGCTAAGATAACGCCATCTGCCGAGGTGATCTTCCCATACTAGTAGCTGCTGCAGTAAAACCGTCTGGTTACAGCATTAACGCCGTCGCCCAACTATTTCTAATGCAGTTTTAACCCTTTAAGGTGTGAGATCACAAATATGTGATTAGAATGTTCTTAATTGAACAATCTAATGCTGATGTAACAATCGCCACTGGTAATTGAGAGCACATGGAGTTGACTTAGATGACTGGCCAAGAAACAACCTGGCCCTTCGGGTCACGGATCATCTTTCTCAGTGGAGCTCCCTAGTTTGCCGAGCTTTCAACTTTAAAGCCGGACTTCCATTTACTGCGCCCTTGTGTCACTGTAATGTGCTGCACTGCCTTTGAGAAACCCATTCCTTTCATTTCTGTATACTTGAACATATAAACATAAACATATGCACACACGTGCAGGAACACAAATGGCCTGTGAAAGGCACAAATGGCACACACTACCTACCATGTAGACGCACGCAGAATTAATAGAAAATTAAACAGAGATTACCATATACGAATACCATACCATAAATCCTTTAGCAGCCAAATCATTTCTTCACTTTAATGGCTATAGGCAAACGTGACATTGCCATTCAGTAGCTGAGGTATGGCATATACAGTATACCATTTCTGCATGATTTACACCACACTCTACAAGTGTACTATGACATTTAATGGTGTACTGGGGATATTGGGATATAACCTTCCTCATTATGAATTATATAATGTCCTATACAAATGTCATTGATATCAGTGGCTTCATATTAAAGGATTTTCAAATATAGAAGCACTGTGGGGAATCTATCTATAGATAATCCTTACTACACACATAGCAGAGAGAGAGAGAGAGAGAGAGAGAGAGAGAGAGATGCAAATCTCACTTGGTGTATTGCAAACACCATAGATTCCGCATTGTGTTAAACAAAATCGTAATATTGTAAACAGTATTGCCATGACATGGCCCTTATCTAATTATGACAGTAGTTTGAGTTTAGCATTTTTTTCTATATGTGTGCACATATGCTATGCGCTTGCATGCATATGGTCTTTGTTCATTAGATTCCAAAGCATTAATATATATATATGTTTTTATGGAGAAAGAAACGGGATCACTCCAGGTAAACTGGCAACAAACACACATAAAGGAAGAAAAAAAAAACTCCTGGTTCAAAAGCTGTGCAATAAATTATGTTGCAAAAGGCAGTGCATTCACCCCACCCTCCCTTCTCTATACACCTTGTCCTTAATCACACACACACACATACACACACACAAAGTCACACACATGCACACACACGTGCACACACACGTGCACACACACACACACACACACACACACACACACGCACAATCAAAACAAATGATAAATTCCTACACCCATGCGCAAACACACTCCCAGCATTGAATTCCACAGACCAGACTGTTTATTTTCTTTTTAAGCAGGTGATTTTCCCTACCTCCCTCTCACCCACCATCCAAACTTCCACCTGGATGGGCTTCAAATATGTGACAAAAGGAAATCTTAGCAGGTCCATATCCTCTGCATGACAGTGTAATTCCTTAAGCCCTCAAGCCATGTCTGCAAAAGTCAGACTTTACTTGTTCATGTAGCTACATTTTACCAATGGCTCCAAGGCTGCCAAGTATTCTTACGGCTTATTAATGGCAGTGCTATGCTCTGGAATTAACCCCTTAAGAATCACATTGCTCTAGCTCACGCAGGGAAATGTGTTACCATCCCAAGCGCCTTGTGAAACGATGGTAAAAAATGATGACACAGAAACTGCCATTTATTGTGTCACTGAGAGCTAATGCCTCAACAATGAGCCCAACTTCTGCAGAAGATCACCTGACAATGTCTTAATCACATTCATTTCTGTACATTCTGCCACATTTACTTTTAAGGTAGTGGTCTGAACTCAGAGACAGGGGACACCAGTCTGGGCCTGCCGGTGTCGTACAGTTCTGAGCTGAGCGAAAGGGCGAATATGGCTGCTGGCTGGGGAGGGGATATGTGTGTGTGTAAGTGTGTGTGCTTGTGTGTGTGTGCATATGTGTGTGCCTGCGTGCATGTGTGTTTGTGCGCTTGTGTGCATGCCTGTATGTGTGTGTGCCTGTGCGTACGTGTGTGCCTGTGCGTACGTGTGTGTGTGTGTGTGTGTGTGTGTGTGTGTGTGTGTGTGTGTGTGTGTGTGTGTGTGTGATGCATCATGCAGGCCTTTACGTGGCCGTGTCCAGTCTGGGAGCACAGGAACACCAGAGCCCTTAATCTGCCGCAATCAGCTCATCTGATGGCCGAGTAGATACCAACACGTGTCATTTCCATATCGTCCCCATGTATCAATTACAAACAAAGGTAGTTCCTTGTTTTCCCCCTGTTTTTATTTCATATCTGACATTATCTCGCATTTCCTTTCCTGATGGCACTGATCGCCTTGAGTGACAGTCCGTGCATAAGTTTCTAGTTATGATTAAGCAGGGTGACGTAACTTAATGGATATATTCGAAGCAGGCCTTAACTTCTAAATGTCCAGCTAATATTCCTTGGTGGAAACATCAATAGCACGGTTCTCAGGACAGGAAAGTAGTCAGAAGTCTCTGATAGTCAATTGATATGGTCACAGTTTTTCTTCATGGCCAGCATTAAATATGAACCATTTAAACAAATATTAAATTGATGAATTGCAGGCCCTGAATTAATACTCATTGCTAAATGAATAGCATGGCATTATTACTTATTTTAGGTCGTAAAAACAAAGTCACCTGGAAATGTGTACGTTAATAAAACCTTATTGATTAGTGTTGAAATTAGAACATATAAATGTTTAACAATAAAAATAATACAATAATACTTAAAATTACATTAGAAAAAATAGAAAGCATACAACAATTCACCACATCTGCAACAATCAAACTATGTCACTGCAGAGCAGATTGAAATGATTGGAAAATCATCGCTTGTGCTTTTTCTAGCTCTGAATTTAGGGCGCCGGCTTGCGGTGAGCCTCTTGTGTGCCCGTGAGGCTAACGTGAGGGATCCTGGAAACTGATGGCGTGCCAACTGCAGGTCAGACGCACAACAGTAAACCGCTCAGGAACAAGTCAGCAAACGAGCCAAACTGTGGGATTGTCACAGGAAGTTGCTCACTGTAAAAGTACCAAGCATTCAGAATAATCCACTATCTGGGCCACACAGTCAGATCTCCAATCAGGAAAGCCAATGGCTAATTCCCTGTCGAATGCCTGCACGAGGCTTAACAGGTACAGTAATGTATACAAGTACCACATTGCCATCTTCCAGTGGCTACTGTCCTGTAAAAGGTAAAGATTCTAAAAGATTCTAAGGTCTAAAAAGGTGTCCTTCCTTTCGACCGAGGAGTCAATGTGGCTTCCCTCGTAATCTGACTCTTACGTGACCCTTTCATCTCCCATGACTACCATACATGTACATACTGTATGTCACTCATGCCTGTGACTTACAGTATGTGTCACTCATACTGTGCCTAATATGATTGTGCTTAATATGGAGCACAACGTATTATATGATTTATTCACTGACTTTTTAAATGGTCTTGCGTCCAGAGAAGCTTACATTTATTGCTTTAAATGTGTTTTTATTACATTGTGCATTTATACAGCTGGATGCCTTGTTTGAGGGCACAATGTCAATGCTAACCCAAGGATTTAAACCTCCAGGCTACAAGCCCAGTTTCTTCACTGCTGCTCCTTACTGCTGCCAACAATCTACCAGAAACTGTAAGGTGAACTAGGTGAGGATCACATGACCATATTTCTGCTCTACCGACCAGCCTTTATTTTATTTTATTTTTCTCGACTTTTACCTTGGATGAGGATGAGTCACAAGCTATGACATTTTCACTCGAAGCTGCACCCTCGCGATTTATAATTTAATACTGCTCGACCGAGAGGCTCCGACTCCTCGGGGGGCCGGAGACCTCGACACGTGTGTGCAGGGAACGGCATCAAGCATTCTCTTAGGTAACAGGTGCGGCGTGGCCGTCCGGGCGCACTAGAGTTCACCGCCTAGCTACCGCCTAGCTGCCACGGCCCCAGAGGGGTTTTAACGCCCTGCTGGAAAACGTGATTGATGTGCGCCACCTCCGCCGGCGTGCTGAGAGAAGGGCTTACGCCTCCCACACGCCTTTCCTGGGACGTCCTGCTGACATGCGTGCATCGACGGGGCCGAGACAATTCCCTCATTATGCCCCTCGATTGCGACAGGTCCCGGGATTACAGGGAGGGTAAAAGAAAGGGAGATGTTTTCACAGGAAGTCAATAAAGTTTGTTGAGGGATTTGACGGTATGTCACTAATGCTCCATATTAAAGGATTTTCAAGAGTTTGCGATCGTGGTGGAGCAGCAAGCTTGAAAAGGACTATGTTCGACCCCGGGGGCAACGTGAGGCATATGTTCTGGTTCTCTAAACCGCATTTACATACACAGCCAATACAAAGAGGACTCTTCAGACTTTAAGCTAAAGCTATCAGGCTAATGCTATGACAGCAAAATGCTTTGGGAGAGGCCAAAGCCCCTGTAAGAGTTCCTGTCTTGTGGCGCACACTCCCAGCCGTCAAACCGACAGGCAGAGCTCATCCTGACAGCGCAGACAAAACAAACAGCATTTCCCCTGTCTGTGACAGGTTAATAAAAATGTGCAAATCATTCACCGAGGATAAAGGGGTGCTTGTACGGGGAGAGGAAAAACATAGCCAGCGAAGGTAATAACATGCCAGCGGTATCAGTCAGATTTTGGGCACGGATCAGATAAAGCACACGGATAAACAAACATACATTAGCGCCCCCTTCAGGTGCCCCGGGATGCTTCTCATTTTTCTTTACACAGGATGATTTAACCAGATAAAAGTTCACACTGGCTGCAGAATCATGGTAGAGATGGGCACAGAGAGGTCATAGCTGCCTCTGCTAGGGAAAAAGGGCTACACGTCGAGTAGAATTCATCTACAGACGGGACACGCGTGTGTCTGAAAAGACGTCAGGGCTCCGGGCCGGTCTGTGAGCGGCCACTCTGCAGATGGGTCCTCCGCGCCCAGCTCAGCTGGCTCACCGATTACCCGCGAGACCTTGTCAAAGAGCAAAGCCGACCCCTTTCGTCTGTGCCTGTCGCTCCCCCTCAAAGCCTTGTTATAGGATTCGCGCTCACCAATTAGCGCAGATCAGAGTCAATTAGCTTTTGGCAAGCTGCCCGATGCTTCACGTGGCATCTGCTTTGCGCTGATGCTACCTGACAGCGAGGCGGATCAATAGTCGCCATGGTGCGGCTGCAGAGAGATCCCTGTCCCTGTCAGCACCCTTCATTAACAAGGCACAGAAAGGTGCAGGATAAGCCCACCCAAAACGCTGCTTCAAAACAGGTCCCCTTAAATGGTCACTTAAATCTTGTTCTCTGAAAATGATTTGCGGCTTTCCATAAAATGATCATTTCGCATTGATTAGTTTGCTAGTTAGCTTGAAGCACATTTAAAGGCACATTTAAAATGTTTGGTCACAGAAACAGCATGTAGATGCATCAAGTGCCCTGTGTTGACATACTCAGTCAATGGGAACATTCAACCAAGCCTGAATAAGCTATTCGTTGGCCCTATCCAAAGATCAGAAGTGAATGAAGAATGCCGTAAAAGACATTCTTAAGGTACATATCTGACATGATTTAAAACGTTCTGGCGAAGGCACCAAGTATGAGATTTTTAAATCAGAAGTTTGTGGCCGTCAGATTGGGATTTGTCTTGGATTGTCAGAAAGCAAAGGGCACCATGCTTCTCAATCAATTACCAACTCTAATTATAATTGTTTGGACATAGAAATGAAGCCTGAAACATAATTTGTTGAGAAAGTTGTTAATTCAGATCAGAGTCTTTACAAATATGTAGTTATGAATAATTATTTCTCATATGACTGTAATCAGTAAAACGAGATATGAACAGTAAGGCATTGCGAAAGGAAAAAATAAAGGAACGTGAGAAAAATCCAAGAACTGACTGAATGTTTTATTTCAAATCTTTAATTTATGTCGGGGAACATCTGCGACAGTTTCCCACCTGGCTACTTGTTAAAGAACAATTTTGCAGCGCACAAGTTGTTAATATGTGGGGGGTGGAATAATAAAAAAAAATGCTTGTATTATAATGTTTTATGCAGAAACTACCGACAGGAGCGCAGTACGTAAAACACTTTTTAAACACTGGCAAATTAAGGCGTTTTTATTGAGGAAAATGCAAGTTGAGCGTAGCTCCACTGGTTTCCTAGAAAAAGGACATATACTGTGGAAGCAACGTCAACATCTGAAGGGGGTTCTGGCATGAGGGAATCCAGAGACGCCAGACAGGCGAGGAGAAGATCCTCGCCTGTGGATCCTGAAAATATTTGGGCAATAGAGGGTAACGGGGAGACAAAGCGGTAAACATACCTGACACCAATGCCAGCGCACCGTCCCCATAGCATGTACAAACCTGCCAGGCCACTCTCCCCCATGGGGCAAGGCTCGAGATACAAAAAATATGTTTTTGAGGACACAAATATCTTTGCTTTTTTTTCCGGCACGATCATGCATCAACAAGATTCAGGACAAGCAGGACTGTTTGCGTAATTTTCCTCCCAGTGAACAGGCACCTTAACTCCATGTTGTTCCAGAGCACGACTTCTCAAGTCCTGGAGGGCTACAATGCAGCTCCTTTTTAAACGTGTAACATTGAAAAACGTGGGTCAATCCCAGATATGAGGGTTAATACTAATAATAGTTAGCACTTCTAATATGTAGTTACTTGAGCGAGTCCAAGTAACATAATAAGTAAAACTTTGCTCAAACTGCTATGTATTAGAAGTGTGACCTCCATCATTAGTTCATGCCCTGGTATCATACAGAAAACAACCCCCCCCCCCCTCCACACACACACACACACACATACACACTGCATGCCCACCAGAGGGCTTTCTCAATTAACCTTCAGATACAAATAATACGGCCGTCCAGAAACACACTCCTGGCTAGGCCTTAAAGGAATATTTCACCTTCGTGTGACATAAGTAATTTTGTGGAGCCTACCCCATTATATTTGCATAGTGTGAATGTCCCTACTGACAGTTAACGGCATCCCCGGTAGTCCCGGTTGTCTGGCTCCCCATTCACTCCCATCCATTTTCAGGGCCGCACCAAAATGAATCGTTTTAAAGCACAAACTAACTACGGCGGATACTACATCCATAAAAGAGAACACGAGGGTGAAAAGGTATGTGTTTGTTTTGAGCTCATAATCTGTTTTCAAATTTAAATTAGCTATAAATAGTGGAACTATTTTCAGAGAGGCTACTGCGTAAAAATACAACAAGCCGTAGTTAGATTTTTTGTTTTGTTATGACGTAGACCTACAACTAGCGATAGCCTACTACAGTTGGTGGATTAAATAGAGCTTGGGAAGTTCGTCGGTATGGCAACCTGGACTGGATAACTGCTCTGAATAAAACCCAGAACAGGTCAACACATACTCCTGGCTAGGCGTCAACACACACACCTGGCTATAGGCCTCAACACACACTCCTGGCTAGGCCTCAACACACTCTCCTGGCTAGGCCCTGAACACACACTCTTCACTAGGCCTGAACACACACTCCTGGCTAGGCCTCAACACACTCTCCTGGCTAGGCCCTGAACACACACTCTTCACTAGGCCTGAACACACACTCCTGGCTAGGCCTGAACACACACTCCTGGCTATAGGCTTGAACACGCACTCATGGCTAGGCCTGAACACACACGCCTGGCTAGGCCTGAACACACACGCCTGGCTAGGCCTCAACACGCACTCATGGCTAGACCTGAACACACACGCCTGGCTAGGCCTCAACACGCACTCCTGGCTAGGCCTGAACACACACTCCTGGCTAGGCCTCAACACACACTCCTGGCTAAGCCTCAACACACACTCCTGGCTACACCTGAACACACACCCAATAGTCTTGAACACACACCCCTGGCTATAGGCCTGAACACACACTCCTGGCTATGCCTGAACACACAGAGCGGGAGATGAGATGGTTTCCGTGAGCTTGGGTACAGCTGCGCTGTGCGGTTTACTTTGAACAACAATGTGAGAATAACAGCGGCGAAAGCGTAGCTAGTGCGACACATCCTCATAATCCCCACACCTGTGAGCGGACAATCTTTGACAGCACTGGATACCGATCAGGAAGTGTGGATCAACTAACGAGAGACCAGGAAGCGTTGTTCTTATCAGAACTCGCCCAAACGTCGCTGCTCTCCTGCTCACATCAGATGCATGTTTTATGGTTTACTTCGTGGTCTTTACAAAACCAGCTTTAAAAAAGATAAAAATTAATAAATGAAGTAAATAATCTTTCCAGCTGAGGGGCGTAAAGATCACGAGAAGGCCCCCAGTGCGCGTGAGAGGAGCGAGGCCAATGTGTGGGAGAGCTCCAGGGGGCGAGCGGAGCTCTGTCTAACACGTAACAACTTGGGTGAACAGCTATTGTTTGATGGCTTTGTTGATACCAAACACTCGGCTGTTTGGTTACTAAGCGCAGACCCAGCTGTGTGTGCAGACACCAGCAAATGAACCGAGCACATCTGGACGGGCCCTGAAGACTGGAGACAGGTAGGAGAGATTTAATTATCAATCACAAACAATAATAACCTACTTGGATAAAAAGTTCCTTCGCATTCTTTTTTATTTCGGCCTGTAGCAGCCTCAATATAAACACTGTTTTCGCTTTTTTTTTTTTTTCTTGACAGGAAAGAACCCAAAAGAAATACACACTGAAATATTCTATCACCACCTGGTTAATTGTTGCAGGAAAGCTACTGCTAAACTTAAAAAAATGTAAAGTCCTTTATTCAGAGCACCATATTACAGAATACCATCTAGTTTTCAGGTACAGAAGAGTATCAATAACATAGAATAGCTAAAATAGATGCATACTGTATATTTTCATTTGATCTATGGGCGAAATATTGAAAAACACTCAGCTACATGCATGGACATTTCTTGGACCACAGTAACTTTGCCCATTAGTTTTATCCCTTAAACTCATAATGCCATGACTTAGCCATCATCCCGTATAGTGCAGACTAATATGAGTCCTCTCCAGATAGTGACAGTTGTGAAGAAAGCCAGCGTTCAAACCTGTGCAGATATTAATAGTCATTCCTGCCATAATCATCTCCCCCATAAAAGCGATGAGTTATTCCTTTGGCTTAAATGCAGTCCGCACATTTATCAAACTGAATTCAGTTGGAAGCTATAGTCCTGCTTGTTCATCTGAATGAGCTCTTTCAAGAACGCACGAGAAGCTACCTGTGTCCAAACCGCTTTTACGGATGAAGTCAAGATGAAAACAAATTGCACACTGGATCTCGTATATTTGCAGTAAGGATCTTGCTCGCATGTCCACGTGGGTCTCCTCCCACAGTCCAAAAAGACATGTAGCCCAGGGACTCCAGATGAAAATGAGCCTCTCTCTGTAACTCTGGCGCATTTACAGAAATGTTATTAATGTGCATTGTCCCCGTCTAAGCTAAAACATCAGGACAAGACGTGTGATGCAGTCCATGGGGCAGCTGACTCTCGAGCTGCATATACAAAATCCCCCTGTGCAGGCAGGAGATCAATCCCTGCCATGTATTAACGAAAACAAATCATATTATACATTGGGAGGCCGACAGAATCCTTAAATTAAATGCAACCGAACGCAATTCTGAAAATATGTGCACACGAATACGCTCACAAACTCCTCTCTTAAAAAGAAAAAACAAAGAGTATCTTCAATGTCATGTTTGCCATAGGATACTATCCAGTACACAATCCTTTGAGATACTCAAGAACTCAACACTATAAGACAATTGTGTTCATTGTTATCTGATTGCATGACATTTGTGTGGCTTAATCCATGTCTGTTCTTGAAATCATGTAATAATGAGAGGCTGTTCTGGTTATTAAATGTTTAAAATAATAACCTCTTAGCATTTCAATTTAATTTGGTTCTCAAAAACCTTCTCCAGCCGAGCGGAACATTGGATATTTTGTGCCATTTCTGTAAAACATATTTGTTCGGCCAGAAATATATTTTCTTTAACAATATTATTAAAGGGATACTCCTAAATGGCTCATGTTTGAGGCTGAGCAACAAGCCAAACATCACTTTTTCCAGGTTTGAGCGATTTCATTAGCCGACTATATCTGGAAGACACAGAGTCACAATGATTTTCTTGCAGTTGGTGAAGCTCTATGAGCCTCTATGAACCCAAAGGGAAAAAAGTCCATGCAGTATACATGATGTTTGGATCACAAGAATCTACAAGTATTATCTAAAAGTTTTCCTGGAAGAATTTCAGTGGTTTTGAAGGTTGACATACGTATGTGCAGTGGATAAGTATGGCATATAGCTTCATAAAGGTGTATGTGCATGTGACACCAAAGTTTGCTTTGCTTTTGCATCAATTAAAATATATGTATGTACATATATTTACATACATATGTAAATATGTATGTATATATTTATACATACATATGTCCCCCCTGTCCAGATCAACTGAGCCATTTTATTATAGCAGTTCTGCAGTAGGTTTATTCTGGGTACTCCATAATAACAGATATGGTCGACCATTCAGCAGAAACAGTTAAACAGGTTTTGGTGCAAGCTTCTTGTGGATGTCAGTCTTGCCAGGTTTGTGTTAAGTGATGTGAGGTAGGCAGTCAGTGGTACAACAGAAGCTCTGATCTACCACCTGCAAACAACATGGCAACCATTGGATTCCCCTTCAGGAAAATTGTTACAGGCACCTGATTTCAAGCTCCTCCCCCTCTCTGGAGAATTTATTAGAGGAACTCCAAAGCAGTAATGAGCTTATAAATATATCACCCCTTTTCCCCAATCACCTTCAATAACATAAACATCAACCAGTAAATACACAGTACAAGAATATAGACTACATATAGATACTATAGATATAGCTATCGTTATAACATGCTGAAATCACGTAATTATACACACACACACACACACATAATGACACTGAGCATTTATAAACATTACAAACAACTAACTGAATATTATCTTGAATATCAACAAAAGAGCTACACTTCTCAAAGAATCCCATTTCTTTCCAACAGCTCAGTTATCTATCGCAATTTTTCCAAATGTCAGTCTGAGATGGAGAAATGAAAATACTTTTTTTTTGTCTAAATGTGGAATTAAACTGTATCTGGTCTAACTCTAAAACAGACAGTATTTTGGCAGGCATTTGTTTTTAATCTCAGGATCAAACCATGTCAGTATAGACAGGGTCTGAGGTTGTCATAAACCTGCGAGCCACACTGTAAATGGGCTGGGGATGTTTATACCAGAATATGTCAGAGAAATGAATATTTGCCTAATTAACCAAAGCTCAGTCAAATAATGGATTTAAAATGGAACATTTTACCCACCAGTATACAGACACACAAACACACACACACACACAACACACACACAGATACAAAACACACACATGCACGCACACACACACACACACACACACACACACGCATGCATGCACGCACACACACACACGGCCATTTCAATGTGTTTGGCTCAAAGAGCTAACAGAGCGATTGTAAGTACATTTGTCCATACTTTTCTCCTGTCAGGAGATTTATTAAATTTCACAGATTTGAATGGCTGAACACTTCAAAATCAGATCTTAGCGGCTCTGTTCCTTCCTCAGGTCTCTTTCTGCTGTGGGACTAGTGAGTCATCCAATAATGAGGCATTCAAGGTGTAATCAATCTGGAAAATACGGTTTGTTCCTTTTCAGGAAACATATTGGAGGATGTTCAGTGCAGAGGGGCCCAAACAAACAGAAGTTACACAGTGTCTCACTGCTATTTTCACAATCCCACTGAATGCATTTGCATTTCTAATAGTTGATTGCACCAGGCCACAAAAAAATGTTTCTTTGAAACTTTCGCTTCTAAATATACCTTGTACATTTTATTCTTAACCGTCATATTATGTTGAAGTTTAATGACGCCTTTAGTGTTTTCGGTCAAATTGACCCCAAAAGTTTAAACTGACACAAAACTATTGTACTAGAAATACTTTGAGACTTTCCGCGTCACCTTTTGTGCGTCTCCTTATTGAATAGCCTTTTATCCATAGATATTCAAAATCTGTGATGAAACATCTAATTTTAGAGCCTGAGGTAAGAGAAAGTTTGTGAAGTTTAAAACCTGTATGGGAAAGTGCCACCAGAATCACCTACAATAAATGAGAGATAAAAAATAAAAAGGTTGTATATTTTCTTACATTTTATACAGCTACCCACAAATTACCCCACACAACACCTTTGTATACAGAGCTGGCACAGGAAAACATAGCATTGTGTTTATTGTGTGTATACTATTTAATCCTAACAAATTAGGAAAAGTCATATAATGTCAAGATAAAAAATAAGGTTGACTTGTTTTTAAAAGACGTCAAACACTGGCTCGGTCAAATTGACCCCAAGCATAATATGATGGTTAAGAATGCCACGGATAGCTACAGAATGCATGACTGTACTGTACGAACATACAAGGGAACATAAATATTGATATGGATGGTCTATAAATGGAAATTAAAGTAAAGTGTTATAACTGAAGCATTCCAAATGATTTAGATTATCTGTTCGCATGTTTATAAAAAAAAATTTGAAAGTGAACCTTGAAACAAAGAATAGTTTCATTGTGCTTTAAGGTTTATTTTGCCCGAAAAGCAAAACGTCAAGGCAAAATCAACCTCACGAGAAGCACATAAACATGACTTATGTAAAAAAGAATACACAGTGGTGGGCTGTTTTGGCCAAACATATGTGGACACCTAACCCCCGGAAAGTCAGCAATGATTAGCATACTGTGAATGGTGTGGAGGACGTGTCTTGTAGCAGGCCTCTATCCAGTTGTAGGACACAAGGTTGGCAAATTTGGGGACGTCTGGCTCTCCTCCAGGATGGGCTGCTGCCGCTACCTCTTCCCTGCACCCCCTCCCCCCTCCCCCCACTACCTCTCCTCAGGCCTGTTCACATTACAACTTGTTACACCCTCTCTACTCAAGTGGAACCAGCACTGAACACCCCTCCCTTACCCCACCCCCTCACTCCCATCCCACCAGGAGAGTCCCACCCAAAATCTGTCCAGGTCAACTGAGAACTCACAAGGGGTCATTGGGGATCAGTGATGAAAAGAAAGCTCTAGAAAGAGCTGGAGTTCCCTTCTCTTCATTTCCAGGATACAGGATAATGGAGACAAAGCCCCAAAAGAGGAGCTTCTTGAGTGGTGGCATTGTCCGGCTGCCATTTTTAAGTCTCGCGGATGTAGAACGCTTAAATTAGAGTCAGACATGAATTGACATGAATGGACTCTGATGTCTGCGGTAATGAAGACGCAGACCAGAAATGTGCGGCTGTTCAAACGTACCAAAAGCACAAGTTGCCATTTTCCTCCACGGTTTCTTTTAGATATCCGCACGTACTTCACACATCTAAAAGAAACTGTTATCGAGTCCAGCCCACTGTAGACTGACATGCAATTCATTCTTGTGACACCTGGGGTGCAAGAGGAAACTGCTTGGTGGCTTTAAAGGAGAATCATAACTTTCTCCCTCTAATATAAACTTCTCTGAGATACAGGCTTTAACTGACAGACGAAGAAGAAAAAAATGTTTTTTTCCAATGGGAAATACTTGTGGTTGCACTTCTTAAAGAGGAGCAGCTGGATGCCAAGGTACAACAGATTAGCGCAACTGTGTCAGTGGTACAATATTTTAAGAATTTTCACAGAATGGCCCGCATTTCTGTCAGGGTGAAGCCACAGAACCTTTGTGGAGCCAGTTCAAGATGAGTCACCAATTGTGAGCAGGCCCGTACTCAAAAGAGGCCTCTGATGAGGCACATGCTTTAATGCCTTGGAAGTGGTTCAACATTTTTGTGAGGACTGAAACCCTTCGACAAACACCTTCGGACATGAGAGGGTTGCTAAGGAAAATACAGGAAACCACTGCATGATGGGGAAATGCAGGCCAGCTCAATCAAAACTCTGTAATGACTGCACTTCCCAAGGTACAGCTGCGAGGACTCAAGTCTCTGACATGTTTTTCCTCGACCGTAGTTATCGCATTAGTATCACCTCCTCCACTGTACAAATTTCAACAGTCTAATCTTGTGCAGTACTTAATTTAGTCTGTAAATGGTCCTCATTAGCAACTGGAGAAGCATTGAGGAAACAAATGAGTCTCTTGCAGGGAATAAGTGATACAGTGGAGATGTTAGGGAGGAAATGGTTGAGTGAGTAATACCAAGGACTAAGTACCGGCACTTGAATTGGTTGTGATGCTGTTCCTCGCACAAATCTAATATCTGGGTATTATTCATAAATTCATCAGTCAGGTGAAACTACCTACTAATCATATAACAAAATCTGAGCCTTATACCATTATATTCTTCTCTAGGTTGTTCCACTATGTAGGCTTCAAGGCATAAACTAAAAAAAGAGTACAACCCTGGAAACCATCACACAACAAGAAAGTGTATCCATCACCATACAATAAAAATTTGAAGTTATGGGAATTTTCTTTAAAGAAAACATACCATCTCGATGAGGGACGAAAAAAACCTCACCAAAATATTAGACCCATAATATTGCATTCACAGCCAAAAAACAATTACATTTTTACTACGTACAGCATGGCTATTTATGCCTATAGGAAAAAAATTAATGTACGCCATTGGAACGCGAAGTCAATGCTGCAAGCGACCAAAAGCAGTAAGAATTTATGGGCTTATAAAAAAGGGAATAAAAAGGAATCTTTTCACAGGCAGGGTGGAGTACTATAGCTGCGGATGTGAACTTCAAACCAGAAGGCTCAACGTCTGGATGGCCCACTGCCACTGCACCCTAGAGCAGGGTGCTTAACCTGCATTGCTTCCGTAACCATCCAGCTGTATGTACGGATAATGCATAACACACACGCCAAGTTATACATAATGCCTGGATAAAGGTCTGCCAAGTAGATAAATAAGATTATAATGAATTAGAGATGAAAAACTCAGATGAAACATAAAGGAACAGAATTCCTCTGAAAGGGATTGAACCTATAGAGCTTGCTGCCAAGGGCGACTTCATCCCTCATATGTTAAAAGGGCAGAGATTCACCGCACGCATGTGTAGCTCACTTAAGCAGAGAGGACAGGCACAACAAAAAGATGGTGCTCAACCAACAAGCAGTAACCTGCCAACCCTGATTCCCACACTTGCACACACTGCATACTGTACTGTGGCCTAAGCAAAGAAATCAGGAACCAAGCATAACATTATGGTTGTTATTTCGGTTTTGTGGCAAATTCAAGGTTTTGTATTGTTTTCTTGACAGTCACTGACTTATTCCCAGTCAGAATCTTCCTTCTTTCCTTAAAATCACACCACCGCCCCCCGCACACACACACACACACACACACACACACACACACACACACAAACACACAAATACAACAGCCTTAAAGATTATAACATGACCGTATTGTTTTCAGCGGACAGAGGACTCCATGGCGGGATGAAAACGATGCATCAAAGATTGTCAAATGAAATGTGTTTATCCGCATTTTAACAACACATGAAGGGATGTGCTCTTTTTGGAATGTGATTGTGTCAACACTAGTCGGCGATTCCTTGTGGAAAAATAAAGAAATCTTCTTGAAAGAGAAACATTTCTGCCACTAATTTTCCAAGACGGTCTTCCAGGATTAGGCAAAGCACCTCTGAGCAAAATGAAACAAACAGATGCAAGAAACTTGGGTTCAATTCAGATGGGGGAAATTGTCAAAAGTAATTTTGCAAGATTCAATTATTACTTTTTTTTTTTTTTGGGAGAAAGGCTAAGCAGAATTACTGCTGTGTTTATGGAATAACATGGCATTGTATATTACAGTAAACTGAAATTAAATTAGGCAAAAATGTAAAAAAAAAAATCAGCCTTCTTTTGTTGAGGCGAAAAGATTCCATTAGGCAGGCTGTTTGAATGTTTTGCTGCCTGTGTGGCACAGTGTCACCACAAGAGATGGCGACATAAGTTTCAGCTTTGTCAATACAGAAAACAGATGCGTCGCAACTCATAACAGGCAGTGTTTTCCTCTCATTCAGCTGAAGCATGAAGCACTGCTGAAAACACTATTGACTTTTCGTTTTCTGGCGGGGGCAGGAGGGAGGGAGGGGGTATCTTGCAGCAGTTTCCCCATCCCATCATCAGCGCGCTTTTAAGCGATGTCAACAAAGCCTCCCTCGCCTTGGTGCTCCACCCGATGGCGGTGGTCACGGTTCTGAGGGCGAAAGCTTCGTCCTCTGTCCGAAACTGTCAAAGTTTCGTTTTTTTTATTTTTTTGTCATTCGCGGCCCGGTCCCGATATATCTGCGGACCCGGGGCTCGCAAAAAAAAGGTGGTGAGAAAGGCTAATGAAAGGAGAAACATCCTGGGAGTGGCCCATTAGGCCACCGTCCAAACAGACCTGCTTTGTTGAGGTGTTATATCAACATGCAATTCCCCCCTCTCTCCTCCGGCTTCCTCGGGCCCCAACAGCGGGAGATGGATGTCAACAAGGAATTCTGTCCCGTGTTCCCCCCGAAAACAGGTTACACAGAGGGGGCCAGTGAGGGATTTACTGCCCTACTGTGCCGTATTAAACCCACTCTACTGATGCCCAAACACCGAAACGTGGCTGATATTAGGCAATAAAAAATGTGCTAAACCACGCCAATAAATGGTCAATCTTCTGGCGAGTTTGAGCCGCGCGAGCGGGCGATCCTGTTCCTCCGTCAACAAGCGGGACAAGCTGAGGGAGCGCAAAGCGACTAATTTGTCAAGGAAGGCCGCCAACAGCGGTAACAAAATCCGCAGCGTGTCTGTCGACATCATATTAGAGGTTTTCACTTTGAGGTCTGGCAAAGTGAATATTCATGAGAGAACAAGAAATCACATTTAAAAGGAGCTTTAAAAGCCAAAAAACTGAAATACGGACTTAAAATATGGTTCTCTTCAACCGCAAAGGACGCAAATGTGACGGGAAAATGTTTCAGCATGACCGCACGTGGTAGCAAAGCCAGGTGGAGTACGACTCCGTTATGCGACGTATCACGCTCCTCATCACAATGTATTTTTGCGCGCATGTTAATCAAAGCCATGTTTCTTCAAGGCCCCTTCAAAAGGCTCTCAGGTACTGTGAGCCTGCGATTTCAGACGGCTAAGGAAAAGGAAAGCCTATGTAAATATTTGCTGTGGCATTAGCCACCTATGATAATCAGCCCGTCTGAGTGCTAATATTGCAACCCTATCCCAGCGCACTCCACCTCCGCCCACTGTGGTGCCCTTGCTAGCTGTACATGTGGGCTTTCCAACATGGCTGTGTGGACACGGTGGAGCTTGCTCACAATCCATGATTTCCCAGAGGAGGGTGGTTGATTGGGTCGGGGCAAGGGGGCACATCAGCGTCGCTCGAGCAGAATCTGAGAATCTGAATTTGACTCCTGGCCTGTGGGAAGCACCCCAGGGCAAAGGGGCACCTGCCACAGGTACCCTATCACACCCCTGAATGGGAAAGGGATAGGCGCTGCGTCGGGTCATCCTAGTTGCTTAACCCTTTAAGGTGTAAAATCACAAATATGTGCTTAGAATGTTCTAGAACACTGACTTTTTTTAAAATTTTTAAAAAATAACAAAAATCCTACTCTTCAAAGGGTTAAAAGGGTAAGAAAAAGTAATTCCCAAAATAATCTCTATCAGCATTCATCACTGGGTTTACACATGCAACAATAGCATTGCATCATTTTCAGTTAATATTCAACATTACCAATCCACACTGAAATATTTCCGAGACATTTGAATTAGTATACAAAATCACTAAACTTTCCAAAATTAAGGTAAATCCTAGTTTCTTAAGGTGGAGCTAAAGAGGTCGTCTGTATGTTTGCAAAAGAATGATTTATCGTGACAAATTTCTGTAATGTCTATGTTTTTACTCTGCAAACTCTTAAATGAACTTTAGCTAGCGGACAGCAGAGGAGAGCAGAAGTTAGAGGGTGAGAGTGCTCTAAAGTTCACTGGTCTGGGTCTACTTTTTGGAGGGGATTGGGAGGGTCCGAGTGTGGAGGGAGACGGCCTGATCCCGGGGATCAACACTGCTAATGTATAAATCCACCTTTGAACCCATACTGATATTCTACATCTGGCCTGCTGACTCACATCTCCCAGCTATGCGCCTTTGAGAGCCTCGCATAAGTGAATGCACACACACAACACACAGGCGCACACATACAGAACACAGCCGAACAGGAAATTTCCCTGTTAACCCTGTCTGGGAGGTTTTCGGGATCCGTGGAGCTATCACACATATGCACACATGACTCACGCATGGCTCTGATTAGTCATGTGCCTCTCGCTCCCTCCTTCAGAAAGGGAAGTGATGGAGAGAAGGAGAGATTGGCCTCCCTCGGATGACTAAAAGGCAGAAGGCATTCCAGCGCAGATGGCCATGTGTGCGCAGGGAAGAACACCGAAACAGACATTCACCTCGGGGGAGAAACAATGGGCACGTTCAAGTTTACCATTAAAAACTTAAACAAAGGCCTGTGGCAAAATGTGTCACCCTCTCAAAGTTGACCTCACTCATTATCGTGTTTACAAATATATAAAATGACTCAAAGCAAGACTCAAATATGCATATAGTGTGTGTGTGTGTGTGTGTGTGTGTGTGTGTGTGTGTGTGTGTGTGTGTGTGAGAGAGAGAGGGAGAGAGAGAGAGAGAGAGAGAGAGAGAGAGAGAGAGAGGACATAAATAAAATATAAATAGATGCACACAAACAGGCACATGTTCACAGGGCATACAGACCCAAACAATAATGCCCTCAAATTAACAGGGAATCCAAGCAAGCTTGTGCTAACTTTGAGGTTAGCATATGGGGTTTGCACTGGATGGGTGAAACAAACTGCGCATTAAGAAGGTGTCCATGACCACAGCAGCAATATTGCGCTAACTTTGTGTGCATGACTTGACAGTCAGGAAGGGAAGACCGTAGACCTGTGTGCATCCTCACATTCGGATACTATCTGCCCTGTACATGCCTACTGTGGTCTAATTTACATCTCGCATCAAAGTCTGTAGATTATAGTCTTTCTCACACAGACAAAAAAAAAAAGAATCTTTTCAAATGTGCACAAGCCTTCATACAAGTGGTCGGGAGGTCACTGAACGGCGTCGGATAACGGTTTACTGTCATGACTTGTGATTATGTCTTACTAGTAATGGGATGCATACTTCCTTTTATTGAACACATGCTTTTCTAAATTATCTTTCTCATTTGTTCCCAGATCAGTTAACTAACCGCAATGCCTCCCAATCTAAGTTACTAAATTGGCTATTTGAAACGTAAGACTGTAACGAAAAGATATAACGTTAGCCAAAACATCCTTTTATTCACACCACATTGTAACCTTAACAGGTGCCACCCATGTAATCTCAGCGGTTATCAGTTTTTTGTCACGCCCCGTGGCTAATTTGTATGTGGGTGATATAATGGTCCTCACATGCGCTTCTCTTTGTGGTGCGGCGGTCATCGCCTCCTACAGCGATTACCGAAACCATCAGTCAGCGCTTACCAGGGGCGATAAGCGGAAACGTGCACTCTGTCCTTATCTTTAGCATTCAGTGAGGCAGAAGCCAGAATCCTATTCGGTTCCACAAACCACCCAAGAGGAGTGTCACGATGTGGGCAAACCAGAGACAACCCCATCCAGAATGTTACGATGACCCTTCCTGTGGTTTTAAAAGAAAGGCCTGTTTCACAGTCGCACAAAATGAAGCACAAATACCCAAGCTTCTGTGCAGCACATTGTCCGCTATGGCATACATTGAATTTATGGCACGGAGGCTCACACTTTGACCCTCTCTGAAACGCACGCACGGAAGATTGCTACCACCATTTATACAGAACTAAAAAACTTACATGAACTCAGCTGCAGGAATTCCCAGACTTGAAAAACATACAATGCCCAAACGCCACACACTTTACACATTTACAATCTGTATCAATGGTAGATTTCAGTCAGTAACTGTTATAGTTTTAGCATTACAACATTTAAAAAAAAAATGTTCTTCCAACATAAACAAAATACCACCACAGTAACTCTTCAAATAACTACATTTCAACTGCTCTAATATAACTGTCCAATAACTGCTCTGATACCTGTCCATATACCAGTACACAGACACACACACACATACATATATACATACGTATGTACAAACATGTTATTACATTCAAAGAGGAGAGCAGCACAGAAGAACGCAGATGTTTGACGTGGTGCTTACACTTTGCTGCACATGCAGCCCGGTCCCCTCTCGTCCTGGGTTTCCTCAGCATGTGGAAAGTTGCCATTACTCAAGTGCACATCGCGGGGATGTTTACTCTCCACCACGGATCTCCCCAGCCGTCGGTGCCCCTTTGATGGAGAGCGACAAGCTGCGATGCAGGCCATAGGCGAACATCGCCCGCCATCCGCGGGAACAATGATCGTGACTGACAAAGGCTGCCACCCGTCATCCCCGCGCACTTTCCACCCTCCGCACAAACACTCTACAGTGTGTACACGAGAGGCCACTGACCTTGTGGGAGATCTTAAGGAGTTCATATCTATATTTGGTGTGGAAAATTGACTCCTGAACAGAGAACACAGTGAGCTACCAATGTAGTGAGATGGTGCAAACCCAAAGGATTTTTTGTTCCAAAGAGATTTTATAGCACTTTTAATAAAATAAGGCTCCGCAATGGCTTGCATCACACCCAAATACATAAAATGTAATGAAGCTCGAAGACTTAGTAAATAACTGCAACAGCAAAACATGCAATTTGAGTTACTGCCTGATTTTCACCGCTGCCAAAACCTGATGTACAAAGACAAAAACGGCTTGATGTGGAAAGGTACCTCCTGAACAGAGCGTGCGGCCGGCTTGTCCTGGTGGTTGGCCAGTATTAGGAAGGGGAGTGTGCAGAGCTGGGGGTGCTGCAGGGCTGAGTGGAGTTCTGCACGGGCCACTTCTAGGTCCTCTTCTGAAGATGCGCTGTCCAGGACAAAAACCACACCCTGGGACCCCTGGTAGTAGCGACTCCAGTACTTCTTGATGTTTTCGGCCCCTTAGAGGGAGAAGCATAAAGCAGGTCAATTTCCTCACCTATAACAGAATCAAAGTCAGTGTACATTTCCATACCATGATAACTATGGTACTAGAAAGAAAACAGAGGATTCTTTTGTAATGCAATACGAACAGAAGAGACATAATTAACTGAACATAGCAGAGATTATTTCAGTGCCTTATACATAGCTGAATCGTTGAAAACCTTTTTATTTTTCCCCCTTAAGCTAATTCCCCTTGCATTTCTCCGTTGTGACTCAAAACATGATACAAGATACACCTTCAGTTCCATCTGAAAATATTATGTGGCACTGGCCTATAGTGCTGTCTGAGCAATTCAGGGATTATCACCTTTGTTGTGACAGGGTTTAAATGATGTCACCAAGACAAGGAGATGACTCAGACATTTCAGTGATCAAGTGGTGACTGTCATGGTTTCTGCACACCACCCCCCCCCCCAAAAAAAAAGAAAGAAATGCTGACACATTAGCATGCAGAAATAAAATGGTAGACTCACCCCCAAAACATTCAAAGTTACCAAATACATAAACCATGCACTCCCTTTGTACGTCGCTTTGGATAAAGATGTCCGCCAAATGAATGTAATGTAGTGTAATGTAACTCTAGTATTTTATTAATTATTAGCAATATGCCAATCACTGGAAATACCATATATTTCTGCTTTTGAATTACTGTAATTTTCCCCATCCACAGCGCTTCTAATAAGAGAAAAATGTCCAGTCTCTGATCATTTGACTGGGAGGGAAATTTAGGATTGTGGCATTTTGGCCAACAAAAACAGCAACAAGCAAGAGGTTTTGGAATTCAAACACATTAACAAACTGCTTGTATTTCAGCATACAAAAATCACTACCCTGATATGAATGTCTCTCCAAGAAAATTAAATAATCACTTTTCATACCTCTTCAGCAAACAATCCAACAGCTCAGCTCATTTTGGAATCCACATCATTTCCATGGGCCAAATTCTGTTCCATCACTGAAAATTACCTCATGTAATCATAGTTTCAAAACTAGCTTTCAAAAATAGCTGGGCATATGAATGTTATGACCACTTCAAGATCATATGTCTTGAAGTGGTCTCTGAGGACTCAATTAAAAAATATATATTTTACGGCTAAATTGATTTTGCGAAATCGATTTTAACCGTGATACTGCATTGGAGGACTGTGTAACTGCAGCAGCTGGTGAAGGAAGACTACGTCCCACTGAGTCTTTCTATTCTGATCATCTTTCTGATTAGTCTTTCAATTCATTTATTTATTTTAATGATTAGTTAATTTTACAATGGACAATGAGCATTAATATTAATAATTCTGTAAATTTACCAGTTAGCCAGGGAGGCTAATTTTCATCTGTAGTCTCTGGCTATATGTCATTGGACTGTGGGAAGAAACCGGAATAAAAACCAGAGTACCCATGTAAACACATTCAAACTCCACACAGAGAGGACTCAAACCTGGAACCTCCTTCTTGCGAGGCACCAGTGCTAACCGCTGCGCCACTGTGCCACCAATTACAATGGTAACTTCTCTCTCTCTGGGTGCTGCTAAAGCAATCTCTGTATCACTCATAGGAAACACTCCACAGCTGGGCATGGTAAGGTATAGACTCATTTGGGACTGTAGGGCACCCCACAGACCCGAGCACAAGTTCCCCAGCATTATGTGCCCCCAAAGAGGCCTAGACTACACGTGTTCTGTAAGGGCTCTTTAGATGTGGAGATATTAAAACATTTGTTGCTTCTAAACGGAAAAAAACAGGAAACTGTGCTAAGCTAATTTTCATTCACAAAAATACTGCTTGGTCTAAACTTGTTTTACATAAAATGATAGGGGATTTAGTATTACATATTTTATAAACATTTTGTTGCCAACTTTCTGTCCTGTTCAGCAATCCCACAGAGAAATAAAAGTGTGCAAATGTACTACATGCCACAGAAGGCTTTTCTTCTTCAAAGTTCACATTGGTACCCTGTGAGTTATTAAATCGCCATGCCCGGTTATTTCCAAGAGTGGCTTCCGCTGGTAACTCTACAGCACAGTTCAAATGCCTCCAGTTTATAGTGAACACATGGTTCCCTTTCTGTGCAGTAATTTGGGTGCACAGATCCGCTTTCCAAGGTCCACTGCGTCACAACTTTATTTGTCAGTGTAAATAATTTGAGGAAGAGACCTACATGCTCAAGAAATGACTCACTCCCCGATGACTCGCCGACATTAATTCGGCTGTCAGGGTAGTCCAAGCCTACAGGCATGCATGCGCAGGGCTCAGGAATACAGTCACTCTCATTACATGCATCCGGCAAAGTTCGCCTCTTTTTTGAGTGCACATCATTTGATTTGCCTTGTGATGTTGCGCATTGCTCATCAGAGAGCGATTCCTGTGCATGCGGCAAACATCAAAATCCACGCCTCCAAAGCCTTCATTTGACGAGGATTAAAATATGAGTTATGACCACTTCAAGATCATTATGTCTTCCACCTATTGGTCGCTGAGGAAGAATTCAGAAAATAATAATCAGAAAATACTGTGCAATGGAATGCTGTGTCTACAAGACCAACCAAATTGTCTTTGTATGTGTTGTGTCTCAAAATTGCACCTGATTTTGTGTGCAAGGTACTCATATGGGTGAAGGGACCAGATTTACCTCAGTCTGCTATAAGGTGAAGCTACAGAGAAAGACTCCTTCAAAAGGGCAGGCTATCGAAGTGGATGGTTGGCACAACCCAGCTGGAAAAGGAGTTAGCTGGTCTACCATCCCCCACCTTCAGGGACCGCGCATTCCACCTGCGCGTGGTGGGCTTGGACACTTTTCTCCTGTGGGGGTGGAGCACATTCCTTATCTGCATACCTGTTGAGTCAGCTGGGCCAATGCCTGTGCGCCTTATGGGACTGGACTTATCACATCAGACTTATTCCACTCAGCCACGTCCCCTGGAGTCAAATCAGGCCCACACAAGAAAAGCGGCCTTGAAATGACATCAGCGCCAGCGAGACCTCCGATACAGATCCGTTCAATCTGGCCCAGGCACGATCAGTGGCTAAAGAAGCGAGCAGGCAGTTCACCATGAAATCTGTCCAGCAGCTGCGCTAAACGTTTAAACTGAAATTATTCAATCTAGAAATCAGGAATCCTCTGACCAGATTAAGTTTTCGGAGCCAGTTTTCCCTTAAATGCCTATACCCCTACTCCTTCTTCCAATTGTCAGCCCCTTTTTCCAACCAATTTACAACCATTTTTGCCTCTTAAAATCAAAACATAGCAATGACTGCAAACACCTGGCTGTTCTGACATATGAAGCCACATCACAATGAAATGAATAATATTTTTAGCGTGGGTGTGCAGCTACACAAACACAGCTGCAACAGTTTCTCTTAAGAGCCACAGTCTCTTTAACTCATTTACAAGAAATTTGTATCAATGTCATTTTTTCATGTCAGTCATACTTTCTACTATGACCATGTTTCTCACTTTTTAATTATGGTAAATGATGATGGGAGAAGACCTTTTCTGCCCTTATCCAAAGAAAGAGTGGTAACTAAGAGCACTGCATAGACCCGATGGACCCAGACAGGCATAGCCACTTCAAGAAGCGCACAATGAATCATGAGCCTATTTTAAAACTCCACGTATAAATGTGACCATACAGATCTTGCAAAAAAGGGTTCATTTTCATCGCAATTTGCTTTTTGTAGCTCATATTGCAGGCTTACATACTGCATACATGCTACCCATAAGACCCCTGCAGAATTGCCTAAAGTTGATTGCCACATCAAGTAGTTTGCATTCTTTCTTTTTTTTTTTTTTTTTCCTTTTTATGCACCTGCCCCAGTAATAAACATGTTTGGGAAAGTCCACTCTGGTCCTCTTCAGTACCATTAAAGGTCTGTCAGACCATGAGCTGACTCCGGTTCTAAATCAGTACAACATCTGCAGTAAGTTTCCCCGCATAAGCGTTAAATAAAACTGGAATCCCAAACTGACTGGTAAATCCCAAGCGTTGATACTGGGAAAATGAATGCTGAATGATGCAGCCCCTATGACTAGACGGGAGAAGGAGTGACAGTCATCTTAGGAAACCAAGCCACATTTACACAGTGAACTGGTTTGTGAGTGACTGAGGGGAACCAAAGGGGCGTTCTCTCTTTCTGGAACTCAGAATTCAGTCTTTTCACCTATTAGGTTCAGATGTGTACCACCATTATCGCTCACAGCCATTGCCTTCTCTTATAGACGTTACCTTTTAAGTTTTGAAAGCCTTTTTTGTGGAATGACATGTTATCTTGAGATACTGGACATTTCATTTGTGGTGAGTTAGTTGCCGCCACATGATAAAAACCTTTGATACCAATGACATCAATGCATTGCTATTCCATCCCATTTCAATTATTACAATGGAACATTTAAACAATACGTCCACTTCCTTCTTCCTCGATTTAATTTCCCTTGCCTCACTCGAGTATTAGACTATGCAAGCTGGTCCTTCAGCGAAACAGAGATGTCGCTGATCCTAGTTTTACTTTCATTGTTGAACTCCAATTGGAGGAATTTGTCTTTGAAGTGCATTTAACAGAAAACAGATTTTTACAAGCAGCAAACAAAACTATAGCATCAGCTTGAAATATACCCTGTCTTCACTATTGGGGAGGTACCTGAATGCCAAGCCAACTTTCAACCATTGTTGACACATTTATCAGATCACAGAGTCAACGATGTCCTTTTTAACCAAACACATCCTGGTCTGCCATACACCATATGCTTTTACAGGCTCCCAACCAGCGCTCCGATGCATTCTCAACTGGTGAGATCTGTGAAATACAGAGGGAAGTGTATATCATATACATAAGGTCAGGCCATTTTACTGTAAAAGGAATTGTTTGCCAAGACATCAACAACAGGATATACCACAGCCTTTTTGCCATGTGTGTAATTTCAGGCATAACTCTTGTGACAAAATGAAAAATGTATTACATATTGTTCTGGAACTGCTACTGATGTTATTGAATCTCTTATTATCACAATGATTGTGTTGCCCAAAACATCTTGATGGCTTGCATCTAATGCAGTAGCCACCAAGTCTCCATTTTATGGTGGTAGATACTCTCTTGAGGTACATATATGATCCTTAACTTGAAATAACAGGTAGAGCAACTGCAAAGTATCCAAATGGAATGAGAGAAAGGCTGTCCCTAAAAAATCCCTGTGAAACTCCCAAATCAAACCAGGCTGTTTCCCTTTGCTTGGGCCTATTAACAATTTACAGTACAATACGATTTCAATTTGATGTGCTGTTTATACAAAGAGCCACAGCTCTCCTGCAAGGTTACTGTCGGCAAAGCGGTTCGCATTGCGATCATATTGTACAGTAACACGTACCATGCAGCAGTAGATATTATTGAAGTGTGGTGGCTTCCTTTGTAAAAACCACACAAGCAAACAAATAAACAACAATAACAAAAACTCAGAGTTGAGAAATGAGTGGTTTCAGATAATCCGAATGTGCTCTCTTTTTCAGGCCTGGTGAACTTGTGCAGATTGACAGCGAAACAAACAAATCATAATACAGTCATACTGTAGCATTAGGCTATTTATTTTATTAACAGGCATCCTTTCCCAAATGCTTCAACATGTTTACATATCTAAACACATGTAAACAGCTGGATATTTACTGGAGAAGTTAAAGGGTTAGTTCAGAATTTTGGACATAATGTCTCATTTACGACTTATCCATGATGTTGTTGATTGATGGAAACCATTTTCAGCTGATTCCATGCTGTCCTTCTTGTGGACATACACACGTTGCTAATGCTAGCGCATTCTCTATGGTAACCGCTCTATGGTAACCGCTAGCATCCACTACCAAATGCACTTAAACACTCCACAGTGCACCCAAAGCAAATAAAATACGACAACAGTCTATCGGGGTTAATTTGAGTGTTTATACCATCCTTTTTGAAGTCAAACTATCATTGAATCCTTTACTTTGTGCTGACCTATATTCTCTGTGGAAGTAGAATATACGGAGAAGTACGGCGGCGGAGCGATACTTTACGTTAACTACGAATATAGTGCCGGCACTGGTCGACTACAACAATAAAAAAGAGCAACAAGTTGCAATGGCCACGTTCGAAAGACATACAGTATGTCTGAGGATGATGAGGAGTTTAGTTTATCTGGCGAACCTTACTTGTACGAACCAGAATATACGGATGAAGAACTGAAAGAGATTGATGCTCAGAGGGCAAAAAGTGCATTGGTAGAAGAGATGGATCAAAGTCAGCACAAAGTAAAGGACTCAACGATAGTTTGACTTAAAAAAGGATGGTATAAACACTGAAATTAACCCAGATAGACTGTCGTCGTATTTTATTTGCTTTGGGTGCACAGTGGAGTGTTTAAGTGTGTTTGGTAGTGGATGCTACCGGTTACCATAGAGTTGCGCTAGCATTAGCAACGTGTGTATGTCCACAAGAAGGACAGCATGGAATCAGCTGAAAATGGTCTCCATCAATCAACAACATCATGGATAAGGCGTAAATAAGACATTATGTCCAAAATTCCGAACTAACCCTTTAAGACTTAATGCAATACCTTGCATCAGGGAAAAATAGTACCACACCATGTTTTGAACTGTTATGTTGCATGATCATCATCATCTTCATCATTATCATTATTATTAGCATTGTCATTGTTATTATTATTATTATTATTATTATTATTATTATCTACAAATATACACAAATATACACAAATGGAACGACAAGAGGGCTGTTATTTCTGTATCCCTTGGTGAATTTATTGTTTCTCGTATATTATTGACAGAAAGCCCAAACAAAATTAAGGTGGGACATTGTTTGCCACATCTGATTTTCCTAATGAAGAAAAACAATGGCAATATAATTTAATTCTGGTGATAACAGCCAAGAGAAAAACAGGTCTTTATATTTGTTTAAACCCTAAGTTTGGACTCGATTGGTGTTGAAAGAAAAATTACAATCAACCGCACAAGAAGGAGGTTTTGTTACCGTAACAAAATTACATGACCTTCCTTTAAAAATAATAACATGAACAATATTTCATGGGAGAATTCTGACATCATTGAATAATGTATTCATAAGGCAAGGCTTCAAAGGATTAATCACTTGAATGACTGGCAGGATAACTGCTGTTTGCTTTTTTACTTTCATCACAAATTCAGTCTTCTGTAGTCTTTACGAGTTAAGTCTGTGAAACTCGGACACATATTGCCAACATTCCGCGCGGGCTCTTGGTACTGTGGACTGGTTTCATTGTGTCGCTGGAATTAAGGAGAGCAGTGAAGCCAAAGATGTTGAAATTTATTTTTGAAAATCAAGTCAAATTGACCTCGAAAGGCTGTTTATTTGTCCCTCGGTGCCAACATAAAGAAGAGCTCAGATCACCAAGTTCCCATTGCTGGCTACTTTCATTACCACAACTATGAGCATAACAATTATAGTGCAATTCTAATTACAATAATAAGGCTGTGCATTGAAACTTGGTGCAATGTCACCAATGTCACCAATGTTGAATAGCACACATTCACAGACGCATTGTAAAGTCTGCATCACTATTGACACCAAGGGCTTTCTGTTGCCAACAAATGTTCCAATTTGTCACCTAAACAAAAAGACCTGGCATTGACCAGCCAGGTTGGCAACAAAAGGGTGTGCCAACATATCCTGGCAGTAAATCAACCCCCAGAACATTTGATGCCAAGTAGTTCATCACTGCAAACACTAACTACACAACAAGCTATCAACGCATAACTGGGGCACAACACCGCTCCTGTCCATGTCTGGCACTGCCAGCTGTGCCCACTGCCAGGCAGCCAGTATTACAGCACAGTGCTCAAATGTTCCCTCAATACCTCATCATCCTATTATTAATATTGGCCAGGGACCTAGGGGTGGAAGCTTACAACCTCTAATAATGACACAAACTATTTATTTTCAATATTAATGGTTAATGTCCTGAGATGAGACTGATAAGCTTTTGGCCAAAAACTACACAGACTCATTCTTACCCCGGAGATCAGGCTCTACAAAAAAATTCTTCACTGTCGTAAAAATTTCAGTACAAAAAGACTTGTTAACTTCTGAGTAATGAAGTTCACTCTCAACGCTGCGAGACCGAGCCTAATTCGCACCACTGTGACCATTATGCCTTTGTACTGGAGACACTTAGTGAAGGAGATTTGAGCATATTTAAACATATCCAGGGGATTTTTTTAACCTCTTAAAAAGGTGGAATTCATGCACTTCCTCTCAGAACACATACCCCACACAGGAATGAGTGTGAAAAGGAGGATTAAAGTGCACACAGTAGGAAATGAGGAGTCATCCCAGTGAGTCACTCCTCTCAAGGAGGAAATTTGCTTTCTGATGTTAAACAGGCAATGTGTGCTTCTCAGGGCAGAATCAAGACTTCCTGATTGGCTCAAAGGAGGATTTTATCACATGGCCAAATATTTTAATACCAAAAGCACTTTCATTTGTTTACTTATTTAACAAAAATAAAATAAAGAGGTTAAAATATTGCCGTAGACATTTAACCGAAACGCAGGAGGAAGTGGTGCTGTGAGGAAGTGACATTTTGTTCCTCTTTCCGTGTCTTCTAAGAGGAACTTTGTTAGCAAAATAAATGATAAAAATAAAACCGAAACTCATTAGTAAAAGGACATGCTGATTATTAGGAGTATGCTGCTATTAGGAGTGTTCCATGTGGTAAAAATGTAATGCAGCTGAAAATATACAGTATTTCATATATTCACTATTCCACTGAATAACAGGGCACAAAATAAAATGCCTTTGTGGATTTCGCTAGTACTGAGAAATAAGCAGAAATGTTGTCTGTTAGTCTGAGTTACAGTCAAGCCGGAAAGTCTGAACACTCCTTTCACCTTCTCCACGTTTTATTACATTACAGACTTATACTACAATAGATTGAGTTCATTTTCTGCCTCAAACATCTACACACAATAGCCAATAATGACGAAGGGAAAACAGGTTTTTAGAAAATATGCAATTTTATTTTACTGACAAAAATAGGTTATTTAGGGGTTACATATCTGTACACACCCTTAGCCTAATACTTGGTTGCTGCACCTTTGGCAGCGATTACAGCTTCAAGGCGTCTTGGGAAAGAAGCTACGAGCTTGGCACACTTGTTTCTGGACATTTTTGCCCATTCCTCTTGTCATATCCTTGCAAGCTCCGTCAGGTTGGATGGGGAGCATCGGTACACAGCCATTTTCAGCTCTTTCCACAGATGTTCAATTGGATTCAGGTCTGGGCTCTGGCTGGGCCACTCAAGGACATGCACAGACGTGACGCTTGGTATTCAGGCCAAAAAGTTCAATTTGGTTTCATCAGACCAGAGAATCTTGATTCTCATGGTTTGAGAGTCCTCTAGGTGCCTTTTGGCAAACTCCAAGCGGGCTGTGATGTGCCTTTTACAAGGAGGGGCTTCCGTCTGGCCACTCTACCATAGGCCTGATTGGTGGAGTGCTGCCTGGATGGTTGATCTTCTGAAAGGTTCTCCCATCTCCACAAGGATACGCTGGAGCTCTGTCAGAGTGACCCTCGGGTTCCTGCTCACCTCCCTGGTCAAGGCCCGTCTTCCCAGATTGCTCAGTTTGGCCGGGCGGCCAGGTCTAGGAAGATTCTTGGTGGTTCCAAACTTCTTTCATTTACGAATGATGGTGGCCACTGTGCTCTTTGGGACCTGTAAAGCTGCAGAGATTTTTCCGTACCCTTCTCCAGATCTATGTCTTGACACAATCCTGTTTCTGAGGTCTGCAGATAATTCCTTTGACCCCATGGCTTGGAGTTTGATCTGACATGCACTGTCAACTGTGGGACCTTATATAGGCAGGTGTTGGCAATTCCCAATCATGTCCAATCAATTGAATGTATCACAGGTGGACTCCAATTAAGTTGTAGAAACATCTCAAGCAGTATCAGTGGAAACAAAATGCATCTCAGCTCACTTTTGGGTGTCATATCAAAGGGTGTGCACACTTGTGTACATATGATATTTTACATTTTGATTTTTAATAAATTAGCACAAATGTCTAAAAACCTGTTTTCACTTTGTCATTATGTGCTATTTTGTGTAGAATTTTGAGACTAAAAATGAACTCAATCTATTGTAGAATATGTCTGTAACGTAATAAAACGTGGAGAAGGTGAAAGGAGTGTTCAGACTTTCCGGCTTGACTGCATATGTACAGCTATACCTGCACAACTATAGATTTAAACAGGGGGCAGCTTGACACAGTATGTGTTTTTGGAAGATAGGTAATTGATTACACAGGTGTCAATGTCAATGACATGACATATACCACAAATGTTACAGGATTCAAGGTAAGACAAGAATATCTGAAGGTTAAGAACTACAATTCACATAATCCCACAAATAGCTTCATTACCGGCTTTCACGATTAGCAGATACAGTACAGTGCTATTTACTGGTGCATAGAAACCGCAGAAATCATTTTAAAGAGTTTCTTTAAAAAGCAAACATCAGGCTACAGAAGTTAGCCCACGTTTCCTGCAGGTAAAACATCTAAGATCAAAACATTAAAAAAAACATGTTTTCACCCAGTTCAAAGTATCTCTTACTGCCACTGTCTATCTGATGTTCTTTTCTACATGTTTACAACTCCATTACCTTATACTACAATACATTAATTTAGCAGCACGTTCTCCTGATTAATATGAGCAACAGTGCAAGACCTGACAAACAACACTAAACCACTTGTGCAAGTTCAGTATGGTAACCAAGAATCAAATTTCAAATTCTAAATACTTACAGACTATATCTATAACAAGCCCGATGAACAGAAACAACCAAACAACACAAATATAACCGAAAACCATAAAAATACCATGAGCTCAAACCATACAAAAGGTGGGGTACACTACGGGGAGGAGATGGGAGACCAGACCATAATATTTTTTCCCTTGCTGGTCAGAAGGCCTTTTCAGTGTCATGCCTCAAGGCCACCTGTCAGGCCATGAAGTGCACCTAGATGCCTAGCCATGGACATAAATTAGGAGACACCCCCATCCCCCCCTCCTCCTGCATATACTCGTAAATCTGGCAGCTCAGAGGCACTGATGAGTGCTGCGGGCGATTTATTTCACTCCAAACCCCAGGATTTCACACCTCTGGACGTTTTCCATGTCCGTTATTATTTTTCTGCACTTTGTTTTTCCCCGTTGTCACTGTGACCTCTGATGCCGTGCTCAAGGACAGTGATGTAAACAGACAGGATTTCCAGGCTGAGGTCAGTCTCTTCCGTTTGAGAAGCAGCTTCATGCATTCATGAAGACCTTTTTTTTCTTTTTTTAAAAAAAGGTTGCTGGCTCAGCCAACATCATCATCATCATCATCATCATCATCCCAGAAAGTCAGAAAGACACATGGCAACTTCCTCCCTGACTTTGAAAAAGAAGAAACTTGTGTGGCAAGAAGGTAGCTTAAATTCCAGTTTAATCCTTTGCAGATTTAATTTGATGAAACGAAACAAACTTTGCTGTAGACAAAGGGTGAATCACCCGGACCGCCGTCCACAAACGAGACCATCGGGCTAAGGCATAGCCAAAGTGTGCAGCTGTTCATCTCTGGAGGAGATGATCCCATCTCTACAATCTGTTTTTTCTGGGCCTACACGACGCTTCTATTGCCAAAGGAGAAGAACATGGCCAAAAATGACACTTTATTCTGTCAGAAACTTTATCCAAGACAACTTAATGCGCTCATAATTTTCTTTACATGACAGAGTCAATCCATTTTTCTTTTTTTGGAGCACCTGAGGTCCCATAATAGTCAGAGGAAGAGCTGGTACACACTCTCCTGAATCAATACAGGAAACAGGCCCACAGTTTCATCTGGGCAATCTGAACTAAGGAGAAAGATAACAAATTATCTTTCAACAGATTCAAATGTCTCTATTCACTGCACGGTTCCATTCAGTATTTACAGGCACAATCCACACTGGCCTTGACTTTGAGTAACAAATCAAAGTGTGGTTATACTGAACAGACGCGTACTTTTAAAACCTAAACATTAAGAGCATGCAGGTCAGCTGACGTGTTCTAGCCCAACATGGCTGCTGCCCATCTCCCAAGTGTTTGAATAGATTTTTAGAAGAAAGAGAAACAGAATGCTTAAAAAACTATTTAAGGGTAAAAAAAAAAAAAAAAAATACCTCCAAGTTCCTTTACATTCAGGATGGCATTCTGGAACGGTACAGCTTTGATGCTAAAACCTGAAAAAGAAAAAATATAAAGATATTTTTTTGCATATACAGGTTTAGATTATGCTTCAATTAGCTTGAGCACAGGCTGGGACAAGTACACAAACTTGTATCGTTTATGACTACTGTACAAATCAATTGCATTATGACAATAATTAGCATTATTGTTACAGTGACTTCACCCACACAGGACTCTGGACTTCTTCAGCATGCCTACAGCATAACTGTGAAGGCCTGCGAATATTGTTCCAGAATATCAGCATGTCTCTGACCTCTCATTGTAACTGTATTCCTGGCAGACACTGGGCCTTGCTCAATCACCCAGTCACAATGGTAACCTGCTTTAAAGGGTTGGTGGTTTCCCCTAATTATTCCCATCCTTAGCAACAACAACATACATTACATAGCTTTGCAATGTGCACCATGAGCTTGTCTTGAGTCATTACCATTTCTATCACCCTCCTTGGTGCAGTCTTGTTATTTTTGCTGTTAGCATTTATTCTACCTGCCATAAAGTTATTTACATTAACATGTGCAGGTGCCAGTGGCCTTTGGATGCTTTGTCATCATCACAGTTCAAACCCTTCTCTAAGAACTGTGTCATTACCATTCCAAATGTGACAATCCATGCTTTATGCAAGTTGTGAAATGAGTTTTGGTCTGATGTTTTTACATTAGTGTCCTGCCTTTTATGAGAAATTGTAGGTGATGTACGGTTTTTCTGTGTTTGTAATAATTCCAAAAGTACACCTTATATATGCCTTATGTATACCTTATCAAAACAAAGTGAACACACAATTCATATAATTTCGTATTTGCATGTCAGATGTCATTCAATGATATAATTTTTAACATTGCTTCAAAAAATTGTCATAAATTGATTCTGTTAAGAAAAAAACACTCGCTGCCTAGTACTGTTGATGTAGCTGTTCAAGTCTGTTCAAGTATGACATATACACGCTTAAAAAAACATTCACCCAAATTTGCATATACTGTAAAATTTTGATGTATTTTTACTTATGATTATTGTGGTAGTAATATATAGAAAATATAGGCCGATTCATTTTCATAAGCTTTAAAGTAAAAGTCTGTTGGACAAGTCTTTGAAATTTCAAAGATAATGACAAGCCAATAAAAGCATGAATTACCATTGTATTTAATATAAATGCATGAATGCACATACCTTTCATATCATACAAGTGAAGAGTTCATCTGGACGTTTAGAAGAGCTTTCTCAAAAAGCAAGGCATTGTATATATTGTGTTCTTGGTGTTTGTATTATTTCCTATTGTCAAAAAAAGAATTTTGTGTCTGTTTTTGACTTAATTCTTTCTTTACAGCTGAATGACTGTGCTGATAGAAATCCAATGTGTAGTTCTTCTTCCCATGAAAAATGCAATGGTATACACAGACTGTCGAGGAATGTTATTTGCAACACCTGGAGATCAGTTCATAAAAAAGATACGAAATTTGTCCAATACCCACTTAATACTGCATAGATATAGAAATACAACTGCATTTCAAGTGCGAGATTGCCTGCAGAGAAAACTCCCCGGTTCCTGAGTTTGATGATACATCCAGAGTTTTTGCACCAAACACATTTGTTATTGATTAAAAAACACTCAACACATGATTTCACATCTAAAGCTTCATGTTTACAAGTGTAGCTTTTTAAGTGTCCCAGCAGGTGAGCTGGAATGTGGGACACAACTCCAGATCATTCCGTCACGCAGCCATCGGCGGCGAGCGCTGGCGTTGACAAATATATCTCATCCTATTTTCAAAAGGGGTGCCAGAATAGCTCTTTGGTAAGGTCGAAAATATTTATATTTAAATGTAATAGGTCATTACACAGCATGGGACAGGTGTTCAGCCCCTAGATGAGGAGTGAAAAGCCTCATATTGCTTTCGTTTTTTTATTTTATTTGGAAGAGCAATGTGCCAAAGCATAAATTAAAAGCCACAATGGGATGTCTGGTAATGTACAATAGGGCAGGTCGCAAACAGGAAAGATGTATGTTTTGTCTATAGAGTTTGGAGGCGTGTGCGCGTGAGGGGTGGTTGGGAAGGATTTAAGCTTATGATAAACTAGCCTAAAGCTGTAATTACTGTGCAATAAAAATATAAACCTTTCCATACATGCATTCGCAGGGGAAGAGTAATTGTCTTCCCACCTTTCTCTTGGCAAACGGCAAGGGCAGCACGGCCTCACTGCCAGCAAAATTCTTCTCCTCAAATACGTTCGCAAACATTGCTGTAGAGGCGCTGTGAGCTCAGCGAGCCATAACTTTATGTCAGTTTTTTTTGGCCGCTATTGGGGGGTGGGGCGCAGGCTTAAGAAACACTACAAAAAGTCCTGGAAACAGTGGGATCATGTTGAGACGGTGCAGGTATCTGGGTATCAGACAGTGGCGCATCCAGAAATTCAGAAATCCAAACTGAATGGAACTGAAGAACTTTGGACCAGGGGGACGATGTTCTGGTATGTATTCAGATTTGGGGTTGAGGGGGGGCTGGAAGTATCAGAGCAGGGAACATGGGTCCTACCTGTGGTTGGGTTAGTGTATCTCTGACATTTCGTGGGGGGGGCTGTAGTATCAGAACAGGGAACGGTGGGTGAACGGGGTCCTACCTGTGGTTGGCACGATGCAGTCGGTGACTTCGCTGCACAGACGGGAGAGGAGACTGGTCTTGCCGGCGCCCGTCAGTCCGATACACACCACGTCGTACTCCGGCCGCGGGGGGGACGGTCCCTCTGCAGCAGAGCGTTCGGAAACACTGCCAGAATGGGGGGGGGGGGGGGGGCACCCATAAATATGCCACTTATATACCTGTACCTTCTATCATAAGCCGTGAACCCTGTACTTTTGCAATCTGGTTTGTTTCTGTTCACACAACGGGTTCAGACAGGGAATTGTAAAGAATCACACTGCTAACTTGGAAGAGAGCGCTACCAAGAGACTTTTAATGGACTGTGACCCACAGATCAGGCATTTAGGACAGAGCAGTCTCCAGTAGAAAAGGCAGATTTATTTTATTAGTGGAAAGGGTGAGTGATCCAGACCGTTTCCCTCTCTCGTCTACACTATCTCATTTCTGGCTTCATGTATAGACAGTGTTCAAATTATCATTGAATGCGGGGGAGCATTCACCGCTCCCCTTGTTCAGGGAAATTGGGAAAATCGTCCCCCTTGATAAGATATGCAATTCTGTAAAACAAATTGGGTTCACTTATTTTCACTCCTTTCCTTTTATTCATTTCCTCGTGTCCTTTCCTCTGTCCTTGTCTCCACCCAGGCCCGGACTGGCCATCTGGCAGTTCTGGCAAATTCCAGAAGGGCCGCTCTGATTTTCTACTGTTTTGGGCCGGTGTAGCGTAGGCTACAATTCTTCCCAGTGTATAATTTTTCCCGGATACTTCTGGGTCCATTACTCAAACAGGACAAATAACCAATCACTGCTCAACTACGAGCGGGAAGTTGAGAAATGTCCAATCAGATAACACTTTCGTTGTGCACGTTTATGAAAAGACAAGCTATCTTTTTGAACCCATCCATGGTCAGTAGCTAGCATTCGTGCTACGTAATGCGAGTGTACGAACTCGCTAATAATGTTTATTTACAGGCCAATTGAACAAATACATTGAAAATTATTAGTTCAGTGCTAGGTGCTAGTAGCTAGCGATACGTAGCCTACAGTCATGTGTATAGACAGTTTTACTGGGCTGATCTAATGTAAAAGCAATGTTCAGATGTTCATGGTCGCTGCAAGACTTTGTGATGTCAATTCAGTGATTCACGTTTATCTGAGACAGAAGGTGTATCTTTTTCTTTGTGATTTCACTCAGTGACACTGTACTTCCACTTGCTTCATTTAAAATATGGAATGTCTTGCAGTATTAGAATGGAGCTAAGCCTGTGCATGTGTGTGTGTGTGTATGCGTTAAGGGGGGCTTCAGGGGAAGTATAGATTTGTTGTCCCAGGGTTACTGCGCAGTGCCATGTTCTGAATGCTAGTTTACAGCGGGTGAACATTTCTCTTTTTCAGACACCCTGCCTTAGGCCACAGACAGCAGTGACCGGATCCACAGAGCCCCCTGTTAGTCAGCCCGAATTGGACGCCTCATAAATTGAGTGTCCCGAAAAGAAAGTGTCTTGTGTCCAACGCAGATTTGATGGCACTAGAAATGCTGGAAATGCTGTCCACAATCAGCCCTTCTTTCAAGCAGAGATTACAGCACTCCCCTCCCATTCAGTGACCCCCACCCTCCCCTCTCCAGCCCCACCCTCCCCTTGCCTGAAGGACCAATCACTACAGTTCTCGGCTGCTGGAGAAACAGTTAAAGTGCACAGCCATACAACCTTGGGTAAAAAATTTTAAAAAACCCACCGACTATGTTAAAATTTAAACCACAACAGCTCCATCAAAGCTCCAGCTCCATCAGAGTTATTTATTTTAATGATAGCTGGCTGGCAAGATCAGAACATTGCTGTGTAATGAATTAGGCTTTCAATAAAAGAAAAAAAGAAACAGCTGTTGGTTGGATTTCTTTCCTGCTCAGAAAACTTTGTTAAACGACATTAATTAGCTTTGTTTGAAATCTCTCTTCCTTTAACTTTATTGTAACAAATAGTTTTCCGGTTCAAATGAAGAATAACGCTGTATTACTAAATTAAATTCCTATTGACTTTTTACCCTGTTCTGTTCAAATTGTAGCGTGATCCTCTGAGGGAAGAAGTCAAAATAGAAGGTCTGCGGTTGGCAAACAGCGCACGTGCCACTGGTCTGATATCAGTGGAGCCCGGCCAAGGTGACCTGAACATCTCTCTCTCTCTCTCTCTCTCTCTCTGTGCAATCGTTCCCATGACAGATTTACCAGCCCCACCGGTTACAATGTAAAGGCCATGCAAATTTCACAACGGTTGCCGAAGAAGCGACCAGACCATGACCCTGTGGCCCCCAGCACACTGGGTCCCCTGTGAGGCCAGACGGCCTGCCCCGGACCCTTGACAAGGTGATTGACGAGAACGCTTGCCTTAAAGGATCTAAGGGGAAAAATAAATATTTCCAAAGGCAGAGTCCCTGCCCCCCAGCCCTTTCAGGAAGCTCAGAGTGGCTGTGCCATGTCCCTCTGATGGGGGAAGATTAGCACAGACCAGCCCAACACACTCTTACACTTCCTTTAAGTGCTTTTCCAGACACATAGATGCTGAATTTTTGTAGAAGCAGAAACTGTTTTACTGTTTTACAAAATGCTGTTAGCTCAGTTGTTCAGAAACCTTTCATAAAATAATGTTAAAATACAGTATATTATGAAATCACACAGTACTTTGTGGTAAATTTTTCACCAATTTTGCCCGCTCCCCCAATACACTGCCTCAAAAAAAGGTTAGAGCCATATACATTCCCCACATCTGCTTTATAAAAAGTCAGATCTCTAATTCATAATTGATTGACGGTTTTAACTGAGTTGGCATCACTCAAGGCGAAGACAGATATGGGCTCTGGTGTTGTGGAGCGCCATTGTGGATGAAACTTTTCACCAAAAGGTGCACTGTGCAGCACCGCGACTGGGTTTTTAACACACCTCTACATAATGTTTTTTTCAAAATTCTAAGTCAGTGTTCTCCATTGCTTTGAATTACCAGTAGTGATTGTTACATCAACATTAGAATGTTCAGTTAAGAACATTCTAATCACATATTTGTGACCTTACACCTTAAAGGGTTAAAAAAAAGAACATCAAACGGCACATGTAATTAACGATCCTGGCACCGTGCCAGGCCTGGCCCCGAAACAAAAGGTTTGGATGGTGGTATGGCCTGCCGCCATGGCGACATGACGCATCTGGGTCAGATCCACTCCGCAGTGCCACCAGATTATATCTGCACACAACTGGAACCTAAGCTCCGCCCACTCGCGTGCAACCTTCCCCAGCACCGTGCTTTAGGGGAGCCCCTCACTCCACCGTGGGTCTCGGCAGCCAAACAGTCCGTGCTAAGACTTTCTGACTTTGCACAGATTGAAACATCTCACCCATACCCTATTTTAGGATACAATGCTATTTCAGATGTCCTTATTTAAGATGTCCCCCGTTTTAGATGTCCTTATTTCAGATGTCCCCATTTCGGATGTCCTTATTTCAGATGTCCCCTTTTCGGATGTCCCCATTTTCAGATGTCCTTATTTCAGATGTCCCCATTTCAGATGTCCTTATTTCAGATGTCCCCATTTCAGATGTCCCTATTTCAGATGTCCCCATTTCAGATGTCCCCATTTCATATGTCCCTATTTCAGATGTCCTTATTTCACATGTACCCATTTCAGATGTCCCTATTCCAGATGGCCCTGCTTTAAGCGCGGCATATTTTCAAAGGCGATTTTCAGCTGGGCTCATTCCCGGCTCAAAGTGACAGAGAGGATGTCTCACTGTGAGACAAAAAGCCCAGAAGCAAAGCACCGCCCAACTTATCCGCCGATGACCAGCTCAAAGGCTGCCGTGCATTTTCAGAATCAATGATAACCGCAAGTTATAAACACAACTTTTCATTCTTGCGAAAAGAGGAAAGAGGACAATGAAGGATCCTACAGCAAGCCTGTCTCATAGTACTAGTGTTGAATGTTTCCATTATTTTGACACCAAGTCTCTGCTTTAAAATTAGCCTATCATGCACTCAATCTTCAGAATTGATTCCCATTGCAAGTACACTGTTCAGTAGCTGTTTCATTTCCATACAGGTTACTGCTCGTGTTTTTATGGACCAGCAAACAACTGGCAAAGTAACTTCAATGAGTTCATCTGGAGGTGTACGTCTCTCACTGTGGCAGCACATATGCAAACACTAATAATTCAAAACTTTTGCAACAGCTGACCAGACTAATATGACCCACAATAAGCAGCTGCTGTTATGCAGATGTGAGGAACATTTTGGGAACCGATGGAGCACCTAACACTGAGCTACGAAGACATTCTCTTCTCTTCCCCCGTAATCGAAACCACTCCTGACCAGTCCGCCTTCCACAGTCCTCTAATATGCCTGGACACGCAATGCTAACAGAGGCAGCGCAGAAATGCTCTGTGCACTTGAGGTGCCTGCAGCGAGCTTCGCCTCGCATGCGAGTGCAGCAGCTCACAGAGTCCCGCTTCGGAACACATACAGTGCCCACGGCAACGACAAGATGATGAGATAATATTTGGAAAACAATAAAAAGGTACAGATGAGATCAAAGCTGTCTGGGACACGGAAATGGGGCGATCTCTTTCGAGTGGAGCCACGCGAAGCGATTCTGCAACATAAAGCTGACACCAGCTGACGTGAGAAGGCAGGGGGAGGTGCCAACGTACCTCATCAGAGAATCTGACTTTAGGGAACGGGACCATGTGGGACCCTGGAGAAGACAGTGCGGTGCAGAAGGCCTGGAATCCTACCACACACACACACACCACATCACGCACGCAAGCACACACACACACACACACACACACGCACGCACGCACTCACACGCACACACACAAACGCACGCACGCAAGCACACACACACACACACACACACGCACACACACACGCGCAAGCATTCATGCACACACACGTATGCACTCACGCATGCACACACACATGCACACAAACACACACACACACACACACACACACCACACACACACACACACACACACACACACACACACACACACACACCACACACATACACACACTCACAAACCCATATGCAAGCAAACGCTTGCCTGCACTCCTCAATCCAGAACCTTTAAATAACACTCTAGCGTGGGCCTCCAGTGGAAGAAGGACTATGAACAGATGTGTGTGCTGTACACTACAGCAAAATTTATAACATAGAACCCCCACCCCCCGACACAAACCCCCACCCACCCCACCCCCTTAAAGGTGAAGGGGGCATTTGTTCTTCTCTTCCCACAGTTTGTTGTCAGATGTACAACACATTTACATTTGGGCATTTAAAAGACTCTGTCATCCACACTGACTCATACAAGCTTGCATTCCTTTTACATACAATCCATTCATACGGCCGGATGCTTACTGAAGCGATTCAAGTGAAATACCTTGCTAACGCGTGCAATGGCAAACTACATTGCTACCCAATTGTTGGCTTTTAACCGTTGAAGTTGTGAGATCACAAATATGTGACTGGAATGTTCGTAGTTGAAGAGTGTATGCTGATGTAACAATCACTGCTGGTTAATTGAAAGCAATCTAATTCTAGAACACTGCCTTATGAGTTTTGCGGAAAAAAACATTCCAAAAAACCTATTCTTCAAAGGGTTAATCTGTGGCTGCCTGGCTCTGGATTGGTACAGAGGGGGGAGTGCAGACTGGGCATGTGACAGCTGGTACAGAGCAGCTAGCCTAGCCTAGCAGTAGGCCAAACGGATGACTTCCCGCACGAGGTTCAACGCTCTCTGCCTTAAGGATCTGCCCAAAGTCTAATAGCTCAAATTCCAGTAGCTACATTACGCTGTTTACGTTTTCCCGCTGTTAAAATTACACCCCAAATAATTTCCTCTCACTGCTTTTCTGTGGAAAAAAAATTAATAATGAGGATGCGAACGGAATGCCTGTTGTGTTGTGACAGCTCATGTTGGCTGGCACTGAAATCTTTAACTGCACGATTAAGCGAATGAGACATTCGGGCAGCTTGGCGGCGGTAGGCGTAGACTGCACTTCTCAAATAGCCCTGAATGGAGAAAACTGGAGATTCACCACAACTGAAAATGACACCTGAGGACACCCAGTAGGTATGATTACCCCGAAACAGAGGCACAGCGACTGAAGAACAACAGGTGTTGTAATCTACCATATCTCCACTCATTATTATTATTTGTATTATTATTAGTGGTAGTAGTAGTAGTAGTAGTAGTATTAACAAGGTAGTGGTAGTGGCAATGGCAGCAGCAGTAACTGTAGTAGCAGTAGAAGCATTTGCAATACAATATAACTGGGGGGTATTCCGCAAAGCAGGATAAAGTTAGCTGGATAACTGCACTGAGTACAACCCAGAACCCTCCCAAATCTGGAACATGGACTGAATTTAAAAAGCAGTTCCGGATTTTACTCAGTGCAGTTGTTTAGTTAACTCAGTAATCTTGTTTTGTGGAACACCCCCCGGTTTATAGGTTGTTTGTTAAAAGTGCTTTTTCTTAGCAACTTTCACACAGGCAATCAACAAAATGAAGTAAATATGTGTAAACTCAAAGTGCTTATCACTGCTATTCTGGCAAAGAAACTGCACCTCCCATCCCAAACTCCCAATCTGGGCCCTCCAAACCCCTATCCCACGTGGCTGACAGGGGGTCAAGCCTGTGCTTGAGTTGTTTGGGTGCTCCAGTGGAAAGTGGTCCATGCTGACCAGGTCAGCCCTACCCGGGGAAGCCACAGCACACAGCTAGCTCTCTCTGGATCTCCAGCAGAGACTGGGGAACGCATGCTGAATGGAGAACAAGAGCATGACATTGCGCGTTTACGGGCATCAGGGTTTCACGAGAATAAGAATCAGGTTGAACCGGCGCTTTCGCCGCTTTCAATCGCACATTGGCAGTAAACCTGTCCTCTGAATGTCAGTCCCACAGGATGTTCAAATCGAAGTCAAAAATGTTTACATTTTTAAAAATGTACCTGAAGTCCTGCATCCATTCTATGTTTCGCCCGATCATTCTTTTCTGGGGAAATATCACATAACTCAATTCACACAGAGGCCACTGAAGACCAACTAGCACAATAAAACTCTAAAAGACTAAGTGACCTCAAAAATAATTACCTTTAAAGCCAGACTGGAAAGCTTTGGTTTTGCCCTCAGTGCGAGGTCCAGTGTGCCAAAGCCACCGTACATATTGTACAGCAGGGGTTTTCAAAGCCTTAACTGGGCCAGGCAGAGCAACTGAAAGAGCACATGAATTATTGATAGGCTGAGGAAGTTAATGTTACGTATTTACCGTTCCTCCTAAATCACGACCAACACTCACGTCCTCGTTAAGGGGGTGTTACTGAGTGAGGCACGATACTCAACATCTTCAAAAGGAAACTCGGCTGCATTTTATAGCCAGTGTCAAATAAGAGGGTCACAGACAGAAGCTCTGTGATTTGGCTGGGTTTTAAACTGCATGTGGAACTCTTGCAGTACCCGCCAGGTAAAACCTTCACCTCTCCAATGTATTAAGAAAATCAACACGAAAACAGATAATCTCAGAGTCAGTCTGTGGCAGGTGATGGTGAATGGTTGCGTTGCTCCGCACATTACCTCAGTCCTGCTCCTCATATTCGAGGCTGAATACCATAGACATGTCTACAGACAACATCTGAGGCCCTGGGGAACATGGGATGCATTTCACCACATACATTCCACATTCTTTTTAATTAAAACCGTGACCGAATCCAACCACCAACCAAGCGTTTCAAAGTGCGGTTAGCCAGCCTTTCTCAGCTGAAAAATAACTTGAGTTTGACTTTTCAGCTGGTTCTGGGGCCCTTCTGGTAAAGAATTCTCAGAACAGCCTGCATGCGATTAAGGCATAATCCGCCAAACTGTATCTGCTAACAGCCGTATTCTGACGCAGATGCTTGCAGCGAGGTTAGCATTCATCCTGAAATGCGGACATGATTCTCTTTAATTAAAGTAGCAGGTTAAATTCAATTTAAATTCTGTTTTTCTGGGGTGTCTCGGTGGCATAGCCTGTAGAGCGCTATCCACACGCTCATTGTTGAGCCACGATGTGGCCGTTTGATTCCGACCACGCGACCTTTGTTGTGTGTCTCCTCCCTCCCTCTTGCTCTGTACACCGAAAAAGCCCTAAGTATATTTATTTTTTAAAAGTAATTTTTTCTTCCACATGCAAAGTACTGCGCCTCTATGATCGAAAATATTGCATGACTGGAGACTTATGACTTGAGACGCCACGCGAGGGCAAGGGGCGAAGGGCGAGGGAGAAATTAAGCTTCCGCTTCGCTTTCCACCTCATGAATAAGAAAGAAAGGAAAATAAAAAAAGTCAAGGGTTCAATGCTCTACTTTTCCACGGCAACCAGAGACAACGGAAACCTGCCTAAACTGTGCCAAGACACTGAGCACATTCACGCCGCCCTCCTGCCCCGGGACAACCGGAAACAAGACCAAAACAAACAAACAAAAGGTAAACAATGCGCTCCTCGCGTGCCCGTTTCCCCGGGACGAGCTTGGGCGGGGGGGCAGGGCGAGTCTCATTCACATTTTTATGGTTGAGGGGGGGGGGGGGGGGGCAAAAGGGAATGACCCAGACAGATTTGTTATCTAATAACTTTCCGTCTCTCTCTCACCACGGAACGGTAACCAGTGCCAGCCTCTGGCCTAACACGGTAGCTGTGACCTCGGCGGGGAGATCAAAGGCAGGGAACAGCCCTTGGAAAAACATTCGGAATGGGAACGAGCGGACGGCTGTCGAAAGGCGATTCCCACCGAGAGGCAGGGCAGATCTGGATTACCCTCCGTTTGCCCGACATGAAGAGCCGCCGACCGAGCCACGTACACCCCCCCCCCCCCCCCCCCGCCCCCCCCGAACTGTGCTGTGACAGCACATGACAACGGAAATGTGCTGTCCCCACTGCCATCACAAACCCAGAGGCCTTTCCCTGCCCCGAATGCTTCCGCTCCAATATAGAACAAACACCCCACCCCACCCCATCCTTTCTGAAGTACCCCGCGTGTCAGTTTAGCTACCGATTTGCCCATTTTCCCTGTTTCTTTCGACGGGGTGCTGCTTTTTTTCCCACTCGGTTAGATGCGTGAGTCAGCCACAGTGAAGTGTGGAGAGGTGAAGAGGGTACAGGGGGTGGGGGGGTGGGGGGGGGCATAAATCATGATGTCACTGACGGGAAGGCTGTTACCATAAATCTGACAAAACGCTCATTTGATGGGAGGCCGTATTTGTCTGGTCCCCCGGCCAGTCCTAGACGGCCTGTTGAGAAATCCTACGGCAGGGCCTGTTCCCTCCTGGAGTACGGCAACAAGAGGCAATTGTTGTGGTTCACAAACCGATCAAAAGGGGCGAATCGTATTGGCCCTTGCAGAGCACATGCTCCGCAATGGCCCCGCCCTCATATACGCTCGCAAAAAACTCTTAAGCACTAAATTTACAGGAAGCCTCACCAGTAACCAGCGTGTGCTGTTATGCAATTGTGTGCATTTGTGGAAATGCACCAAAAAGCACTGAACGGGCGTTGCCGTCTCCCAGCCAACGTTATTCTGGATATAAACAAGGGAAGGAGTGCTGTTATCGGGGGGGGGGGGGGGGGGGGGGGGGTGGGGTCCACAGAGCCTCGCTCTGAGCTTAAAGTGCAGGCCGGCCAGGATACATCCCTGCTAAACAAGTTTAATTGGTCTTGAAATGAAGTGGAACTAGAGGGGGACTTGCACAAAAAGGCCAGCCCCACAGAGTTCAGGCGAGGGGAGGCCGGGCAGGGACACGTCCAAAGGACGTCTCCGGCGGCCGACGGGGTGGGGGGGGGGGGGGCGTCCTGCGGTTTCCCGGATTCACAGCTTCAGCCCCTTACAAAAGACCCTCCGCGCGAGGCGAATTCTGTCTGCGAATACACTACACACAAAACCACCGCAGAGCGCTTCGCACTGTTAAACAAAAGCTGACATTATAATCGCGAGGACGATGCTCGCCGGACTTCAGCTTTTTTGAGGTATCAGCCGAGCAGCAGCAACGTGTTGTTGTTGGTAGCTTTCAAACAAAAGTCAGAAAGGTTTTCTTTTTTGTTTTTGCATAATGTCCCAACAAAATCAAGGAGGGGGGGGGACGGGGTACAGGGAGGCAGAAGACATATGATCTAAACAGCGGGGGTACAACTGACTCTACCGTCTCCTCACGCCTCACGCAGAGAGACAAGTCCTCGACAGTCTCCCCACCCACACACAATGAGTAAACAATTTATCTGTCTGTAGTCTACCCTGGAACCGATTAGAATGTCATGTGGATTATAAAAAATTGACCTCATTTAGAAAGGGGGGGTGGAAGCGCCTGCATGGGGGCCCACCCACGGGAACGTTTTCATGTTTTTTTCGGTTCTCTTACTGCATTTGAAGGAAGGAAAGCCCGTCAGATTCACACACACGCAGACAAGGGGGGGAACCGCCCGCTTTACCATTCCCGGACGCAGGGGGGGAGTTTTGGGGCGGAATGAGGGGGCCGTGGGGGCAGAAAAGAGGGCAGGTGGCACCAAGCAATTGTGAGGCATTTAGGAATATAAATCTCGTAATTGGGAAAAGGGTGATTAGTCTGGAAGCATTAGCATAACGCGGCAAGGAAAAAAAAAAAAACCTTTGGTTTCTCAAACACAATGTAGCCGAGAAGATGTTTTCCGCACCAAGATAGAGGATCAAAGCTGGAGGGGCCTCCTTTTGAAGCCCCAGACCAATACAAATGTTTGAGGGCCAAGGGGGAGGGGGGGGGGGGGGGGGGTGGTGACACCTCGGAGACACAGGGAAGGGGCTTACATCACTACATTAGTAATAACACTTTCTCACACGGCATCTATGTATCAGAGATGGGCTTAATTTTTAATAAAAACGAATCTTTGGGTTCCCTTTGTCTTCTCAAGTGTTGAAAAAAATCACTGGGAGCCCTCACGCAAAGGATATGGTGCGTAGGCTAAAAAATACGATTAGAAAATAATTTATGGACCGTCCCACACTCCTTTACCCTTTACTACATCTAAACAAAGTACAAGCGCGAACGCTCCAGCCTCAGCCTTCGTCAGCGCATGTTATGACACTTTTTTACAACGGCATCTATGTATCAGAGATGGGCTTAATTTTTAATAAAAACAAATCTTCGGGCTCCCTTTATCTTCTCAAGTGTGGGAAAGTTTCTAAAACAAACACCCCCCCCACCCCCTCCACTCCAGCCTTTGCAGACCTGGTGCAACAAGAAAGCGGGAGATTGACTTTTTTTAAACGCCATGTGGGAACTAAGACGAATATATTTCATCTTTTCAGAAGCCTTTCATGCCCATGAGTTCCCCATGGGAGCCGGGAACACTCACGAATTCTCCTTCTACATGTTAACAGGTTACAGTAATCCATTCCTGACACCATTAATCACTGCAGAAAGTGCATTTGGGAGAATAGTCCCTGCCACTAAAAAATGTGTGATGAACAATGACAAGTAAAGTTAAATGACTTGTATGAAAAGGAAATAACAGGCTCTCAAAAGGGAAGCGCAGTATTTGTCTATGGAAAAAAACATAATTTCATGACAGCTGACACTACAGTTGACCTCTCTGGGAAAATGTCCGGGGTGTAAACAGCTTCACATATTGTAATATTGCACTGCATCAGACATCTTCAGCAACATAGCATACTGTCTGTGGGCCTAGTTTCTGACTGGTGAAGCTAATACAGTGTGAATTCCAAAACATCTAACACACCTTGCTGCTGTAGAATGATAATTATCTGGCTTCAATGAAACATATCACAGCGATATGTTCCCCACCGCAAGCCCTGTAGTATGTTCTTTCTCAAAAGTCAAGCATAAAAAGTGATCTTAAAGGAAACCACCCTTTAATTGAATTTCAGCTATAGGGATTACAAATAATCTCATTTTGGATCTATGTGCTATTAATAAACCATTAGCTATTAACCTTTTTTATTTTTTATTTATAAGCCCTCCTCCTCCCTCTTTGGAGGACAACTTTGTTGTTTATTAACATAAAACAAATTTGAATGATGTATACTTAAAGGGTAAGTTCGCTATTTTGGACCTTGGACCCTATTTGCGGTCCGTCTTCCATGAACCTGACCCATGAAGTCCATTTTTTCGCTGATCGGTCCAGTATTGAGTTCGGTACAGATTTCCTGTAGGCTCTCACTGGGCTACAATGGAAGTGAACGGGGCAATCAGAAATGTTATGGAAAAACAACGATAAATGTGCTTTTATAGCTCAGTGTGTATTCTTACGGTCTCAGTATGCTCTCCTGTGAAATGTAGGCTATCGCAAACGCAAACCGAACGTTGAAACAACAGTTCCATTTGAAACAAAACTATTTCTCCGACCGCACTACCTCGCACTGTAAACTTCCGCAGTCTAGCTACGTTGTAGAGAGGGGGGGGGGGCCGCTTGAAAAGCAGTTGATCACAAATCCTGACCTCCCGTTGGAGTTTACTAGCTAGTAGCCTACAGCAGAAATATTTGTAACGCAGTTTTTGTAATCATCATTTGTAATAATTCATCACAGCAATGGTGCGCGAATGTGCAGTCCCCGGTTGTGGGAATAAAATGTCTGGACGCTCAAATACCAGTTTTCACAGGCTTCCGTTCTCTGACCCAGAAAGATTGAGACTTTGGCTGGTTGTCTTACGGATCGACATAAACACTCCAGTCAATCAACTCCGTTTGGCAGACTCGCGAGTTTGTGGAGCGCATTTCGACGCTACTGATTTCTGTAACCGCAAATCAGAAGCAAAACACTGGTTTCTAAAGAACACAGCTGTTCCTCGTGTCGGACCTGCAGCACTATCAAGCACCGGAGCGGAGGTAAGTTATATATTTAGCTATAACGTTACTAACATTTTTATTTTTTTTGAGCGCGTCCTCTGACCCAGCACTCAATACCAACTAACAAAATCCGAGCTTGACATAAATTGTTTTCTTGTAACAAAACTGTCGGAAACGTTCATCAACTATAACTTTTTACAATTCTATAATGTTTTATTTACAAATGCTTGACGCATGGTGTCCTGTCCAAAGTTCTCATCTATCACATAGCTGTTGGCAGTCATAGTGTAATGGTAGTCAATGGAGATGATCCAGTGTCATCCACGGATACATCCAGGTTTTCAATGGCATTCGGTAGCAACAGATCCCACTCCCTACAACACAAACTTTCCTCCTCTCTGGGCATCTGCTTGCACCTCTTGCAAGAACACCAAAAGTACCCCGAAATTCTTGGTCTAGCCTCGGCAGCGACTTCGGATAACATTACCTGCGCAACTTCAGCCTCTCTCTCTTCTCTTGCTCTCTTATCATCCATCTCTTGTAGTTCCGTGTCCGTGTATTCTGGCTCAAATCTGTAGCCAGTAACGTCAAAGTCAAAATCGAATTCTTCGTCTTCGTAATCATTATAGTAATCCATCATCCAAGTTTTTTTGTGGAAATTGTAGCCTACGTTGCTGCAGGTAAACAAACGCAGACTGCTCAGCTAGATAGTTTCGTAAACGGCCGGCACACCTTCCCGCTCCCCTACCCCCGACACATAGTACTCCGCGGGAGCAGCGAAAACAAGCAACAGAGAAATGCTTACTTCCAAGCCATGCCAAGCACGTAAAAATGTTTGGATTGAGATACATTTCACAGGAGAGCATACTGAGACCGGTAACAATACACCCTGAGCTTCCCGTCTCATTTATTGTACATGAAAGCACATTTATCGAACATTTCTGATTGCCCCGTTCACTTCCATTGTAGCCCAGTGAGAGCCTACAGGAAATCTGTACCGAACTCAATACTGGACCGATCAGCGAAAAAATTGACTTCATGGGTCAGGTTCATGGAAGACGGACCGCAAATAGGGTCCAAGGTCCAAAATAGCGAACTTACCCTTTAATATAATCAACAAAAAAAAAGTCAAATCAATGTTCTACATTGATCAACATTGATTTGACTTTTTATTTTATTTTATATATATATATATATATATATATATATATGACATTGATTAGCTATTAACCTGAGAGATAGTGATGGGTTGACCTCATAGGACCCATCACTGCCTGCTCCTCATTTTTCATAATAATATGCAAAAACCAATTTCAACTCTATTTCCCAAGAAGAAAAAACAAAACATCTGTCCAAGAAAAAGGACTGAGCGCCACGCTACTGAGAAGCCAGCAAGATCCATATTTCATTGGCTAGAAGCTGAAACTCTGCGTACTGTCTTCACAGTCCATGCCGAGCGTGCACAAGGGTCAAGGGGCTAATTCCAATCAGATGAAGCACGTCACACACTACGCAGAGTGCTCTCAGCGCGTCTCCGTTTTGATATCCGGCAAACCGGCGCTCACGATTATGTTTCGGATGCTCCGAGCACCTCACGCGAAGCAGCAGGAAGCTTAGGCAGAGTCGGATCATTACAGCACAGGGGCGAGAGGAGGAACGGCCTTTTCCCCATTCCCCACTTTTCCTCCATTTCCCACTTTTCCTCCATTTCCCTGACCAGATATGAGAGGACGTGTAAAGACTACAGATAGCCGCGGTGTAGTTTAATGATTTTAGTGGTGATTGTGGAGATCAGGAAGGTTCGCATTATCCTTTACATACGGTACACGTATATTTAGAGAATGCTAAATTTGTATCCATTGGATACTGTACACTTGTCTACAGCTTTCACACCTGAGGCCACTTGCATTATAGCAAATGGCCTTTCCACCCCAAAATGCAAATTTCCCCTTACACCTCCCTCATCGCTGGCGATTGGCAGGGTGGAAATCTGTCAGTATCCTCAAGGACATTCCCGCTGACCCAGTCGCTGGTACAGAATCACGCAATTGCATAACGACGGTACGGAATAACAATGAGAAAATTGTGACCATCAGAAAGTCAAGGAACACTTGGTTTTGCGAGCAGTGTCAGGTTGTGTAATGTTCCCTGTTGTTTGAAGGCAGTCTCTCTGGAAACTGTCTATTGTTTGTAATGTGTTTTTTTTTTCTCTATCCTCACATGACCCCCAAAAAAGTTTTTTTATACAAACTGAGCAAGCAAATATTTGTGCCTGCTGGAAAAAAAGGCAATTTCTGGGACAACTGAAGTGAAGCAGATATGATCCTGATACAAGCTTATTCCGATATTTATCCTCAATAGCCATGTCTACTTTCCAAATGATCTTACACCCACATGATGTTGTGATTAGCGGAGTAGTCTTCTAGTATAAATATGCAGATGTGATTGCAATGGTGAAGACATTAGCTCCTTTTCCATATTTGAGTAAGTTCATTTTCAACAGCAAACTGGCTCAATATCATAATTTCTAACAAGGATATTTTAGTAACGACATAAATGTACATTTTCATTTGACCCTTTCCAGATGAATTTTATTCATTAATTCTAATAGATGTCTTTAATAGGCCTCTTTCAAGCTACGCTAATGCTACAAGTAAATTATGCTAATGAGCATATGCCCTTTGTGGGGTGGAAGGTTCTGGAACTTCCCCTACATCCTCCTGTGCTGCTTCAAAAATCTGCCACACAGAAGCTACAATCGGGATATTTCGCATATTTTAGTGTGTACAATTCCACTAAACTGGGTCCATTTCCTGTTCACTTCCCCTTTCGGGGGTACAGGGTGACAGGGGGGGGGGTGGGGGGGGGGGGGGCATAATGGAGACTATTGTAGGCTCCATCCCTCTCTTATTTTGGCATCAAAGGGCTGCAGTGGTTCTTGCTGGGTGCTGCTGAATGTATACCAAGCCACCCTCTGCGGTGGGCCGGGCCACTTAGCAACTCTGCACCGGTTACTTAAGCAAAAATGCATGACAAAGAACAAACCCCCCCCCAATAACACCCCCAAGCCCCTCACCCCACCCAATCTGACCAAAAGAATGACCTCCGTCGCCCGTCGGTGCGCGTCCCGTCCGTGGCTGGGGGTCTCAGAGGCCCCGAGCATGCGCGACGTGCCTCCGATGTTCTCCATCCCCCGCGTTTGTTTTTGGAGCCCTTCTGTTTGTTATTTTGTTTTTGGTTTTTTTCTCCAATTATGTTGGGGCCAACGTTCAAGGAACAACAACGTCTAAATAGTTATGTAATTGCAAATTCGGAACAGATTGAGAGCCCCAACGGCCAAGCCCACCCATCTTAAGAGCAGTACCCCCCCACCCCCCCCCACCCCTTATCTGCCTCCCCTGCAATATCACTCATATCAAGGTTTTTAAGAATTAGTACAGACAATGCATAAGTTTGTTCCCGTTAATATTCAACAATATTTACCTACAAGTTCACAAACCATTTCCCCCCCCCCCCGCCCTCTTTCAGGGTCCAGGCAAACATACCCCCCGACACACGATGGCATCCCTGTTTTACGTGTCATTGAAGCGGTTTCCGACTTTATAAAGAGAGGGGGGAAAAGTACTAAACACCATTCCATAGAGTGTTCATTTCTTTAATTTCTTGAGTGCTGAATGAATTTCACATACCCGGAAGGTTACTGGATGGATACACTCAATATAAGGTATTTTGCATTATTACTGCAGAAGGTCATTTTCCTCAAAGGTGTGTTTGCACTTAACATACAGTTTAAGTTTCCCAATGCATCAGAGTAGAAAAATCCTAGAACCTTTATCCTGCTGTGCAAGTCTTGTGAGTAATCACAATACCTGACCAAAAACAACTGCATCACTAATAGTCGGGTTAACAGCATGCTTCAATTACCAGCTTTGAGGCTGTGTACCTGCACTGTTTCTAAGCGTGTCAGTCTGTATCCAGCCCAAATGAATTAAACTGAAATGTATTATAAAAGGAACAGGCTTATGATAATTGGCGGGGACAGCATTTCAACTATTTGTACGAAGGCAATTCACATAGCCCTGCTGTTTTTAACAGTGTAATACTGCCACTTGCTGGGCACAATCAAACATTACAATACAATTTCTTGCTGATCTGCGTGTGGCCAGTATTGGTATTGTAGAGCAGTGGTTCCCAAACTCGGTCCTGGGGCCCCCCTGTGTATGCTGGTTTTCGTTGCAACCACAGTTGCAATCCCAGAATTTTAATATGTAAATTTTTGTTAATGAGGTGGTTTTTATGTTTAGAGGAATTATTCACCCTCTTAAGCCACATTATATCACAAATGGCTATGCATGCCATGTAGAATAAACACCCCATGTTCACATTGTGCTATATTGCAACAATTACATAAAAAGAGGTTACAAAAGTAAGTAATTTAACAGATCAATAGGCTCCTATTAGGTTGTTGACCACGTGTAAAAGTTCTTTCATAATTTTTTCCTTAAGCTTATTAACACAATGCACGTTTAGCTCATTATCATTTGCTTTGTGTTTGAATTCCTCATTATCTTCCAAATTGTTAGTTTTAGTGCCCATGTGTCCACACTTTCGCCAATTAGGAACTTATTGATTCAACTCAGTCTTTAATTTTATCAGTTAAATAATTTTCTCATCTCTTTTAAAGAATAGGCACAATGTGAACATGGGGCGTTTATTCTACATGGCATGCATGGAATTTCTGATGTAATGTAACTTAAGAGGGTAAATAATCCCTCTAAACATGAAAAGCACCTAATTAAGAAAAAATAACAGCTTGTTAAAATTCTGGGATTGCAACGATAAAATTGTGGTTGGAACGAAAACCAGCATACACAGGGGGGCCCCAGGACCGAGTTTGGGAATCACTGTAGTAGAGAATCAGAATCTGATCTCTGATTTTAATTTACCCTTACAACCTGTAAGATTGTGTGAGAACTGTGAGAACCTTGACCTATACTCGAACTGAAGCAGATATTATGTTGAAGCAGTTACAGTGAATGAAGAATGCAGTGTATTTCAAAATCACGTATCTTTTCCAAGTGTATTGGTGGGGTCAGGGGCTGGAATGGCATGGAATGCATAAGTTATAATCCTACATGCCTCCTCGAAATCTTGACTACAACAGAAAAAAGTGAATAAATTCCAAGCTGAACTGAACATATAAGTAGCCTTGTTAAACCATGAACCAATGTAGGTCAAAGAAAAAGCCTTAAACACGTTCCAGTAGTGAAACAGAAATGTGTTGGACAGGCACGGACATAGTCCAAAAAGGAAATTAAAAAGTGACTCCAAATACTTACCTCGAATGGGTGACCAAAAACAGAAGGGAGACAGGCCAAAGATAAAGGGGACGGAGCAGAGAGAGAGAGCGGGCAAAGGAACAGATGGGCAGCGTATGTTGCTATGAGGTTTCACAAGGGGGTTTTTCGGGTTGAGCTCAAAGGGATACATTTACTCACTCAAATACAACTGTCACGGTTTAAGCACAAAAAAACCTATCAATAACGCATACGCTACACACAGAACTATGTTATTATTTTAAACCTCTTTTCGTTTTAATAGGGTTGTTTTGTCACCTCTCTCAAGTCGGAGGACTTGGGAGATGACTCATAATGATGATCTCATTTGTGGGAGGACCCAGATGGATGACTGGTAAATATTTCTGATGCTTGCTCATCTAACAAATCTTTAAACTTTTTTTTTTGTCTGCAGCTGTTATTAGTTGGTGGTAACAACTTGAATTAGTCAGTCTGATAATTTGAACAAATTATATTAAAACAAACAAATACTTGAACTTACTTTACTTTAATCTTCCTAATGGCATGTTCCCTAATATCACAAATATGTAATACCCCACTGATACACAATAAAACACCTCCAAACAACTTGTACACGTCTAAACAGCCTGTACCATGCTAGCCTCAGTTCCCAAATGGTTTAAATTTGCAGCCTCGCTGATTTCACAATGGAATTTTCCCCTGGAGTTCCCATTGATATTTTACACAATATTACAACCTCCTACACCTGGTTGAACATTAACATTTTATCCATAAGTGTTCCTTTGGCCAAGGTATGAAGGCTTTAAAACAGGGGTGTCCAATCTTACCCGAAAAGGGCCGGTGTGGGTGCAGGCTTTTGTTCTAGCCCAGCACTATGACACCTGATTCTACTTATCAAGGTCTTGATTGAAGAGCACGATTAGTTAATTAGTTGAATCAGGTGCTGTAGTGCTGGGCTAAAACAAAAACCTGCACCCACACCGGCCCTTTCCGGATAAGATTGGACACCCCTGCTTTAAAACATACTACTTTCATCAATGACGCACACCGTTCACACGTTTAATATTTCACTTGCAAGTTAACAATGCTTAATGATTTCCCTTTGTATATACACTTTGCTTTTTTGATCAAACTAAGACAACTTCTGACAGTTAAGCCAAGTCACAGAGTCACAGAGTGTTCCTATTCTAAACTTTCTATGACTTTCTAAAATGTTCAAAGCACATATGGATACATTTTAAGACGCACTATAACGATTTATTTTAAAAGTAAAACGTTTACAAATTTAATACAAAACATTTTTTTTTAAATGAGTGTTTGAAAATGTACCTCAATAAGTGTTTTCAAAGGTGATTCAAAGGTCCACACAATGCAGATAAAAAGCTATTAGCTTCAGTACCCATTCTATAGAGGCTTACTGTCAAAATAAAGGTAGTAAACCCATGCTTCATGTCACTACGGGTTAGGGCTGGGTATCGAAGCTCAATACTTTTTGAGCACCGACCGAATCATGTCCGTAGCACCAAGTATCGAAAAAGTATTCGGTGCCAATTTTCGGTACTTTTTGGCAAAAATGTAAAAAATGATCTGTTAAGTACCAAATCTTTCGTCCCACCAGGGGAACTCTTCCTTGTTTTTATTCTTGTTTTTTTCTTTATTTAAAGCATAATTTTCTTCATTTTATACAGCTGTTTGAGTTGACAACATTAAACACTGAAGCATTTGAGAGGTTTTGGCTTATTTTGTTAAATGATTAAATTTTTTTTGGGATATTGTTGGAAAAATATGTTTACACTCAGCAAAGAAAGGTATCGGAAAAAAGTATCGATTTGGCATCGGTATCGAACACCAGGTATCGGCATCGGGACCGGTATCAAAAAATGTCAAACTATACCTAGCCCTACTACGGGTATTAAAAAAGATTAACGCATATAACTAGAGATGAGAGAAAATAGATATTATTTTAATATCTGACTAAACAATGATTTTATCCAAACATTTGTTAATAAACCAACAAAGTTAATTGTTGTATTACTAAATTAATGAGTTCAATTGATTAAATCATCATCATCATCTAAATTTTATGATTGAGAAAAATCACAAAAAAAAAACAAAATAGAGATAAAAATAAAGATCTCTTTGCAATAATTATTTAACACAGAACTGGGGTTCTGTACCATGGCGTGGATACAAAGATCTTGGTAGCCATATATTTCCAATTCCAATATTAATGTAATAATAATAGAAGCACAAACTCATCTTCCAGGCACAGTCAAACAGCTTACAATTCAAGCACAGTGGCACTAGATGGTAGTAGAGGTGTTTATACCAACACGCTCAAATCAAACAGATAAAGATAAAATCAATGTCACCACCATGTTTTTATTTTTCTACTATACTTGTAAAGACATACTCTGCATCTAGTGGAACTCAGTACCTAGATTTGATGAAAAGTAAACTTTGGTGACCATTCACACACAAGCTCACACACACATGTACATACACACAAGCACACACAAACACAAAAGTTTAATTAGATTAATTGATTAAGTATTACGGTGATATCCCAAAATCAACATGCTTACCTTATGTGAAATGAGCCATTACTTGTACAAATAGAGCAGGATTCATATTAAAAAAGAAGAAAAAAGGCAGGTTTGGCTTTTTGTAAGGGTCAAAAAAGGTTTTAAATAAAAGGTTTTTATATAACTGAAATGTTTATCTTTAGCAGCTGGAAAGCTAAGCACATTACCATTCACTGGACAATGACAGAACAAATCAGGCCACACCTCATTCGCTCACTAGTACAACGTGAGCTGGTTTACAAACTGAATGTTGACAGGATGCCCATTCCAAACACAATAAATATACACTGGAATGTTGTTGGAAAAAGTACACAGCTAGCTGTATACTACTGAAATGGAAACAAAGTAGGCTGTGGGTTTTTTGTAAGTAAAAAGGAGTCAAATAATTCAGATTTTCATGCTTGTATTTTAAAGTAAAAATGCTCCCAATGGTTTTCATAATCCTGGTCAAGAAAAGACACCCACAAGAAAAGACCCCCCCCCCAAAAAAAAAGAAAGAAAAAAAAAGAAGGCAAACCATAATAAAAGCATTATCGGAACTGGAAATGCAATATATTTGAATATATTTACAATAGCAAGTGTTATCAATATCTTAATCACACAATCTCTTTGAATACTTTTTCAGTATATTCAATTTCCATGAGGGTAATCAGTCACACACAGGATATACAGTTGCGTATGTAACAGACTACAAGGACATTCACAGGCCACTGGTGCCCCTTATCCTGAGTCTAAGGGGGGCGGGGGGGTTAACACAGGCTATTCCTGGCTTTAAAAATATCCTCTTACACAGACAGGAGGAAATCCCTGTTTGTTAGATTGCTTCCCTTCCACCAGACTAGAGAGTACAAAATATAGACTACTAAAGAAGAAAGGCTAATTTTACCTCTGTAGAAACACAGCCAGCCTGGGCAGCACTGTCACTGTACTGATGGTGCTGCCACTGTTAGCATTAGCACTGTTAGCCATAATTTACCAAAAGTGATGCAAATGTCCATGTTCAGCAGCTCAGAACTGGAGTAATCAGGTTCAAGAGACAATGCTTCCCTTCTGTTATCCTGAACCATGTTGGTATAAAGAAAATATTGGTATTTATTCATTTGATATGTATTTAGTATCTCTCACTTCTAATTAGTCTCTGTACTTTTTTAACTTTTAGCATGTCACCTGATATTTCTTTAACAGTTCCAGATATAGAACAGGAACAGAAGAGTTTTTTGTCTCTTATTGAGTATTGTGAGGTAATTTGTCCTGCATGTAAACATTTTGTGTATTTCAAAAAAACATTGAAACATTGGCACAAGACATAAATAAACCAAACTAAAACAGTGATCTAAATAAATATACTGCAAATATATACCTTTCATTTCATGGGAAATCAATTCATTTCATGTAAATTTTTTCTTCCTGATTAAATAAATATGGCCATTAGCTTAATTATAAGGCAGTAAAAAGCATGGGGCTAATGTTGAGCCTCCAACAAAAGGCAGTAAAAAATAAACGTGTGCTTATTTGGAGCGTTAGTAGTGGTGTGCAGCATAGCTCAAAAGCCACTATGTGGCAGGGGATAAACAGGGCTAAAATGCTTCCTCTGAATTGCGAACTACAGCTGAGATAAACATTTAAAAAGAAAATAACCATTCCCAAAAAAAGTTCTGTCGGATGGTACAGGAAGTGGCATCCCGGACCCCTCGTCTGCAGAAGAGAGGATGGGGATATCATTGGGAAAGTGGCCGTGAGTGATCGAAGACGCGACTTCTGCTTCGTTCCATTTAGGCTGCACATGATGAGAAACTTATAGTGATTAAACAAGATTAAAAATCAACTTATTCAGATACAATTTTTGACAATTAGGCTATACAACGTACATCTACAGCCACAATGCGTAGGTCAAGTGCATTTTAAAATATTGCCAGGCCCCTGATGCATGAACGTCTTTTAATATTTTCATAAATGGAATGACTTGGACGTGCCATTTTTATGATCAGCTACTCATTTAAGACGAACTCTGATTTTAAAGCTCACATAACCTTAGTTTTTCAAAGAGCACCCTTTTTTTATCGCCTGTAAGACTCCGCAGAGCTCTAAACAAAAGTTATTTGTTTTCATTATAGGCTCCACGACTATTGTTACCTCGCTGTTCATTGCATGCAATTTCGCTGCCTCGCCACTGGGAAAAGCGTACTACGCAAGGTCAAGAGCTGTCATGAGATTTCATCATACCGTACACCCACGTTCATTTTGATAAATCCGGAAAGTTCCCTAAATGGCCGTACGCTCACTTTACGATCAGATTTGAACCTACGCCTGAATGATAAATGAGGCCCATTTTCCTTGACTGCATTGTTGACACGTGTGCACCCTCCTGTGTACGTAGCTATACGTGATATTTCCACACAAGCACTTCCCAGGCAGGAACCTTATCATCACACGCGGCACCACTAACAGAATAGCCTACTTATGGTGTATTGAAATGATCTCGGAAATCGGAATATTTCCGATTTACGAGAAGAAAAAAGGATTTGAACGTGACACCCCGGTGATGAGATGGTGACGAGTTAATGACAACGATCTTGGAAATCCGACATTCAACTCGGGCACCTCCTGAGGTCCCCGAGATGACTGAGGTGACGAAAAATGCATCAAAGGTCAAGGGTAAACAGCTGAGCATCTGTAAACATGAGAGATCTGGAGCTAGAGTGACCCCTTGCGTGGTGTATGTAGTCTTTCACCTTCTGTGTTTGTTTTCATCTTCAATCGTTTTTGCATACGCTATTTAAAACATTTGGAACTGCAAATGCTGATCAGAGGCCCGCCAAACAAGCATCAGCTTTCTGCGGGCGTCCATGTTTTTTGCTGCTGATCATTTGAACGCCTTTACCGTAACGAACGGGACCACCGTCACAGCAAACATCACACACGATCTTCCAGAGTTGGCCATTTGAATACACCATTATTGCACTAGTGTGAAAAGGCCATCGCCAGGGCAAGACCTCCAGCACCCAGCATGCACTAGGATGACCTAGTCTTGTTTTAGCCCTGGAGGTAGGTTCGGCCCAAATATAATATTCTTGTGATTTGGAAATAAAATTTCCTCAATAGGGAATAGTTGCCTTCTGAATTTCATTGACTTCTTTATAATCTTCCTCATCTCAAGGATCAGAATTCATGTCATGTTAACCGACCAAGAATTGAGAATCTTGTTCCCTTTCGGATTTGTTACCTGGGGAAAACCAGGCTAGTAGGGAAGTGTGGAATACAAGGGATATGGGAATGTAGAGAGCCAGTTTGGGAATTTGACCAGAATGCCGGGTTTCACCCCCCACCCCACTCATTCAAAGAGTGCCACACTAAAACCACAATAAGTCACAATGGTTTAATGTCTCATCTGAAGAATGCCACCTTCTACTGCACAGTGGCTCTATCAATGTGCTAGGACACTGGATATTACTTGGCCTCCGACAGGCCCATCAACAACGCTTCCAGCAGTCACCTGGTTTCCTAGGATGTCTCCAAGTACTAATCAAGCCCAACCCTGCTAAGCTACAGTGCCTGGCCAAAAAAAAAGTTGCACTCTAATATTTAGTTGGACCGCCTTTAGCTTTGATTACGGCGCGCATTCGTCGTGGCATTGTTTCGACAACCGTAACATTTATTTCCGTCCAGAGTTGCATTGATTTTTGGCCGAGATCTTGTACTGACGACGGGAGAGTCAAACCACTCCGCAAAGTCTTTTCCAGCACATCCCAAAGACTTTCAATGGGGTTAAGGTCAGGACTCTGGTGGCCAATTCATGTGTGAAAATGATTCCTCATGCTCCCTGAACCTGACCTGGTAATTCAGTATAATTCAGGTACTCAGCTGACTTCATTTTATTGCTGCATAACATTGCTGAGCCTAGACCTGACTAATTTAAGCAACCCAAGATCATAACACTGCCTCCAGAGGCTTGTACAGTGGGCACTATGCATGACGAGTGCAACGGCAAATTTGTTTTTGGCTAGGCAGTGCATACCGTTTGATATGAGAAACCAAGTGTTGTGTGGTAACTGGCATGGGAAAATAATGTGAAATTCCAAATTACAACCATTAAGTATTACATGGGAATGAGAAATGTAAAGGTAAATAAGACTCCATATAATCATAATCCACCTCAACAAAGTTCATCGTTTTATTGCCAGAAAAGTAATGACCATTGCTGATAATTCGGAAATGGTATGTGGCCCTCTATCTATACAATGGACACTCTTACACCAGTGGACCACATGACTCAAAGACAACGGTGTAGGGGAGGGGCTGCCCTTGGTAATGGAAATTTTTATCCCCAATCCTGATGATACCCATTGCAGGTGCAGGCTGTGTACCCATTTAATGGGTGAGCAGGGAGAGAAACGGGAAACAGATGTGTTGTGATTGACGGCATATGGCAGGAATTTCAATGAGAAACAACAACCGAGGATCGGGGCGATGAAAAACACGTAGTGGGTTCCACAGTCGGAATAACTCCCTGGGGAAAGAGAATTGGTTCCCTAAACCAAGTGCCTCCAGATAGACAAAAACAGGATGGGAAGCCACTGACTTATGCTGCGTTCATGTGGTGTCGGATTTATGGTTTACACGAGTTTGCCACCAGTAAGGTCCACATGAACACCCATTATGTCTGATGATCAAGTCGGGGAAATCGGGATTCTAGATGTAACACGAATTGGCCGAGTTGTGACGTATTCGCTCTTGCCAAAATGGCCGAACAAACAAAAACAAACAAAAACTTGGTTGTGCCAGGACAGGTGATTTACACTGAGAGGGATTCAATGGAAAATAACGCTTTGATGTGTAGATTCATCCTCCTTTTCTACAAAGTTTAGGTGATCATAATTACCCTTTTCACTTTTACAAATTCACATTACTGTGAAGACGGAAGACAGGTGTTGGCGTAAAAGTATTTAGTAGCATGTGGTTCCTTCATGTTGCTTGTTGCCCCTTTATGGACAGCTGAAACAAATCCTCCCTGGGGACTACAAGAGAACTCCCAAAAACAAACTTAGATCACATAGAGAGATCATTCAACATTCTTAGAGCATATCCTTTATTGGCACGGTCAGCAGTTTACTAGACTCACTTACAGGACTAATAATCCGACAGAACAATGACCCTGATCAGGCAGACAGAATGATATAAGATGTCTGTCTAACTTCAGGGGAAGTGTTTTGCTCATAAACCAATGGTGAGTTACCTATTCAGTGATTCAAGCAAACTCAACTGTTAATCTATAACAAAAAGCTGGTTTAAACTTGCTAGAACCAAACAGACCTCACAAACCAACTTCCCTTCCCAGATACTCTATACTCAAGACAAGCAGTTTACCATGAAAATAAGTCATCATGACTTTATTGAGTCTAGTTTCCTTGATAATTTTACTGTGTGTATGGTTTTTGCCTAAGGGCTACCAACCATATGTATATATTAAAATATGTGAAATAAAATCAATAAATCAATCAATTCATCAATCCATCTCAATGTCCCACAACATTGCAACAATGCTGGGAATGCTCTTAGAAATCCCATGCTGTGACTTTGAGTGGATATGAGCTGGCAGCTGAGCTGACTCTACTGTTTTCATCCTTATTTCTGGATATCTTTTCCAGGTCGTAGGATCTTTACACACATGCTGTCATGGGCTGTGTCCAAATCTACTGTGTCGAGCGCTATCTACTGCATCCTGTGTCCTAGCTAGCAGACTGTGTACTGTTTACTGTATACTGTTTAGTATGCACAGTATGCAAAAAATATCCTCCATACTATTTTACAACCATACTGTGGAAGTGTTGTAAGACGTCTTGCCTTTGCATGGCCATGTAACATGTTGTTTTTGTTGTTGTTGACGGCAAAACGTCAGCGAAGCTGTGCATCATATTTAAGTGACCAAAATGTTTGCTTACTTCTTGAAAAGCATACTCCCGCTACTACTACATACTACTCAGTGAAACCCCGAAAGTAAATATATCATCCAGGGGTTTTAAGTACACTACATATAGAGAAAATTTCACCTACTTTTAACAACCTTCTCATCCTATGTAGTCAACAATCATACTCAATAGAGTATGGAATGGTACTGATTCAGACACAGCCCTTGATAGCAATGGAAGTGTTGCATCAGTCACGTGTTTATGAACAGTATGTTATCAAGGCACTGATGGCCTCAGCTGGATTGATGTGTAATCCTTCGGAGTCCGTCCATGCCAGAATTAATGAAAACAATCCACTTAAGCTCCACATTGTGACTCCACAGGGTCAACTGCCTGGAAGGAATGAGAACGCTCACAGGAGAACAATGATAAAGCTCACAGGAGAACAATGATTCATTAAAAAGGCACAAACTGAGCCTATAGCAGCAATGAGAAAGTATTCAATATACTATCAGATTTAGGACATTTATGACAGCATCCTATAGAAAACTGTCAGTTTAGGAAAAGTTGAGATGCTAAAATATGTCTAAACATATCAGATATTAGTAAAGTTGGCAAAGAGAGTAGAATCCTGAAAGTTCAAGAATGTTTAGACAATTGGCCCATGATTTCATATAGAACTCTGGAGTGGGTTTACATCATTATACTGTATGTCTGTGTGCCGAAAATGACCATCGCCATTCCTTCTACAGGACTCAGGAAATAACGTAGCACAATATGTAATAAGGCATTAATAGCTCAAGACACTGGGATCACTCACTAATTTTCCATAGCTGTGATCTTACCTTCACTTCTGTACTATTAAAATGGCAGCCTATCAGCAGGGATACTAGTGTTACATCCTGTGGGTGACAGTGGCTCCACCCCAAGCTTACTGAACGCCACACAATACGGCGGTAATCTGCTTAAAAAACAACAGCCCGCCACGATTACAGGACAGCCTTGAATGGGCAGGACATACGCAAGAAAGAACGCACAACCCAACCCCTCCCTACAGTGACACAAAGTAGTAAACAACCACCGCACATGTAAACAACTCTGCTCCACATTTTACAAACAACTGTGTCAGTGTCATAAGGCTTCATACAAATCCAATGGCTGATCCTACTTTAACAGTATATACTGTACATATACACTATAGGTCTCGATGCCATGCCAAGATAATTATCATTTATTTTCTCATTGTTATTCTTTAATTTTGCAGACATTATTATCCAGAGGGGTTAAACGAGTGACAAGAGTGACTCATATCTTTATTACTGCATCTTCTTTACGATGGAGCACTTGCCAATTTGCCAGACCACACAGTATTACAGTTTATTAACTTGATGATAAACAGAGTAAATACAGCCACTGGTAAGCTGACCACAATGATGGCCAGAGGTCTCTACACAAGAGTTACTCTTCACTGTAAAGTAATTAATTCATGCATTGCACTGACACAAAAAGTCCCAAACAACATCGCTCTGATATTAAAGACACAAACCATTTGGAAAGAAGCTGAACACCGATAAAAGTTTGCTAGGTGTACAGAGTACTGAAACAAAACCAATACAGACGATTTTTATATATTACATTCCAGAAAAATCTGCCGTATCGCACAGAATGTTGAACGGTATATGTTCAGCCAGGTCTGGCATCATTTATCATATTAATCAGGTGAATGCACTTATATTTCTCCTATATTGTGAGTTGTTCTGGATTAGAGTGTCAGCTAAATTAATTGAATGTAATGTAATATGAACTTGATTTGGTGTTAATCCAAAATCCAAACGAGTTGTCGATGTGGCCCACAGGTTTCGCTCTAGTTAACCTGAACCTGAAATGCTCTGTAATAAATATGAGCCCTTGTATTGCTGAAATGTCCTGACAGTTTGTGAAGGGGCACACTAATGCACAGCCAAATTCCTAGTGTTAAATCAACTCTAACAATGTTGAATGAACTCCAACAGCCTTTATACAAGTCCAATAGGGACAATATTTACTCAGTTAGAAGTGCTCAGAGTTGATTTTACACTGAACATCCGGCTGTGCGTGTATGCATGTGTGTGTGCCCTCTGAAAAGCCTGAGGTAGATTGCAGCACTAAATGAAGAGAGACAAACCTACATTACATACATTATATCCATCTATCCTAGGCTGCAGAAGGGGCAAAGTGGTGAGTAACAGGATGGTAAGGGTTCTGTAAATGGAATCTCACAAGTTCAAATCTCTCCTCTCCTTAAACTTTCAAACTCCTCTAGAGGGGGCAAATGACAAGATTGAATTGTGTCACGTGGTTATTAAAGCCAGTGAGCAGTTCCTGTGTGTAATTTACAAAATAACCTAATACAATATTCAGCAAGACAAAAGCGCCTTAACAAAGTTCACAAATACATACACCATAAATCATTGGACAGTGACACATCTTTTGTTATTTTGGTTCTGCACTTTGAGTTTGAAAGGATACAATGACAATGAGGTTGAAGGGCTGACTGTCAGCTTTAATTTGAGGGTATTTTTATACATATCGGATGAACCGTTTAGAAATTATAGAATCTTTTGTACATAGGTTACATACATTGTCCCTCCAATTTTCGGGCATCAAAAAATATTGGACAGTTTAACATAATGTAGAATAAAGTAATAATTTTTAATATTTGGTCACATATCCTTTGCATGTCATGACTTTCTGATGTCTGTGACCCAACAATATCAAAAGACTCTTGAAATCTTATTTTCTGGTACTCCTACAAGCGATACTATAACCTCTCTGCATTTGAATGGATCTCTATGGGAATTGGGGGTGGGACTAGATTTAAATTATACTGGAACAGTATGGAACACATGGTTGGCTAAATGGTTCTAAGACCTCAAGGGTCTGACATATCAAACAAGCCTTAAACCATCACTCTGCTGCCAGATATGCAGTAGATATGGATGGATAACTTGAAGGGTTTCTTCTCCTGACTTATTTTTCCATAGAGTTCAATAGGAAAATTTGTCAGGAGAAACAACCCTTAAAGTGATCCATCCATATCTACTGCATATCTGGCAGCAGAGTCATGGTTTGAGGCTCGATTGATACCTCAGACTCTTGATGACTTACAGCCATTTCGCCAACCATGTATTCCATGCTGTTACAGCATAATTTACAGCTAAATCTAGTCCCACCCCCCAATTCCCACAGAGATCCATTCAAATGTAGAGAGGTTATAGTATCGCTTGTAGGAGTACCAGAAAATAAGATATCAAGAGTATTTTGATATTGTTGGGTCACAGACATCAGGAAGTCATGGCATGCAAAGGATATGCGACCAAATATTAAAAACGATTACTTTATTCTACATTATGTTAAACTGTCCAATATTTTTTGATGCCAGAAAATGGGGGGGACTATGTACAAAAGGTTCTATAATTTCTAAATGGTTCAGCCGATATGGATGAAAATACCCTCAAATTAAAGCTGACAGTCTTCAACCTCATTGTCATTGTATCCTTTAAAACTCAAAGTGCTAGAGTACAGACCCAAAATAACAAAAAAATGTGTCACTGTCCAATGAATTATGGTGCTCACTGTACATTACTTAGCAGAAGTTGTGTGTTGTTTCCTAGACTGATCTTGGATTCCCACACAAGCAGGAAAAAACCTAATTGTTTTGATGTATGGCCCTTAATCTTCTTGGACCTGCAAAGGTTCAGGCTAAGGGCAAATTTTCCATCCATCCATCCATCTATCTTCTAAACCGCTTAATCCTGGTCAGGGTCGCGATGGGGCTGGAGCCTATCCCAGTATGCATTGGGCAAGGAATACACCCGGGACAGGTTACCAATCTATCACAGGGCCCACATACTCACACATTCTTACCTACGGGCAATCTGGAGTCTCCAATTAACCTAACCTGCATGTCTTTGGACTGTGGGAGGAAACCCACACGGACACGAGGAGAATTCAAACAGGCCCCTGGCCTGAATTTGAACTTTGAACTCCTTGCTGTGTGGCGACAGTGCTACCCACTGTATCTCCGTGTCTCCCCTTGCGGCACATCAGTACACTAATTTCAAAGCTTGGCGTAGTATTATGGAGGTAGCCTCAGTGCTCATCCTGTCATTGAGTGAAAGGTAGCACAGCTCAGGCTGTATCTCAGCATCCAGCAGATTGCTCCACTGCATATTTTTGCCTTACAAGAGAAGACCGTCTGTGTGTTGCCACACTGGCTCTAAAATGCTCCATGACAGACTGGGCAACTTTGGCCTACATAAGTATTGAGTATGTCAGTAATTCATAGTTTGCAAAAACCTTTGCAACTGAAAATGTAAAAGAAAAAGAGCTGAAATCCTGTCCAGGATTTCCCCTCCCTATCTAGAATAATTCCATGTTGAAACATATGTCTCGTTAAAGGGGAATTCCACCGAAAAATTATGTTTGAATTGTAGAAAGGTAACTCTCCTCCAGATTAAAATGAGCTCTCAGCCAACTCTCTAACTGTAGTGACAGCAGAGATATAGCCCCAAACTACTGTGCACGTACCAGGTACCTGCTTTACCGTGAACTACAACTTACAGTTTATGGGTGGTGTCAAAAAACGCCAGTCACAGGTTGCCACTCCCATTGAATACAACCAGAGCGGAGCGGCTGCGCATTTTACGACTAGTTCTGCAGCGGCAAGTTAGTCACAATGTTACAGTACGCACAACCCAACCCCTCCCTACAGTGACACAAAGTAGTAAACAACCACCGCACATGTAAACAACTCTGCTCCACATTTTACAAACAACTGTGTCAGTGTCATAAGGCTTCATACAAATCCAATGGCTGTAACGAATGTTACAGTTCTACTGAAAAAATACCACCACCATTAGCTGGAGTCTCTAGAAAAACGGGGAAAATACGGCCATTAATATAGGAAAACACAGCCCTTCATTTATCTACTTTTGGTATCATGAAAACATATTAGCTAGCCTAGCCAGTCTGCAACACTTAGCCTACGCATTTATCCTCCCGGTCCTCTAACGTTAACCTTAAACGTTTAACCTGGGTAAACGAGTGGTGTAACCAACGTGTGGTAACTACCACTATGCCAACTGAAATGGAAATGTTTGCTGCAATGAGTGCGACCGGGCACAGTTTCATGCCAAAGCAGTCCCGGGTTGGCCGCACGTTCAGTTCCGGATCCGGCCATGTATTCAGGCTCAAAACAGAAGCCGTCCACTTACGATAAAATCTAGTAATATATTACAAACAGTGCAATTTTCGAAATTCCAAAAAGCTGATGTGTGGCTTAGCTACTGGATGGCAAACATATTTAAAAACCCAGATTTGCACTTTTCGTTAATGCCAAGAATCCCGTGGCTAACAACAGCTAATGGCACTAGCCCAGAAAATGACATCATTAACATTGCTTCTGTAATTGAATGTTCAAAGTGAAACCGTTAAAACTTGGTAATAAAATACAATAAAGTAACAATACAGTCAGTATTAGTATTCCAACGTAGTGCCCTCCAGAAGGTTCCACCAAAAGGAGTCCCCTGAACTAGCACAAAGCCCTGCTGGCAGAGTGGAACGGCTCCTCTCCACGGCTCACAGTCTAGTAAAAAGCAGATATTTTCCAGTGGCCTCAGCACACAACCGTGCTGCTTTTTCATCCCTCCCAGCATCGGCTCGTTTTGCCAAGATGTGTTCACTATTGCATGTGCGAGGACAGGTGCCCTGTGCTGAACAGACAGACGGACCTTGGTGGATCTCAGCTGTGGTACAAAATTCTGCCTGGTCCCCTGCAATTACCCAGCATGAGATAGCAGTCATGTCCAACACAAATAGGAACCAGACACTGCTCAGAATCTGTTGGACTCTTAAAACTGTAGAACATAAAGGAAAAACATATCTAACTTAATTTGGAGGGGGAAAAAATAATTTTGTCAAAAGATCCATAGAAACAAAGTCCATGTCATTCTTCCAAAATAGGCAAATAGGGTCGGGTCAGTCAGGTTGATTTGGATCATGATCATTGTAATCATATTATGAGTATCTTTTAATGTAGCCTAATCTATGAAATAGGTTCAAAATAAAATCATCATAATTATGTTAAACATAGACAGTGTTGCATTGGAGCATTATCTGTGATGAGAAATTATGGAAATCAAAACCTAGGATGTCAGTACTAGCTTTTTATTTCACTGAAATCTATATAATTTATTTTGCGCTGAAATAAATTAATATTTAAATTTACATTCCATTTAATTTAATTATTGTAGTTCCTTATATATGGCCAATTTTATGAAGTGCTTTGTTTTGATTAAAATAGTACAGCCCACTAAACATTCCAAATCCTTCTTACGTTAATTTCAAACAAAATTTGAGCACTGTGTACACTTACATGCAAAGTGTTTAAGGGGTTGGCCAAGTGAATATTAACTATAAAATGAAGGATAAGATAAGATTTCCTACCAGGTTCAGGTCATATTTGGGTGACTTTAGACCAGGCTAAAGCAATAAATACACACTGGGTTGGGCATGCAATTTTGAACTCTAGTCCAGAAACCCACAGTTCAATATTTACAATGCATTCAATACACTTAAGAATTTTGAAGGCAATATTATTTTTATTTTTTGTTTTACTTCCAAAGGTCTGAGAAAGCAAAATGAAGAATCTAATTTTATTAGTCAAACGAAATTATACTATATCAAGCAGGACAGAAGGATATTGTCAAGAGAGGCAGGCAGAGAATGAGATCATTGCGATTGCAGTGATCATCTAATAATAAATATGAAGCGCCATCCACTGAGAAATCCAATTCTTGAGGGAAGTAAAGCTGAATTTAAAGCAGGACTCTATCTGCCACCACATACTATATATATTATCCTCTGCATCAGACACCATGAGAAATGAAGGAAGCCAATACAAGAGACTAATGGCCCTTTTCTGCCGGAGAAACCTTTTCCAGAACTCAGGAACTTTTTCCGAAACTCAGCAACGTTTTGGTTTTCCACCTCCAGAAACCCGGGCCAATTTTGGTTCCTGGGGCATGGTTCCTATCCCCCTTTTTAGTCCCTGCTGGCGAGGCAGTATTTTTCAATGGTCTGCAAACTATTGGGGTGGAGCTAGCAGTACTGTACATTGCTGATTGGACAAATGCAATATAATGCCATGCGATTTCCACAAATATCAGAGAGATGACAGGAGGTGGTGGGGAGGGCTGTGGGCATCGTGAGAGCCATCATCTCTCAGGCAGTGGGACAGAGACAACAAACGCTCAGCCAGAGAGACAACAGAACAATGAAAAAGTTCACAGGAGAACAATGAGAAAGCTCACAGGAGAACAATGAGAATGAGAAAGCTCACAGGAGAACAATGAGAAAGCTCACAGGAGAACAACGAGAAAGCTCACAGGAGAACAATGAGAAAGCTCACAGGAGAACAATGAGAAAGCCCACATGAGAACAATGAGAATGAGAAAGCTCACAGGAGAACAATGAGAAAGCTCACAGGAGAACAATGAGAAAGCTCACAGGAGAACAATGAGAAAGCCCACATGAGAACAATGAGAATGAGAAAGCTCACAGGAGAACAATGAGAAAGCCCACATGAGAACAAAGAGAAAGCTCACAGGAGAACAATGAGAAATGGCAACTTCCATCACACAACCATAGCTCTGTTAGCTTCTCTGCCTGATCTCTACAGCAGCACAAGAAAAACAGTATTGCAGCTCTCAATTAAACATGCTTAAAAGAGCTTAAAATAAAATTAGAACATGCATGTCACTTGACCTGCAAAGCTGGAATTTTTTTCTCTTTCTGCATAGATGTGATTTATCACCTGGACCAAATGCAGTGGTACATGTCATTCTTGGTCTTAACACTTCCTTTTGTAATTACACTGATTGCCACATTTGAATTTAATGATAATAAGCCGAAAGTAAACAGAGAATCTCATTCATCAATATTTAAACATTGCCTTTCAACTTACGTTTTATGTATAAATGGCCAACCTTATTTGACAAACAACTTAATAGAGTGCAGATGTCATAAAGACGTATAAGTCAAGTCCTATAGAGATTTTTAAAAATGAGTTACCCACTGAATGAGATATTACTGTGAGGATCTTCAACACAAAGTGTAAGCCCAAAAGAGGTAATTTAATTTATTCGATGGCCAATGCACATTAATAACATTTATGTAAATGCAAGTTAGCCAGGGGGGCTCATTTTCATCTGTAGTCCCTGGGCTACATGTCTTGGGACTGTGAGAGAAAACAGGATTACCCAGAGGAAACCCGCACCTACAGGGGGAGAACATGGAAGCTCCCCGCAGATAGGATCCAGACTGGGACTCGAACCCGTAACCTCCTTCTTGCGAGACAACAATGCTAACCACTGCGCCACCATGCTGCCTTCATCACATCAGAGGAAGGCTTACAGAAAGTTGATAGAACCCCTGGGCAGAAATTTTACACCCCATTGCTTCCACAATGAAGTGACCTCCTCAAGTCTAATGATACATGACTTCCTCACATCAACAATCAGGATGTGCAGTAGCCAAAATGCAGAGAAAAGAACCATCCTGGTGCTGTCACACTTGTTGCTTGCAGCATAAGAATAAAAACAGACTATTCAACCCTGTGGAATAAGTACATACATAATATACAATTGTTGTCATTTATAACTCAGAACCTCACAAACATGTTTCAAGCCTGCTGGACCTACCCAACAAAGGTGAGGCTGGCACTGGAGTCCACACATGTCCAGACTTGACTGCATTGCTCTTAGGTCTGAAGCTGTAATGTAACTTTGGACAAGCAGGGGACTAGTTTACACTCTGACCTCTCTTTGACTTTTCCAGGAAGCAGCATTCTTGTTGAAAACATAAAGGTGGGTGTGGACGACCCTCATCTGACGCAAACACTGAAATCATTACGGGCGGCGCTGACAAAATACCCTTAAAAATGCTGTGGGTTTCCTGTATTTGACGTAAAACAACACCCAGAATTATTGAGGTTTCCAACAACAAAATAATCAAAGACAACCTCAGTTACTTGTGACAATAATCACGCATAACTGAGCAGTTTAATGTGATATAAATTAATGATATTTAGATTTATAACACTGTAGAAAACTGAGCCATCCCCCATTGAATTATGGGAACCCATCGGTATTTTGCATGATTGCATTATTAATCTAATCGACATGCATAGATTAATGTAATAAATGTGAATAGGGGAGTTAGATTTTCTCATCTGCAATATGTCACAACCATAAAAAAGTAAATACCACTTTACAATGACTTTCAACAATGATACGCAGCTTGAACTAAGTCACCGTGGCTCATAAACACAATTATATTTGTCATATGAAATTGGCTACAGAAATATCATGCTGACAGCTATATGTAGATGTAATGGGGCGTGACGTGTGAGGTAGGAGGAGCCAAACGCAGCAAGGGGATTCATTAAGCCCTAAGGCCACTAAGGTGGGATACCCCGCAGATAAGGGAGGAGACAAGACAACGAACAACGAACACCACTACAGACGCTACTAACCGGCTCACTGTCACACGCCAAGTAGAGCGCAAGGACAGGATTCTGAACAGCCAGAAATAATACGCGCCCTGTCTCGGTAACGAGACACATAAGAACGGGCGAGTAGCGTAAAGACAAACATAAAACACAGTAACAGACACTGCAAAATAATAAGATAGTAATAGTGGAGGCGAAAGGAACAGATCCAACGTTCCCAGGCTACTCTCAGACTCGCGGTCACACACAAACGTGTCCACAACATCGCCCAATGTTCCCTATAGGAAGACATGCGCCAAAAGACGAAACAGAACAGCAGTTCCGAACAAAATCGTCAAAAACTCCATGCAAGGAGAAAGGCACCGAAAGGAATGAACAGGACAGGCAGTACCGGACATTTACCGGCTAGACCAAAGCGAGATTAATTGAAAATACACGCCCTAGCCTCTCAATAATGGGAAATGTAACGAGGCGGAGGAACAGAGATAACGTTCCATGGTTACTTTCATAAATGCGCAATCAAACACAAACATGTCCATAGCATCGTCCAAGCTCCATATAAGGAGGGACACACCCGGAGAACGAACAGAACTACAGTTCCGAACAAAATCATCCCGTAGGTGAAAAAGACGAACAGGAACAGCTGTAACAAAAGACCAACGCAAACTTAATCGAAAAACCGACCTGCCTCTAAGAATAAATAAAACCCTAAAGTCACTATGATACAAACGCCCTGTCTCTTAGTAAAAGGCAATAGATCTAGGTAAAACGACAAACAAAGGACAGACCAGAAAGCAGAGACTGAAATGAGCACACCAAACAGGAATTCAACCTGAAGCTCAAAGCACAAAGGCCAGTACCGCAAAACTCCAATAAAAGCACAACAGAGCAAAATGGTCTCCTTAAAAACCTAGATCTAATCATACGATTAAAACTTTAAAAGGGCAAAATAAACCATACACAAAACAGCACAACTAATACCAGAAAATATACCACAGAACAAACAATCAAACAATCACAATGAACAATTAATAACGAAGCCCCGATAGAAGGAAACGGAAGGCTTAAATAGCTCTCAGTGACCACGTACAGGTGTAAACGCTAACAGAAGCTCCGCCAACTCAGCAGGGCGGAGCAAGCATCTACCAAAAGGGCAGCGCCCTCGCGTGGCCACTGAGGAAAATGACCGCATAGTGAAACAGGGTTAAAAACCATGACAGTAGATGATAGCAGACTGCTAAGTTATCATTGATTATAGCTTTTATGAATGCCACAATTTTTCTGCTACAGAATATTATCTGGCTATTGAAGGCCATGGAATCCTACTTTAATTTGTATTCTGCTGGAGTCAGTCTTCCCATGTGCTGAGGGTGGCTATCAGAGTAAAACACTTTTAAATTTTTTGTCCCTTATTATTATTATTATTATTATTATTATTATAAAACTAAGTACTAAGTTCCTGTTAGGAGTGAGGGAAAGTCAGAAATGTACCAATGATGAACCTAAAGTTTTAATTGGTTTCCTGTTCTGTTAGTTTTCCCAATATTTAGATTCATTAAAACAGAGTAACATACCACACAGTAGCAATAGGTTTATGTTGTTTATGTTTGAAGTTACATTTTGAATGAATGGTACTCGGCATTGACAAATTGATACAAATCTATTCAGACCTCCTTGAGTTAAATGACAAACACGTGTATAATGCAACACCATTCCTGTGAAAAGTAGCCAGCAGTATTATCAGGGAGGGTGGTAAGCTGTTTTTTTTCTCTGCAACTGAAAGACGAAGCCCCTTGCAAGGGCAACTTGTTTGACTCCAACTATCCATTCAACAAAAAAGTAATGGTTGCAGCATCACGGGCATAGCTATTGTACCTGTGTTATCAATGACTGATTGGATTTCACCAATCACAGTGTTTTGCAGTGAAGAAAAGGTCTTCACAGTCATACAAGTCTGACTTGATTGTGCATCATAGCCCCATCCATAGTGCGTTCATTAAGCTTATCTCTCATCACTGCAGCATCAAGCAGTCACAATTAATAGCACCTGTTTTAAAGCGAAACTCCATAGAAAGAAAATTCAGGTAGTGCGAAATTAAGAATGTAGTTCTCCTTTCAAAATAACTTTCCTTATAGCCATCTTTGTTTACAATGTGTGTGTTTAAGGCCTTTTTAATGGTGCAATACATTGTGGGATTGTTGGCTCTCTGGCTCCAAAGGTTCCCTTTCTGAAACGGCTGTGGACTGTTCAGGGCCCAGGGGTATGGTTTTAATTTAGTATTCACACATTAAATCAAATGGATGTACACAAATGCAAATTAATCACCATTAATATCATAGCCCCGGATCTCCCTGAAAAAAGCCAGAGAGCCAGCAATCCTATAGTGTGTGTCCTCTGTGTTTGTAGATAAAGGCCTCAGCCTTTTATAATGTGAATGGCAATAAAAAAAGCAAGCCATTTTGTAACGGCACCAAATGAGAGATATTCATAATTTATCATTCTCTGCATTTTGATTTTTTTTTTTTTCCAGTGGAGGTTCTCTTTAATAATGGGTTCTTGGGTGTTTAAAAGACAAGGACAGATGCCTTAGCGTCTTAGCGATTGAGACATCACCTGAAGTAGCTGTTTCCTTTTTTTCTGTCAAACATCATATTAACTGCTGTAAAGAGGGATCTTGGAAAGATTAACACCCTTTATTACATTGTAAATCAGATTAAATCCTGGGTTGTGCCAGGTCTTGCTCTGCTGGTTGCCAAACAGCAGCCTCAGTTCAGCCATTTCCTCCTGCCATCCTGTTCTGAATATTACATCAATGATACAAAGGTTGCCTTTCACAAGGGCATATTTCATACCCTTATTATTAGATAATTTGTGAGGAGAAACTACACTCCTCCAAAAACACCTCTGTTCAGATGTGATGTAAGAAATTAATTGTGCCTTTTACCTTTTACTGTGACCCCATCACTAAGAAAACGTAAAAGCTGAATTGCATCCACTTCCAAATAAGGATTTTTACAGGATCTTGGCAATACAATTTGTGAATGCAATATACTAAAACCATTCAGTGATTGCTGTAGAAAGCCACCTACACTTTAAAAAAGGTTCCCCCTTAAAATAATAATAATAATAATAATAATAATTATTATTATTATTATTATTATTATTATTATTATTATTATTATTATTATTATTATTATAATAAAGCTAAGTACAAAGTTCCTGTTAGGAGTGTGACAAGAAATGTACCAAAGATAACCCTAAAGTTATTTTGTTTTCCCTGTTCTGTTGATATGATTTTTTCCCTATACATTTTGATTCATTAAAACATAGTAACATAACTCACAGTAGCAATAGTTTTATGTTGTGTATAAAATGCAACACCATTCCTGTGAAAAGTAGCCAGCAGTATCCCACTACATAAGAATCTTACTAGACCTTATTCAAACATGCTGTCAACTAACAGTGCTAACGGGAAGTAAGAAAAGGCACTAGCCAGTCTCATTCTGACTGTAAATGTTTGGATTACTGCAAGGGGTGCTATGAGAAGCGCTTAAGAATCTTGTTTTTGATAGTGAATTGTGTTATAGCTACTATTACCACAGTAAGGACAATGCAACCTACCACACACCTAGATACAAACTGCAGACTGCCTATAGCATAGGAAAAACAATCATGCAATTGATACTGTGTGGCTACTGTCAAGTACACTTGCCAGCAGATTAAATGTTACTCCACCACCAGAAACCTGAACCTGAAAACAGATACAGACTATCCCTGAGGAGTGACACTGTACATTGTAATTTCACAACACCAAGAAAAAAATAAAACTATAAATGCGTAGTTCTAAATTATTCCGCCCTTTGCCCCTTGCATTTCTAGTAGTTTGGCTAACAGATACTGACAGCATATGACACCATTTTTTTTTCAAACATGAAAAATTTATGAAATCTCCTTTTGCAAAACTCTCCAGGAAAATATTTATCTCAGATTTAGGGAATCAGCTTTGCTTATACAATTGCATCCAGTCTCCCAGTAACTTTAGAGGTTCCAAACAAAAAGAGAACAAAATATTTTATATGAGAAGGCTTTAGCTCAAACATTTAAATGTAAAAAGTAAAATCATTTCAGATTATTCTGCTGCATCGATACAAATTTCAGCAAATAAAAGGAAAATAAACAAAGAGCCAATACCTTTAATAATATAGGCAGTGCAACAGTCATTACACTGACAATTTTCCATTTTTAAGGATGTTTTATGTATAATCTCCGTTATTCCAGCTACGGTAGCGATATAGTCATCTCTGATAGCACAGTTCCACCTTAATAACATGTAAACATTTGCACTAGGTGGAGGAAGCCCACTCCATTCACGCAAAGCGGAGGCTCTAGCAAAACTGTTATGCAATCAAAATATAACGGACACATCTATCAAACAGTATCTAAATCACAACGACACATCCACCAGCATTTTGATATGCTAGGCGTTTCATCCTTACCGTATAGAAGCCAATCCTACAGAGGGCTAGAGAGAGCTGCATGCATTCAGCCATCGTCCTCGGCGAGAGCGTTACCCCCGACAACAACCAAGCCAGCCAAAGTAATCGAATGAGACAGGGAAGGAAGTGGGAAGTGCGGATGGAAAAACGCACTGGTCGGCGCGGCACGAGACACACAGCAGCCGTACTCCAAGTTCAGATAAACGTCAGGGACAAGGGAGAGAGAAATCTGTTCCCCGTTCATTTAAAAAGAAAATCACTAGAGAGGAACATCAAGTAGCAGATCTTTCAGATTAGCCCTGGGATATCTCCATGGAGATTAAAGGATCAGTGACATTCACGTTCCAAAATAAAACTGAATTGGATTAGAGACTCCAACACGATTGAACGGTACATGAAAACACTGCGGAGTAGGCTACACGAGAGAAAATAAAAGGCAAGTTCACCAGTTGACAGCTGCAATTTGCTGTCGGTGTAGAGTCTGCAGGTAGAGGATACAATATGAATGAGAGCTCGTCCATATATACATGTATCACTTCTATTTCCCATTATCTGAGCTGTCAATTGCTAAATTGAGGGAAACAAACGAGAGAGCCATTTGTACTTCTATCTATTTGTACAATAACGATAGATAACCAGTGCCCTTTCCCCACACATCAACGTTTTTATAAGGGAATAGTGTTTCGCATCCTTTAATAAGGTATGACTATATTAATCAGCATAACAGTGAATCAGCTATTAACAATGTAGCCAAATTGATTTATAATTCGCCCTTTACATAAGGTAGTTAAATTTACATAAAAGCAGCTTAGAAAGCTGCACACAGGAGTTTATCAGTTATAGTTTATGTGATTGCACTTGACTTTATTAACAGAAAATGTAAAATAAATTACCAGACGTGAAGTAGCCTACTCAGTAGTTTCCGAAGATACTGATTTGCTTAGGCGTTAAAGATTTAAGTAAACCTTGTGCACACTGCAATATTTAGCATTATGCTGTAATAAAAAAAGAATAACCATTCTTTCATTCTGGTGAAAAGATATTATATACAACACAAATAACTAATTCATTCAAAATCTACAAAAGGCTCATTTTTGCAGTTAAATGTCAACCTGGGTCATAATTCTATTTTTGTCGTCAGTGTACGAATTTATCTGAACAATTATATACAAATACATTTATGTATTGTACTGCAATTGTCTGGAAAAGAATGCCCAATACTGTCTGTTTTACTTCCTTAAGAGGGCAACTCAGGTGGCCCTAAACCTTATCCCCTCGGGTCAGATCACCTTCTCTGGCCATAAACTACCATCGTCCTTTCACGGCCCGCCAACCCCCTGAGCTCGCTCACCTCAGAGGAGCAACCCTCAGGTATCATCAGGTAAAATCACCTTGCCTATTCAGTGGACAGTTCTTTCCACCATTTCAGCAGCACATCAATTAGCATCTCATTTACCTGCAGGTGGTTCCGTAAGTTATAATGTGTGCTGCATAATGTTAATCATAGGCATCACAGAACTAAGTTGGGGAATTTGGTCTATCTAGGGAAGGCAGGAATAAAATGCATAATGTGGCCTTTTGGTATGAAAATACAGACGGGTGACAAATTAAAGGAAAAACCCCTACAGTGAGGGGTCCAGTGGCTCTGTTATGCTGTGGGGGGCATTTTCCTGGGATGGTTTGTGTCCACTTGTCTCCTTAGAGGGAAGGGTCACTGCAAATCAATACAAAGTTATCATCAGAGTGATCACCTTCATCCTATGATGAAACATTTCTATCCTGATCGGAGTGGTCTCTTCCAGGATGACAATGCCCCCATCCACAGGGCACGAGGGGTTACTAAATGGTTTGCTGAGTATGACAATGATGTGAATCATATGCTATGGCCTTTGCAGTCACCAGAACTCAACCCCATTGAACACCTATGGGTGATTTTAGACTGACGTGTTAGACAGCGCTCTCCATCATCAAAACACCAAATGAGGGAATAACTTTTGGAAGAATGGTGTTCCATCCAGTAGGTGTCATAGACTAGAATCTATGCTAGACTAGAGGTAGAATCTATGTTAATGCGCATTGAAGCTGTTCTGGCTGCTCGTGGTGGCCCAACACCTTACTTTACGTTGGTTTTTCTTTTCATTTGTCACCCATCTGTAACCTTTTATTTATTTTCAGTTTTCCATATTAAAGGTGCCAATACAGCACTTACAAATACAAGCCACTTTCATGAATATTTCTGCTGTGGTGGAATGTTACTACATTCCATAGTTCCCCATACAAGAGGAAGATGGTTGTAATAGGCCTTGCCATCTCATCAGGAATAATAACCCCTCTCCACCTGTACTCCTGTGTTTCAAGGGCTCTGTTGTTATGCTCCCCTGCACCTTGTTTTAAGGGCAGCTTTGTCAATTATTCAGACTTTGCCATCCAATAACGAGGCGAAGACATTGCCTGATTTCAATTACACGGGGGAACATCGAGCCGAAATAATGACGCAAGAAAAGAAGAAAAAGGCCAAGCCCTCTTTGAGCAAGGTTTGAAATTTTAAGGTTGAATCCCTGTTACTCTAGTCCAGGGGTTCCCAAACCGGTCCTGGGGGACCCCTGTGTATGCTGGTTTTCGTTGCAACTACAGTTGCAATCATAGAATTTTAACAAGCTCTTAATTTTTCTTAATTAGGTGCTTGTCATGTTTGGAGGGATTATTCACCCTCTTAAGACACATTATATTAGAAATAGCTATGCATGCCATGTAGAATAAACGCCCCATGTTCACATTGTGCTTATTGTGCTATATTATTTAAAAAATATAAGAAAATTATTTAACAGATCCATTTAAAAACTGATTTGAATCAATAGGCTCCTAATTGGTGAAAGTGTGGACACATGGCCACTAAAACTAACCATTTGGTAGATAATGAAGAATTCAAACACAAAGCAAATGATAACCAGCCAAACCTGCATTGTGTTAATAAGCTTAAAGAAAAAACTGAGTTAAACTCATGTGTTCAACAACCTAATTAGGAGCCTATTGATTCACTTCACTCTTTAATTTGAGTGAAAATACATTATTTTGTAACCTCGTTTTATGTAATTGTTGCAATATAGCACAATAAGCACAACGCGAACATGGGGAGTTTGTTCTACATGGCATGCATAGCTATTTCTGACATAATGAGTCTTAAGAGGGCGAATAATTCCTCCAAACATGAAAAGCACTTAATTAAGAAGAAATAACAGCTTGTTAAAATTCTGGGATTGCAACTGTGGTTGCAACGAAAACCAGCATACACAGGGGTCCCCCAGGACCGGTTTGGGAACCCCTGGTCTAGTCTACACCATGGGGGATTTCATCCCAAATTATGGATATGATACTTATTGTATTTGGAAATTATGTAGTTTTGTATGGTTTGCCACCCATTTTCCTCATTTACCGGAAAAGTGTGGATGTAGTAGGAGAACTGATTGGCAAGCATTCTATTCCAAACAGCTTGTGCTTCATCCTGTTCGGCATAGTCTACCAATGCTGCCTTTCCTGTTGACTTTTCAAATTTCGGAGTGACAGCCGTCTCCACAAGGGAAGTCGTGCAGTCAGAATAAAATCCACAGTCCCACATCAGGCAGTCTTTTGAACACCCTGCACTTTCACCATTCTTCATCTGGGCACAATAACAGACAAAATTTCTGCTGACAGTTACTGACAGCCCGCAGCTGCACACAAACACCAGCCCTACCATCAGACAACCGACCACAAGGTTAACACTAGAACCCACATCTTTTGCTCCCAGCCCAGATCTCAGAGGGAAGAACGCTTGGTTCTGTGTTTCTCCTGACACCACTGTCCAGGTTAAATCTGGAAGGGATGTTGTTGTTGTCCGGCAAACCAGCAAACCAATCAAGCTCTGAAATTCTGGGAAAATCTATACGCTATTGTTTCCAAGGAAGAAAGGGCCTCCGGTGACTTGTTTGTCATAGGTAATTCTAAATTCATTAGGCTGATGTCACAGACATGCAAGTGTTGGATTCTTTCATTTATGCCAGGAATTTATGTTACTATTTATTATTTACATGGAAGATACATAAAATTGAGAAGTACATACAATAAACATGGAATATGCAACTTTGCCCTCTCAGGTATTCTCCTCTTGTGAAACACAACTGTAAGCAAGAGATCTTATTAACACTGATATTGCTCTCTCCCAGTGAGAGGGAACAGTGAGAGGTCAATGTCACATCTCTGCACACTTAATTAAAGCAACTCATAACCTTCACACCTTTTAAATTATTCACACATGTCAATTTCCTCCATGTAATATCAATAGTTAGGCCTACTGATTTATTTCCCATGTTCCCAGGCTAAAATCTATAGGCTAAATATAATTACACTACATTTTAGCAATCTTATCCAGAGAAACTTACATAAAGTACATTCTTCACATACAATCCAATTACACACATGGGCATTTTAAAGATAAAGCATTTTAGTCAAAAGGTGCAAGCAGTGCCTCAGCAGGATTCAAACCTACAACCTTCAAGTTACAAACCCTTAACTGTTATGCTAAACTGCCATCCACAATCTGGTCTAATTTAGATAATGCCATTAAAGGCTACCTGTCCTAAATTGGAGCTGTGTGCTGAAACAACCCTGTGTATCACTGAATTGCTTAAAGAACCTCATTATCTTGGATGGTTAGTAAAACTAAAACTAACAAATGCACCAGAATTTTTTGTGTGCAGGTTAATTTGCCACTGTACAGAAAAACGAACACAAATACGTACAATATAAGTTAAATCATAGACACGAACACACTATAGTAGTCCGTCTGCTTAAAATGTTCATATCAAGGGCAGCATTTAATACTTGTTACACACATTCAGCAATCTGGAGGTACTAAGTAGCACAACTATGACCATTTAAATCTGCACTTTCTAAGCATGTGGTCCTTAGTCCAAAGCTAGTATACACAGCTAAATGATGCTGTAATGTTCCAGTGTTTAAAATGTGCTGGTTGTGATTACACAGTCAAGTTGAGGAGCCCCAACAGAACATTATACAATTGATGCATGCTTCAAATACTTGAGAATTTCTCAAACAGCATCCTGCTTTTCCATTGGCTGATGTGTATGGGATAACTCTTGAACTGTGCAAGCCTCACAGTCTCTGCACAGAAGTCTGTTTCAGATTAGGGTCTACTTCACCCTCTGTTCCACACTGTGTACTAATATTTTGAAAAGCCTCGCCATGGCAACTGCTTGCACAAAGTGCCTACAAACCGGAAAGCACTCTTTTAATGGTATTTCTGACACTGCTGTTTAAATTGTTTAAATTGCAACACTTTGTGAAATTGTGTCTGCATTTTCGGCACTACTGCAGGCAGAGAATTACTGTTAACTAAATCCACGGCGTAAGAGGTCTTGTGCATTTCTTTCACAGGGAAAATATTGATTGTTCTAAGAGAGCAGACCCAAGGAAACAGCTTGTTCTGTGCTGCAGAGCTAAGGCTTGACGCAGAGAAGCAGAACTCACCTCTGATTGACTGACTGACCCTTCAAAAAAAGCCCCGTGCTCTGCTCCAGCAGGCCTCCATGTTACAGATCTACTTTTCTCACATGGGCAGAACGCGTCGTTTCAAAGCCTTGCGTCACATGTGACTGAGGCCACTTAAAAATTGATAGAATATCAATATCTCCTTTCACTTGAGTCTCTCTTTAGTTACAGTTTAGCAAAGGGTAAACATTTAGAGCATTTAGGGTTGCAAAATTCCGGGAATATTCAAAGGTGGAAACTTTCCATGGGAATTAATGGGAATATATGGGAATTATCGGGAATAAATGGAAATAAACTGGAAATGTTGGCGTTATTTGTACTAGCTGTATTTACCTCGTCATATGCAGATATAAATATAAACATTTGGATTCTTTCATTGAACAAAAAACATGAATGTTGAATAAAAGAAATGTATTTCCTAAACCCCCCCCCCCAAAAAAAATGGATTAAAAATTGATGTAGTCCTTGGGCTCAAATGCAGTAGTTTGGCCTCAATAGCCTTGCTGTAGTGTGCAGGATGCTGGGAATTATTTCTGCATGTGATGGAAGAATGCACAGTGCATGCAGAGGGCCCTGTAGTAGTGTGCAGGATGCTAGGAATTATCTGTGCATGTGATAAAAGAATGCACTGCACATGTAATAGAGTACTCAAGTGAGTACATCAGACGTGGGCGGAGTTTGGTTTGGGAAATAAATTCCCTATGACATATAGAACGGGCTTCGGAGAATATAGACAAATCTGATTTATAGAATGAGCCAAAACGTTCCTGGATTAGCCTGTGTGGTATAAGGATATAGAGCATACATTGCATGTTCCAATTTTAATTTTTTAAAGTAATGATTAATGATTTGTAGTCCGGTTTGTAGTCCACTTTAACGGACTACATATCCATTACTGCAACGCACGGGCGGTTCTCAACCAATCAGATATCATCTCGTCTGGACATTTTTGGAAGTGCATATCACCTTGCTAATTCAGCTAATTTACTTCATTGAACTGTCCGGAGGGAATTATGGGATGTCAAGTTTTTAAACAGTGCTAGCGCTGGTATATTCACAAAGAAATACTAATATGTAAAATATACTCGAAGCTCGTCCAAAAAAACAACATATTTTGTTATATTGAACAATCCAGGAAATTGATGGTAAGACAATCACTAGAAATTGTTTAAAAGTAAGTTTTAGTTAAATGTCTATGGTCCAAATGACTGGGGCAGTCACTTCCGAAACCAGTGTGACGTAGTCACTTGAGTACTCTATGGAAGAATGCACAGTACAGGGTTGAAATTCCATGTTATTGGCTAACTTTTGCAAAAAAGTTTCAAAATTTTTAAATTTACAAAATTACCGAGCTTAACTTCCCGTGGTAAATTTCCAGAACGTTTCCGGAAATTTTCTGTCCCTTTGCAACCCTAAGTGCATTTCAACAGCAAGGCTCTTCCACATGCTGCATACTTCCCAGTGCCCACAGTACTGTCAATACTGGATATTTTCTGCAGTTCAGTCAAAAAAAAAAGGGTTTGGATTAAACTGTGCTCTACTGTGCTCTAAAAATATTTGAAATGAATGTAACATGAAAAATTGCATTTATTAAATTCCATGAGCAAATGTGCAGTTATTTTAACAAGGAGTTGGTTCCACCATGGGCTATCTTAAAAAGAAACAAAACATCCAGTTGCTAAAAAGCCCTTATGGAATTTGGCTTTATAACCCAGGAATGTATAACCAGAGTGAGCAAACTCAATCTTACTTGCCACATAGGAATTTATAAAATGCTTTGTAGCGCCGGGAGTCTTAACCATAGACTGTATAAAAATAGGTCTTAACGCTTGATTTGCAATTTCACATTTCCTTGACCCTGTCTGTTCATCGATCTTGTAATTTTGCACACCCTACTTTTCACCGGCATCATACTTTCTCCAGTGAACATCTGTGGTGACCACAGTAACAAGCTTATTTACCTTACGTAAAGTTCAGCTGATCAGACACGTGGTACTATTTTCATTCCGCAAAGGAAACGCCTCTCTCAGCTGTGAGGCGCGGATACGCCCCTGTCACGTGATAACGGTATATTTGCAAGATATGGCATTGGGTGCGTTTTACTTTGCTTTAATAAAGAGCCAAATGAATGAGCCTGCTCTTATATAAACGTCGTGTTGTAGTTGTAAAGTATCAGTGGTGAAATTGACGTCTTACTTCATGATGTTTTCCCCCTTTTTATTATTTTTGTCAGAGAAGTGAAACAACATGGGCACCAGGTAGTATTGCCAACCGTCCCTTGAAATAAGGGACGATCCCTTATCAGTTCAATAAGCCTTATTGAACTGATAAGGGATCGTCCCTTATTTCAAGGGACGGTTGGCAACCCTAGCACCAGGTGCTTGTGAAATCTGGCAGCCCGACAAAAAAGGGAGCTAGTAAACTAGGTACACCTTGCACACCTTTGCTTGTGTCAGCTACTATTAAACGTTTGTGTTAAAAACCTGTAAATTGTAAACAATATGGGGTTTTCCACTGAGAGTTGATTGTCTAATTTGCTTTAAAAGTGATGCCGTAGGAATATTGAACCAGGTTAAATAAAGTTCCAGAACATAAGATGTACCATTGGATAGATGTTTGATGTTTATGATAGGAAGATAAGAGGGAATTATCAAATGCAGAGAGTGTGATACTTTCAGCCTAAACAGTCTGTCCCAGGACTGGTGTGGCCATCACATGCAAGGAACTCTGGATCTGACATTAAATTGTGGAATATATTAAGGTTTCTAGTGCACTTAAATCACAGGCTGTATCTCAGTGAGTCCCACTCTGACACTCGCCACACATCCCTGAATAATCAACACACTGACGCACAGCATCAATTTTTTATTTCCTTCCTGAATGTTTCCTTTTCTGTTTAGTATCAGCATATGAAGTTACACCGATCAGATAATAATATTTGTCCGTAATTACTCATGTATTAATGGTACATTAGGTTGTGTCCATTTTGATCCAAGGACAAAGGATTGAAGAATTGAATCGTCCTTTAACCCAAGAGCTTAAACTCGTCTTCAATTTTTAATGTGTTTGGTGTAGAAATCGGGTCTTTGTGACACTGGTTGAGTGAGTCAGGTCAAATGTACTGTGCTTGTAAGGTCGCTTTTAGTGAGCGCAGTTTTACTGATTTCAGTGTTCTATTAGGCATTATCCTGGAATGCAACCTTTCTGCTGTATTTCAGCCTCAAGATATATTTGAGTAGGTTAAGCCACAACTAAGCCCTGCATTGCTCCCAGCTTAAACACAGACAAGGAAGTCAGTAGAAGATTTCTTCAAACACTAACATATAATGTTTTTTTTGCTAAGTTAACTGCATTAGCTTCCCTGTGGTCACATAGCAGAGTTCCAGAAGTAGCATCAATTATTAAAATATGCCCTTACAATAGTGTTTGTTCTGGAAATATATAATGGAAAATATACTATGTGTTGTGGTAGCCACAGGGAATGACATTTTATGAAATCACCACAAGATGGCAACATTGGCCAATAATAAATAGCCTACTTAAATTTACAAATGCACAACACTCACATTATGCCTAGTTACAGAATTTTCATTGTCTTACGTTCTGTTTTCAGGATTCTATATGGAACCCAAAACAGGGACATGCCGTAATTGTAGTCAAAATATTGACAGTACTCATGAAATTTAGCATTACTTAATGTGCAATACTGTCATTTGTCTTTCATGTAGAGTTTGTATTTACCATCCCACTTGCAAAAGAACTATGCCCTCAGAATACCTTCCAGCTGGTCTGTTTTAGATTCACAGATGCAAAAGAATCGTGTCACATGGTTCCGTCATGAACTCACCACATATCTGACCAATGTACCTTTTATGTGCCTGTGTTTCTGACCCCAAGGACGTTCCCTTCAGAAATGTAGACAAAGTATCTTATATTCCAAATATAATCAGATTTTCGGTGAGGCAGTATGCAAGGATATAGTCTTCCTGTCATGGTCTGAACTCACCCTTGCCAGCTCTAAAAAAAGACCCCCCCCTCCCCCCCCCCACACACACACACACACACACACACACATGCACCCTGGAAGCGAAACATTATCACAGGCTGACCTTTTTATAGACCATTCTGATTTCATCTGACTTTTTCAAGCACCACGCCAGCACAAGACACGTAAGCCTGACCAAGGACAATGGCGGAAGTCAGTATCACGCACTGGTTGAGGTGTCCAGTGCGCTACCAGTCCCAGTTTGAAGGGCGGCACTTGGACGACTGCGCGGAAGACCACTGCCTGTTCGCCCTCCCTGGGTCCGCTACCAGGTGGCCAAAGGCTGTAACCGGAGAACCAGCAGCAGCGGCGGCGGCGGCAGCTCAGTGCGACAGGCAGGGGAAGGGGACAGACCCTGCCTTCCAGGTGCTGCTGGATGTGACCCAGTTCCGGCCCGAAGACATTCTAATCCAGGTGTTCGAGGGCTGGTTGCTGGTCAAGGCCCAGCACCAGTCCAGGATGGACGAGCACGGGTTTGTGTCCCGGAGCTTCACCCGACAGTACAAGCTGCCGGAGAAGTTCCAGGCTGGGGATTTGCGGGCTATGCTGTGTCATGATGGAATACTAGTGGTGGAGACTAATGACCACATCCCCGGAGCCCAGTAAACAGCACAGCTGATTAAACTCCTTCATCAAACACCAACAAGAATGAATGCCAGGAAACCAGAAAACAAGATTCTGCATGTGTAATGCTTGCTGTACTTTTTAAGACAAAATGCTATTTTAGCTCTTACATTGTCAAACTAATTCTACATGACTGCCTTCATTGTGCAGAGTTATGATAATAACTACTGAATCAAATTGTAATTAAATTTAAATGTTTTGAAGTAACTCATTTATTGAATGCAAGGATGTCCTTTGTGTCCTTAATTACATTCAAAAAAAAAAATCAAATATATCTCACTGAAAAATTATGAAATATAGGTGCAATAAAGTTGTGTACTTGTTCAAATTAAAGACACATCTTAACATTTACATTTTTAGATTTATAGAATTTATATTTATGATTAGTTTAAAAAAAAATCTAATAAAATCTGGTATGGAGGTGTTTGTTTAAATGGGACGTTGAATTTTCTGGAACATGAATTCATGACCTTGGTATGCCCTCCCTACCCTCCTACAGATGTAATTTTTTATCAGAAATGATAGAAACGGATAAACCTTGAACACTGCAACTGAAGAACGTTTGCATTGTCTGGACACAGAGAGCCTGACTTCACGTCTATGAATAGCTAAGGAATGTAGTGCAGAACACACGTGGTAGTAGGGTGGCTTTTGTCTGATACATCCTGGACATTATGTCTCACATAATATTCTCTGAAGAACCAATCTGCCAGTGTAACAAGTAGTGAAACATGTAGCTAATCGCGCATTAAACACTGCACTTAATAATTAAGAGGGGACTATTGTGCTATCCTTTATCCTATGGAATACTATGGACGATAATGGAGAAATCTGAAGGGAGAAAGTTACTGAATTTACACCTTCTACATTTTCGCATAAAGTGATGGAGAGGTGATGATTTATGTTTTCTTTGAACCCCCAGGGACTGGTCTCAAATGCCATCCATGAATGAACAAAATCAGATAAACTCTGTTTGAGTATTGCGATGTAAAGTCCATTGTACTTTCTAAAATCCCATTAAGAGCCATTAAAATGTATTGAGGGACCTGGTCTTGGCTTTGCTACCAAGAAACACAATATTAACACACATTTTAAAATAAAATATTGTTCAGCGTCCTTAAATACAATCTAAGCATGTGGACACTGTATGATGTGCAATTTTGAACAATGTTTTGGAACAAATTGAAGATTTTACTTTTCACATTGACATCGTAGAGCTGTTTGTGTTGAATACCAGCAAAAAAGCCTGATTAAATCAATTTTTATCAAATGTTCATAGACAGCAAAATATGAAAAAGTCTAAGGGGGCTGAATACTTTTTCAACCCACTGTAGATAGTCTATATATCTATGTGTCTAGACAGCAGTATTTAAAAATATATATTTTTTCTGTTTTATTTTGGAGAGTGTAAAGGCTGTATGTCATTCTATCTGTGTGAAGCTGTTTTTAGTAAAAAGTCAAATAAATACTATTTTATGAACAGCAACAGACCATTATGGAACAATTTAAGCAATATTATTTGGGTATTTGACTCCCAATGTTCTCAGAGCTATATTGGAAGAGCTAAAGTGTAATCTAGGCAAACATGTTTTTTACATTTAGTATTTTATGTTATGTTTATGTATAATATAAATCTTATTACGCCAGTAGGTAACTGTGGTCGATTCGACTCGTATTGTCTGATTGATTGTGCGGCCTTGCTTGGCTCCTCCCTCGATTATCCACCCTGATTACGTGTGGCGCTGTTGCAGTTTAGAGGAGAGGGTGTATGCAGCTGCATGACACAGAAGTCCGACTGGAACTTCAACTTTAAACGGCGGAACTACTGGATGTGGATAGGAATCAACTTTTACAAAAGCGGGAGGACATACTGCTTTTAAAAGCATCCGCCCTGACATCAGTGTTCGATCTTGCAGGCGGGGAAGCAAGGACCCGGAGTAAACATCAAAAGAGGGGCTTTACAAAGTCCACTACACAGTTGCGTGAGTTTGGTTCGCCACCTGGCAAAACCGTCTACGGGAGTTAACTGTTATTCTCCTTGCGCTGCGCTCTTTCGTTGTTCCGAATTATGGCGCTGAGAGCAAGGGCTTTGTATGACTTCAATTCCGAAAATCCTGGGGAGATTTCGGTAAAGGAAAACGAAGTCGTGACTTTATATAGCGAACAAGATATAGAGGGCTGGTTGGAGGGCGTGAATAGCAGTGGAGAGAGGGGTCTTTTCCCTGCTTCTTATGTTGAGATTCTCAAGAACGACCCAACCCCTCCATACAACAACAGCACATCTGGGGATGGGTACCAAGGTCAAGGAACAAGGTATTCCAACATTCCCACGGGTGGCCTCGATGCTTCATACAAAATCCAGGTCGATAACTTCACTAAAACGCCAGCTTCCAGTTTTTCTACTTTTAATGCTCCAGCTCAGCACCAGCAGAATTATCAAATCAGCCAAGGGAGTGACGACGATTGGGACGACGACTGGGATGACAGTTCAACTGTTGCGGACGAGCCGGGGGTTGTTGGAGGACGTTTACAAGACTATGATGGGAACGGACCGTCTACTTACAGGGTTTCAACTTCTTCAATGTCGCGCGGTGGGAACGCGCAACAAGCTAAAAGTTCGGCAACTGTCAGCAGAAACCTCAATAGGTTCTCTACTTTTGTGAAGTCGGGCGGAGAAGCGTTTGTTCTTGGGGAAGCGTCGGGGTTTGTGAAGGACGGGGACAAAATTTGCGTCGTGATGGGACAGTACGGGCCAGAGTGGCAAGAGAACCCTTACCCATTTTCGTGCACCATTGACGACCCCACCAAACAAACAAAATTCAAAGGAATGAAAAGTTACATCTCGTACAAACTTACGCCAACCCACACACAGAGCCAGGTGAACAGACGGTACAAGCATTTTGATTGGCTGTACGCCAGGCTGGTGGAGAAATTTCCTGTTATTTCGGTTCCTCACATCCCAGAGAAGCAGGCCGCGGGAAGATTTGAAGAAGATTTCATTTCCAAGAGAAGAAAGGGATTAATATGGTGGATGAATCATATGACAAGCCACCCGGTCTTGGCCAGGTGCGATGTCTTCCAGCACTTCCTCGCGTGCAACAGCACGGACGAAAAGGCATGGAAGCAAGGGAAGAGAAAGGCAGAGAAGGACGAGATGGTGGGAGCTAATTTCTTCCTCACCATCAGCACCCCGGCGGCCCCTCTCGACCTGCAAGAAGTAGATAGCAAAATTGACGGGTTCAAAGCTTTCACGAAAAAGATGGACGACAGTGTGCTGCAGGTCAACGCCACCATCAACGAATTTGCCAGGAAACAGATAACGGGATTTAAGAAAGAGTACCAGAAAGTTGGACAGTCTTTTAAAGCTCTCGGTCAGGCGTTTGAGCTTGACCAGCAGGCATACTCTGTCGGTTTGAACCAGGCGATTGCATACACTGCTGAAGCGTATGATGCCATTGGAGACTATTTTGCAGAACAGCCAAGACAGGACCTGGATCCCGTGATGGATCTGTTAGCGCTTTACCAGGGACATCTGGCTAACTATCCAGATATAATTCATGTTCAGAAAGGTAATTTCTACATTTTTCCCTACGGTGTAGCCAACATTTCAGCGATTCAATGCATTTGCAACTGCATAATAGGCACACTCTTCTAGATACGCCTAGTGGAATTATAATTACTGTATCTTATTGTAGCCTAATATTGTCCAGTTTTAAATGTTTGTGTTATCATATTTTGAGAAGTGGGCTACACCTGGACCTATTTGATGTGCGGCATTGTGGGATCAGGTGCGTAGAAACGGTAGCCTACAATTGCCTAAAAACAACAACTGGCTACTCTTTCCATTTAAAATATATATATATTTTTTACAGATTCGGTTCCGTCTATAATCTGAATGGAGAATGCTTTAAAAATTAAGAATGTTAATGTAACCGTTACTTTTATCAACCCAGAATATTGAAATTCTGCTACCCGGTATTAGAATGGAGCAGGCTATACTGGTTTGCAAACAAACAAAAAAACGTTTCGTAAAGAAGTTCGTCTGGTATTCAAGTAATTGAGCTCAGGAGGCTATTCCCATTGAGAGCAGACGTGCAGCGTCTGCAGACAAGCAAATCATGCAGCGTTATGCAAGTGGGCGTCTTTGCAAAAGTGTTTGCATATGTGGCTTAATTGCCATAAAGTGTATAGGCTACTTCGTTTCAATCTGTGCTGCTATTAAACATCTAAAACTTGTTGCGTTGTGTGCTCTGGATAGATGTTGAACCTTGTCATAGTTTTTACTCTTGTCATGTCAATTCAAATCACCCTTTGGGTTTGGATGGTTTCAGGAAGAAATTTTTTTTTTTTTAAATACATTTTTAAATCCAGGTCTTGAAATCAACGCAGTCTAAAGCATCCATTAACATAGCTATTAATGACAGAATAGGAATGAAAACACTTATGTGGTCTTTGGCAGGCCATTATGAATAGCACAAGTAGCTTTTCTATTGATTTGATTTCCTGTCAAATTCGTTTTTGAGTAGGCTACATTTTATGACCTTTAATCTCCATTGAACAAATGAATGTAGGCCTAGTCATAGCCTACCATTATTGCATTCATCCATAACAATGTAAGGTTGATACTGTTTAAAAACAACGAGCAAACTTGTGTTGTCCCATTTATCTTTTTACCATATTGCACAAGGTGAAACTGCCCATTGCAGTTACAGGTAGCCTGCGGTTCAAGCAATTCTCATTTGACATATGTTATTATGAGTAAACAAATGTTATCCTAATTTTGGCACTGTATTGAGTGTAGGCCTCTGCCTAATAGCCTACTGAATTTGATTGTTCTTGAGCAAGAGTGATCTGCAGGCAAGGATAGTAGTACTAATGGTGTATTCAAATGATATCGGAAGTCGGAATATTTCCGATTTACGAGAAGAAAAAACGATTTGAACGCGACACTATTGTCATGTTCAAATTGTTTTTTCTTCTCGGAAGTCGGAAATATTCGGACTTCCGAGTTCATTTGAATACACCATGAGTAGCCTATGCTCACAAATAAAAGTGATTAAATTTTCTCCCCAAGTTCAGTTTGTGTCGCCGTCCCCATTGTGTTCGTATGACCTTTTCCAGTATGAACGTGTCAGCAGTCTCCAGCATTATCGCAGCGGACTTTTTTTGCATGACAAACTGGAATGTTTGCATTGTGAAGTCGGGCCATGCTAACGCCGCGGTTAAACTCACTGCCGAGTCACGTGGGGGCCAAAACCGTTCTGCTGACGCTGTATGTGTTTTTTTCGTCGCTGGTGACCCATTACGTAGGCCTAGTGTCAGGCCCGTGGTAACGTAATGATTCTGAGGTGCGGCAGGGTTTTTTTTTTTATACACAATTATCACCCTTCGTTCCAACGAGGAAGTAATTTGACAACCGTGAATCTTGTGTTCTGTTCAATTAAAGTCTTATGTAGGATTTTGGAGTTTTCCCACGTGTGCATTTAATGTAGAAACATAGCCGACAGTTATGTTGCCAAGATAGACATGAGCATCGTTTATAGCGGATGGATCATGCAGCCGTGAACTCGCTGCCTCTGGTTAACGAAATCGACACCTTTGTTTTGTGGGTATTGTTTCTCGTCTGAGAGCAGCTTTTTATTATGGTGAGTGGAGAGGGATTTATTATTTTTCATTACATGTGTTTTTTTGCAAAGGCCCTCATTAAAATGCTCTCCATAGCACTGTCCTGGAATGTTTACTTGAAAGATAAGACATCCATGACCTCTTGCACTGTTCAAAGACTCCTTTGGCTGTAATCCCGGTGTACATCATGTTATGTCAGGTGAACTAATTCCAGACTGGTGTCAGACACAGTTATTCAAATAAGCCAAGGAAAAGACTACACTTTGTTGTTATTCAGATAAGCTTTATGAATTCTAAGGTATCATGTAGCGTTAAGGATATATGCAAGGAATGCACTTTTGGAAATCATTTTGCCACCTGTAGTAGCCTCCTCAGCATGTCTCATATGCAAACTTTATCGGACTGGAGGCAATGTTCTCCTCCAGTGACGTGATTGTGCAGTAAAGTTAAGGCCAACAAAGAACCAAACTCGGCATCCTCCGCCTCGAGTTTGAACAGCGCTTTGGTCATGCATTTGTTTGGGGGAAGGCTCAATGAAGCCAATCATTGTGATACAAGTCTCTTCAAAAGATGACGCGCACGCATTTCTCCCCTGTAGCCTGCATGTGTGATCACAATACCGACAATGTTTTGCAGTGATTAAGCTGCTGATACAACTGGCTGATCACACTGCGATGGCCCCGAGTTGTAGCTTATGCTACATCTCACAGGATGTAGTAGCGTCTACGGGCATCCACCCAGTCAACTGTGCTACAGGATCCACATGTTTCTCCAGCAGGCACTCAAAAAACGGTCACGTTGTACTTATGAGCTCTTCTTATGTCTTGCAGTTTCTCATATTTTTACCTGAGGCTGCGCTTAGTTCAGTATACATGGGCCTCGACTTTTGTATTGAGCAAATAATAAAGTGTAGGCCTAACTATGTTTATGAGAAGCAATTTCTTTACTTAAGAAAGAATCCTGGATCAAGGTGGTTATATGACAAAATTAATCTGATCTTTGTTTTCGGTACCATTTTTTGAGAAAGACAAACCTTGTGCATCTTTATGCACTAGCCTATTTCTAGCGTACCTCAGGGATATCTTGGCAGGCTTTCCTAAAAAAATAAAATAAAAAAAAGGCAGCATATGGGATTAATTAAGTTGCTTTTAATAACGAGAAATTCCTGGAATTCCGACGTCTGCTGAGTTTAATTGCCTGCGTGATTCAGCTGTACCACACCTCAGGGCGATCACAAAGACCCCAAAAGCTAGTGGATGTTTCAAAGCAAATGTTTACTACTAGTTCTACCATAAAGGAACCAAGTAACTGGCAGTAAAGCGATTAATGAAGGTCTTGTTAATTGAATTTGTCATTGCACAATTTGCGCTGTTGTGGCGACTACAGAAGGCCAACTTTTCCCAGTGCCCTTTTGAGTTCAATTTTAACCCTTTTTCCAAAGGAAACACAAGCGTCTTCATAAGTTATGAATGTATTTAAGCAAATACTGCTGCTTTTCAGGACCTCAGAAAACATCCAATGAGTGGCAATTCACAGGCATTTGCGGTGCAAACACAAAATGCTTGCTGTTGATGGAATACACGTGCAGTCTTTGTGGTGTAAGAATTAATAATGTGTGCTCTCAGCAGACTGTGAAGTAATGCAAACAGTGTTTCTATTTATCTGTCTGAAAAGAGAGCCTATTCATCGTTTATCCAGCTAAGTGGTTTTACTGAGACAATTTACACCATATCTTCTTGCTAATTATGATTAGGAACACCAAAATCAAATGCCTTGCCTACCAGTGTATATAACTATTCGTGAATGAATGGAATTGATATTTATATAGCGCAAACACATTGGCAAAGCTGCAAATCGGTAACCCACCCCCACCCCCCGTGCCCAACAAGTTAATTTGATTGAAAGGGACAATTGCAACCATATCAACTGTAACTGTAAGCTCTGCGGGAAAGAACCAGAGGCATATCTCACCTTTTAAACATACAAATATGGCTATTTTCACAGAATAGCCTAGTGTTTACATTTACTCTTAACAATTTATGCAGCCTGTTGAACCTGAAAGTTTTCTTCTCCTTATAGTTTCCTGTGATGTGATTGTCCCAATATGTCTTAATAGAAAAGTGGGCTGTTAGTGTTTATGGCTTTATTGGGTGCTGTTTAACATGCCGGATAAAATCGGCTTGGAAAAGGCTCCACTACAGTAACTCAGTATAAAGTACTGAAGTCTTTCTCTCTCTCTCTCTCTCACACACACACACACACACACACACACACACACACACACACACACACACTCACCCTTCTCTCTTTCTCTCTCTCACACTCTCTCTTTCTCTCTCTCCCATTTTGGACTGTTTTTCAAAACTGTTTTTTTAAAACTGCTGTGGTTTAAAATTCCATTAGCAGCACAGTGCTACCTTTACAGATTCTGATCATATTTGCCATTTGAATGTGGCCTTCATCAGCCGTGCACCCGATTGCTCAGGCTGCTTATAGAGAGTCATGGATTAAGCTTTTCCTTGAGGGGTTTTCTAAAAAGGCTCTGTCTGCACATAACAGTGGCTCATTAGTGCAGCTGTGCCGATTCTAAATCAGCTCTGTATGTATCTGCTGAATTTCAAGATACTGATTTCCTCAATAAAGAGTGAATTTGCTCCATATTTTTCCGTTGTACCAGGTATTCTTATCTTTGACAGAATGTTGTTCTCCAGCAAGGGATTAGATTTCTTGTCACCTGACATTAGGCTGATGGAATCCAGCTGATGGAATCCATGATCTGACCAATTAATGTCCATCACAAGCCAGTGACCTCACCAATTTGGTCGGAGCCTGCATCATGCCGCCTGTAGAGAAGTGGGCATCAGCTTCATGGCAGTCAGATTTTTTTTTTTATGAGGCAGGGGTTGCCTTTGCTCTAAAAGATGTTAGAGGGTGGCTCAAAAGGTAAGGTCATAAAACTGGGTCGCCAAAGAGAGATGACTGTATGGTTATTGTGTGAAGACAAAGATGTGCTTTTATGAATTGAAATGCTGCACTGAGCTTGCAAAGAGTTGACTGGAGAACAACAATCCCACGCCAAAGCCCACTGTGCTGGGGCCTCCTTTCCATTTCCTCACCCAAAACTGCGTGCCATCTCAAACTCTCTTTTCCTATTTAAACTTTTTACTTTGCTTGGCAAACACTGGTGTCCTGGACAAATCGCGTAACTCACATTTTCACACATTGTTCCTGGATATTTTGATAGTGTTTAAGGCAACTTCCAAGTAAAGGTTTTGAACCTACAACCTTTCACCTGCATGTTCAGCTCTTAAGCCAATGTCCTGCCTAAGCTTGCCTGTCCGTTGTTTTCAGTCATATGTAGTAGACTGGTAGAATGTGTTCTGGTGATATCAGCAGTCTTGGTTAGTTCCTGTTATTTGTCAGTTGTCTCCATTGTTCCCTGCTCAATTTAGCCCAGCTGTTTTATCTGTAACAAGTACTTTCTGTTTGAATCATGGAGCCAATTATGATTCAGGATCTGGCTGCCTGTGCTGATAAGCAGTGAAGTGCAAAGCCTGTTTTTCTTTAAGCATAGCATGTTCACGCATAGGCTACTGCAAGATGTTGGCGTTCAGGTATTGGCCCAGAGGCAAATTTCTTTGGCACATCGTCTTGTGATGTCACTGCATCAGTGGAATGTGGCACCACCACGTTACATCACCCAATTCCGGCCTCTTTCCTGTAGTACCACCCTCCTGGAACTAAAGGGGAATATTAGGGGAATATTGTAATCACACATTTTGGGTCATGGGTTACGAACAAAGTACCAATACCTAAAATATGCTTTATGATTCCATAAAGAAGTATTCAATTATGCTTTTTATAATTGGTTTAGCCTACTCTCCCGATATAAACAGGGATCTATAGTCTATGCCTGGAAATTTTGCTTCCAGAATATCTATTTTAGATGCTCCTGCTTTTATTAGCTTATGTCCTTCATATGTATTCAGCATTAATGCATTTCAGTTTCTCATAGGATCACTATTAGAATGTTCCATTGGTCAGGTTTTGGGGATAGTGAACCCACAAGTCAAGCTTGCACACTAAGCCTCTTCTGGTTCTTTTATGCTCCTGAATCAAGAGTGAACAGCAGGGCTATGGGTGGATTTACTGAACTGCTTAATACGGCTTTGTTACCATTTTTTAGCAGAATCATAAAATGCTGCCATTTGTTCTCAGATGACAGTACACTAACTTCTAAAGTTGTGGGAAGAAGTTGCACATGCATGCCACTCGGTGTAAAGCCGTGCGCTCCTCTGGAGCTTGTTCTTCCGCATTCCTGGAAGAATGCTGAGACTTTCTCTGTGTTTTGCCCAAATTCCTGGGTGTTTCTCCATGTTCAAAGTTCCTGGTGGATGAGTGCCTAATACAGGAACATTGTGTTTGTAATGTAGAGATTGGAATCTTGGCTACTAATGCCGTATCTTTCTCCCTCCTTCATGTCTTCAGTTCTCTCCCAGAATCTTGAGTTGGATAAGGCTGTGTTTTTCCACACATTAGCTCTCAGAAACCGGACGTATCTCTAAGCTAGCACCCAGTTTCAGATTACGTCAAGTTTGAGTGAAATCAGATATGGTGTTATGATGGCCTTACAGATTATTGCTTGGAACTGAGTGTGTTGTTGGTACAATGCAGGATAAATCATTGTTTTGGCACAATGGCCCCCTGCAATGGCATAATTAGGGAACTGTGCATACGTTTTAGACTGTAGCTTTAATTAAATTCCTCATAGCAAACTATTTCAGATGATACACAAGGGCAATTAACCCATTTTATTCAGTATCATCATAATTTTGTCGCCTATTATTAAAGTTTAGCCAGTATCTTTTAGTATGGAAAAAACTGACATAGTGATCAAAGCTATTGTAAAAAATATATTTGAAAAACCGTAAATTCTTAGAGGAAGCAATGTAAAAACTGTCGAAACAGTAATTCTATTGTCCCCTTGTCAGTCCCCTTGTCTGTTACTGCTCCTGCTCTTGTCCCATTTGCGGTGTTGCGTTAAATTTCTCATTACACTGAAACTTTTCAACTTCTCATTATCGGCTGCATGAAGTCTCTACAACACAAAAAAAGGGGGAAATGCAAATGAGAGAAGTTTGTTTGCAAGGTGAAGGTGTCACTGTTCTGTGTATTCAGTTTTGCTATTATTTCGCTATCATTGTAAGTCTCAATCAAATGTTATTATTTTCATATCAGTTGTTTCACTGCTCTTGCTGCTCGTTTGGTGACATCTTTCTGTAATCGTGCTGCATTTGCTCTGGATAAGACATTGTAAAATGAACATGTGGGATAGTAATGGGTTAATAATGGGAGTGTCGTCCAACCGCAGACACATTGGAAATACCGACCTCGTTGCTGAGGTGGAATGAAGACGGCACGCCCCACCGCCAGCCCGACGGCGCGAGGAAGATGATTATTCCTGCTGAAATGTGTGATGCGGCCACAGGGTAGCGGAAGGCCCGTCGACTATTTAAATGGGCCACCACTTCAAAGCAGTGTGTGATTAGCTCTACCGTCAGGCTACGGCACTACAACAGTCTGATCCAGTGGAGTGTGAATATTATGGGTCTGTTTGATGGTTTGCAGCCACATCTTTAAAAATTTGTATCACTTTATAGACCTAGATGTCCTGTTTGTAGATGTCCTGGCTTTCCCTACCTGGCTCTCTCAACCTGCCACCTAATCATCCCCTGATTTAATCTCCCTCTCCACCTCAGCTGATGTGTGGTCAGCGTTCAGATACAAAATGGCTGCCATGCAAAGTTTACAAAATCTTAACGGCCCCTTACTGCCTCTGTACACGTTACTCAAATCATGACGTCTGTTTTCTGTCTGCCCTGTCCTGATATGGTGATCGATTGATCTGAGGTGACGCTAGGAACGAACAGCCTTGTGATTACTACAGCCTTGTAGTCCTTCAGCTGAGGGTGGAAAATAACATGACTAATAAATTGCCTTCACCGCAAAAAAAGCTGCTTTTTTATGGTTAGCCAGTGACTGAGGTGCAAGTTTTCGAGCCTAATGCGTAAGGAGACCACGTTGTGGGTCATGGTAGTTTAGCATCCAGAGGTGTGAAATAGAAAAGTGTTCGCTTCCTTTAGCTCCTTCTTCCAGATTACATTATAGGCTACATGTTCCTGTATCGGACAGAGGGTAATTTTATGGCCTCTTGGATGCGGCACAAATTTGAGCCTCGTCTCCTACAAGGACACAGATTAAAAACTCCCCAGTCGATCGCTATCACTGCGCTTTCCGGGTTTCAGCGGAAGGCTAAGGACCTCCCAAATGAAACAGCCTGTTGACACACTTAGGACAGTGGTCATGCCCTTAATTTCCCAGATCAGTCATGGGCTGTATCAGGGGTGACTGAGTGAGGAGTCTTGCGTGCTGTTGCGCATAATTGGCCCTGCAAACTGAATTCCAGCTGCGCAACTTGTTCAGTCCTCCTTCATGGTAACCGCAGGAACCACGGCTTGTGGATTTCACAATGAAAGGAAGTGGTGCGGCTGACTACACAAAATGGAGAGGAGTGAGTCCTGGAGTGTGTCCTATATGCTGTGTTTCTTTAGTACAAGTGTAATCTTAATTTGTGTATTAATGTTGGTTGTGTAGGATTGGTACTGGAAATGGATCCAAATGTTAAAGCACAGGGGGGGAAATGGTTATTTTCAGCATGGTTGACTCAATAGAGGATGTGTGAATTGCTTACGTTCTGTCTACTGAACTAAATCTGCTTTTGAAGCATATTTAAAAATAAAACTGTCTTGAGAGCATTAAATTTATCATCATAACCAGTTCATGTGTTCATGACATATTTGAGGGCTGGTATATGGAATCAAATTCCTTATAAATAAGGAATTTAATTTGTGCTTGCTTTCTTTCTTACATCAGCAGTTTTCTTCTGGAATTTCCAACTCAGACTCAATGAGATGAGATGATGTATGAAGTTGATTTATGCATCTTCTGTTGATATTAGCTTTGAAACACACTGGCGTGGCATTCCCAGATCAGCATTTTATGATATTGGCATTTCCAGATTAGCATTTTCTGATTGCAGCATTTGCCTTGAACAAAAGCTTGTAGCTGGCAGGAAAATCAGTCCAGCTGTAGGGTATCTGTGAGTTCCTTCTTCACCTGTTGAACTAAAAATGGTTCTGTCCACCATCATGGAATTGGCCCACTCCAACAGCAAAACCAGAGTGGGCTATATATCTAGGCGCACGCTATAAAGTTTGGCTATGCCGTTGGACTATTGGCTAACTGTATATTGTTGAAACAAGACCCTGTACAACAGGTGTGAATTTCATCAGGCAAATTATGTAATTATAATGCGCACGTTGGTTCGCAAACTCCAGGTTTGGTTAACGTAATTATCGCTGCATAAACCCCTGAGGCTCCCAAGTTAAAGAGGGGTCACATGCCAAGTGCAGATCAGCGTTGCGTAATTTGAATTGCAAAACTGATGAGGCAGCTTTGAGGCTGCTGCTTCTCCGGCACAGGTCTTTTGTGACTGAATAAGGCAACATTTCCTCCGTCTTTGCCTGTGGAACCTCTGCATGTGCCAGCTTTGTACAACACCTTGTCCTCAGGCGAGTGCTGCTGGAGTATTGACTGAAATTAAAAAAAATGTTAACTTTGTGTTTGCATCTCTTGTGAGTGCCTTGTTTTTTTAATTTCCGTCTACCTTTTTTACTGCCTTAGGCTAGTTCTTGTCTTCGCTGGGACTTGTTTAGACTTCTTAGGATTTTGAACAGAGCTGAATCGGGATGCACTGCTGGTCCTGAAATGTTTCTTTCTCACACTTTGTCCTTTGCATCTCAGTGCAGCTAATTAGATTTTTTATAGGGTTCTGTTTACATTAAACACTTACCTTTCTCTCATGTTTAAGGCAGTCCAAATGTGGGTATTGTGGGTATAGTTTTCCTGCATTTTTATTTGATTCATTTCCTTTTGATGTCCTGAACTGACCTGAAAATGTGAATAATGAATTGTAGATGAGAATGTTTGGGTCCCAAGGGCTGATTTAAACATCCATTCATCTCTCTTTAGTAGTAACTTAAATGCAATTTAAGTGACAACAAAACTTGCAGAGATTATTGGCCCTGGCGAGTGGCTCAGCCTGTAAAACGCTTTCCCGAACCGAGGCTTGTTCGAGACGTGTTCCAGCATGAGCTATGTGATTAGGGGACTGTGACCGGGAGTCTGCAGCATAGTGCAGGTACTTTTATCCCACCAAGGTAGGGTGTGGCTCTGTCAGCCTGGGGTTCTGCAAGTTACGACGGCAACAGCTTCCCCAGGTGTTTGCAGGTTAGCGGCTTTCGCCAGTGAACGGTGCGCCTCCCCTCCGATCAGTGCTCGCTCTGTGTTCCAACGGGTCGTGGAAGAGTGTTGAGTTGCAGCTTCCAATATGTGGGAGAGAAAAGTGGGGAAATGGGCCTGCAGTTATATGTACATAAAGCGTAATTAGAAAGGCATATGAAAGCTGCCGCGGTGGCGCAGCGGTAAAAGCGTAGACCTATGCGGTTGCGCTCCGAGGATCGGGGGTTCATGCCCGCGGTTCTCGCACACAAAGCGGCCCTGGTCGGGTTGGAATCACAGACAGGAGCTGAAGGAGTCGTGCCCTGAAGAGGACCTGGCGCCCTCCTTCCTACTACCGGCTGATGGGGTTGTGTAGCGATTCTCAAGCGGTTCCTACATGGGGGGAATTGAATAACAGCGTTCAATTGCCTACCAAATTGGGAGAAAAGGGGGGTAAATCGGAAAAAATAAATTTTTTATCAAAAAAGGCATATGAAATGTGAAAATTATATACTTGCATTCAGAACTGCGAATTTAAATCTCCGATTGTATTTAAATTTATGAAGAGGATCAATATCAGAAGAAACCTGACCATTGTGTAAAAAAATGTATGCCATTTTCAATAGAGAAGAATAAAAAAGACATCACATATCCTCCTTGTTTGCTGTCTGAGCTCCACAGTGGCCTTCCTGTCAGGAACTGAGTAACAGGGGCTTTATGTCTGACTGAGCAGTTTTCATGGTGACTGAGGCCAACATATAGCAATTCAGGAAGTTTGGCTTTGTGCTTGAAAGGTATGTGGGTACCGCCTTAACAGCAAACATGCCTGAACTCATTAGGCACTGTGAAAATTAATACCTTCGAGCCTCTCACTGTCTGAGAATGATTCCCCCTTCACTGGTGAAGTCCGTTTTCATTGCAAAAGGGTCCGATGGGCATACTTTATTATTACAGGAGGTGAATGTGACTGTATGTGTTCAGGGGTTTGCTTCATTGTTTTTTTTATTATTATTATTGTGAATATTGTTATATTTATTAAATGTGTACAATACAAGGTCAGTGCTTCCCTATACGTGCAAACAAGTCCTCGCATTTTACAGTTAACTGGCACCCTTCAGAGAGGTTTTTTTGCCTTGTGAAAGTTAGGATGGTATAAAAAAAAAATGACTGAACTACAAAAGATGGGGAATTTGGTCATTGTGTGGATGACGGGCACATTGAAATGAAAGAACAAAGAGAACAATGTTTTAATTTGAACCGTATGGCATAGGCGTAATTAATGCTAACAGTGCATTTCCTCTTCTCAGGTCATTGTGTGTTCTTGTTCCTCATTGTTGTTATAAAATGTATAATTAGTGCGGTCTATATTCCTACAGGCCAGGAGGGAAAAATACTAAAGATGAGTACAGATTGTTTTAATGTAGTGTTTAAATGATTGTTTGCGTATTGGTGGTAATAACATGACCAGTTCAGTGCTATGATGTCATCCTGAAACTTGTCCATTAAATGGAAACCAAAAATAAGAGGGGCTCATAAAAAGAAGCCTCTGTTTGTGTGTATTGTGCGGCTCACAGACGTACGTGTTAAACTCCGAGGCACAGTGCCCACGGTATCTGATTTTGGTCACAAAAACGGCTCTGAATTGGCTGTTCCGAAAGCATTGTCCTAGAGCTCCGTCCCGTCCTGCACTGATGCCGCTCTGCTGCCTGCGCACGCGGGCTTCTTGCGTCCCAGGCTTAACGCCGCTGTTTATGGGGCCTTTGTGGAACGCAGTCACACCGCCCATGCCCGGCACCCTCCATAACACACACACACACACACACACACACACAATCGCGGCCTCCTGTGAACCAGCACATGATGCTTACCCTGGAGAAGAAACCCGCCCAATGCATCTGCATACAGGCGACCTGTATCTCATCACGCATTGACGCAGAGCAGAAGTGAGCTGGGTTCAGTCTAACTTACTTTGTTTGATGCAATGGAAATAACTGGTGCAATCAGGGTTCCTCTTCTGCTGAGGCACACTGTGTTTTATTGCTCAACAATGCAGATGAAAGATCTTAGCTGAGATTCAAGACATAACAATAAAGACTCTCTTGTATACAGAGTGGTCTCCAGGCCTGGTCAGGCCTCTTTGATAAGGTTCACTCTGAAGTGGATACGACGGATAACCTTTGAAATCACGTCCGTCACTGTTTAGTCTCTCGGTCCTTCCTTCAAGCTGCAAATTGCATTTGTTGAAACGAGCTCCTCACTGTAACTGCACAAACAATTTGCCATACTTAGTTAAAGCAGCAGCCATGTTTGATGCAGCTGTTATAATTGGTCACACATTTTGTTTATTTGCACAGCATGCCCAGTTAAGCAAAATAAGAGGCTGAAATTAGTGCTTCTTTGGAACCATGGATATTTAAAATCTGTTTTTAGTTTTTCCCCCTAAATGTTTGTATAGAGACTTGTAACACTTAATTTAACACCTAGTCATCCAGCAATGTCCAGTAAACAGTAGAGCATTCAAAAAGAGAAGAAAGGGCAAACTCATTTTTAAACTTTTTGAGTGCTTTAGGGCTGTTGTGCTAGTTCACGCTAGTTCTACCGTTATTAAAATGCATTGCTCTCCTAAATTACTGAGAATAACATTTTACGGTCAAGCTCATATTATGATTGTGTAGCTGTTTGAATAATTTTAAAATGGCTTCCCACTCATATTTTCAAGGCTCTGACAATGCCTTAAAAAAATAGCCTCCTCTTCAGGCAGTTTGGAACATGTAGAGCATACCAGACCTCACGATTTATTATTGTTGCTCAAAGCCTCAAGGTCTTTGAAGCTGTTGTAACTGGTGATTTTGTACAAATCCAGATAACTATTCATTTTTGAGAGAGATGTTTTTACAGAAAAATAAAGAGTGATAATCTTGTACACACATTTTGTTCATCATTCAATATAAACAATTATAGATAATTATAAATAAATGAATTGGTGTTGGGGCTTATTATCATGAGTACTACAGCTTTGCAGCTTTGTTGTTCTGTTGACTGTGATTGTTGGATGTTTTGTAGTTACGCTGTGTCGTACCGTAATGAGGTGAACACCTCAGCCAGATGACGTGTGATGCATCCATGTATCCATCAGTAATGTTTCCTCTTGTTTTTCAAAAGTCCAGTTTATTACTAACCTACCGTCCTCTTGGCCCCACAGGAGCTCTGACCAAGGTGAAGGAAAGTCAGAAGCATGTGGAAGAGGGCAAGATGGAGGGGCCCCAGGCAGACGGTGTCAACGAGCGCTGCAACATCATCTCCTTCGCCACACTCGCTGAGATCCAGCACTTCCACCAGATCCGCGTGCGTGACTTCAAGGCCCAGATGCAGCACTACCTCCTGCAGCAGATTGGATTCTTCCACAAGATCACCAGCAAGCTGGAGGAGGCCCTGCATAAGTATGACGACGCCTAGGCCCTGCCCACCTCCTGCCACCCCAACCACCCCCGCCAACGTACGCAGGCTTTCTTATTCCCTAAACGAAGAATCGCAGGTGGATTTAGTGAGCGACAGCTTTAGCAATGCAATCCAGAGAGAAGGAGAGGAAGAGCTTCCCTTACCCTTCACGCTCAATGAAAGCTTCACCTCACGTATTTTAACCACTGATGTTCCGAAAGGTCAGAAAGCCTGCAAAATATCAATTTTAAAGGGTGGGACAAAATAACACTGCCGTGTTTTGTAGGTGTAGATGAGTGAGCAGGTGGGTATTAGGGTTTTTTTATACAAAATCCTGTATTATGGAGAGAAAAAAATGTATATTGTGAAAGCAAGTCATACCATTGCTTACACTACCAATGTAACTTTTTAAGGACTATGTTTTAAGCCTTACTACTTTTCAGAAAAATGTTTTAAGAAAAGTCTTTTCAGACTTTTCAAGTTTAATATTGAGTACTACTCAGACCTCCAGAGGGATGCTCAGACTGTTCTGTTCTCTTCATTTTCGGAACCATAAAGTGGTTCTCCTCTGCCTTCTGAGTACAACCTGAGCCCTCGACAGCTGTACAAATCTAAGGCAAAATGTTTACAGTTTCCTAGCCAAGCAGCTATAGCCACTGTCTAGTGCCTTTCAACACTGTCTTTTTGGTATATTCTCTAACTAAAAAAGGGTATGTTAGTTTTGCAAACTGAAGAATTCACTCCAGTAATATTGCAGGAAAATAACTTGACTGTGCGAGTTGCATTGGGTTTGGAATGGAGGTCAGTGTTTGGCAGCCTTTGCTGTTCTTTGTGTCGTTCTGGTTACATTTCTGGACCCTCCCTTCCTGTGGAGAGGAAGACAGAAGGCATTCTGAAGGATCACATGTTCATTCCTTGGAATTCTGGAAAACTTGGACCGGAGAGAGAGAGTGACATAAAAGGAAAAGAAAGAAATAAGGGAGCAGGACATGAAACCCAATGTCAGTGCGGGGAAGTAACAACAACATGGTGTGAGTTTATTTCCCCACATTGGGCTTGGTGATCACACTGGCTGTTGGATACTTGCATTTGGCAATGCATTTGTGTAAAGACATCGATCAGAATTTTCACGTAAAGCTAATGGCCAGGAATGGTACGGGCAGGGATCGTTGCGGGGTCCTAAGAAACCGTATGCATCATTATGAGCACAGGATCCAGTTCCTTTCAAATGGTTTATTCACATTTGATCATTTGGACATTGCAGCTCCTTGCTGAAAATTTACCTTGGCCTGTTGTGCAGGGTACTCCAAGCCTGATATAGTGTAGAGATGAGGAGGTGATGACAAAATAAACTCCTCCTTCACAAACTGGTCTTCTGATGTTTCTTTTGCTGCAGTATCATTACAGCTACCCTTTTTAATATACAGTACTTTTAATCATTTAGATTTCTTATTCATTATGCTGCAGCATTCCTGTGGTGACAGTTTTTTTCATTATTTTGAATTTATCCTTGGGGACCTGGGGCATATCCCAGATCCAGTAGATGGTGGAGGATACAGCAGAGTGGTTTAAAGCACAGAGATGGGGTAAAGCTTTGAGCAACACTTTGCAGTCTTTAAACACAACCTTTGCTTCCATTACTACACCTCGAACAGAATGATATTTTTGTATGCTTTATAATCGTAAACAATGAAAAAGATATTTTGGATGTTTTCCATAGCCGTGCCCAAACCATTGACTGGCTATTTCTTTCTCTCAAAAGTTGATTCATCCAGTTGCCTAGTTCCTCAATCTACAAGCCAATTTAAGAATGTCTGAGACTCAGTGTACGTACGTCTGCATCCCATTGTGCATCAGAAACAGCTGATTGGACAGTCCACTTACACTGTTCCAAAAGGGACTCCACTAACCCTTTTCCTGCCGACAGACCTGCTGACAGCTTAGGACCTCCATCTGTGAATATGTGCTGACAGCTTTAATAAGAAAGAGTAGACAACAAGACCAGCTTTACCTCGGAGTAAAGGCTCAACCATGTTGAAATAGGTTTAGAATACACAGTAGCAGATTATTTTATCACGACAAAAAAAAATGTTTTTCACAAAAAGTGGTGGTAGAATATTCAGGGTGGTCAACCAGTACTACTAAGTTAAAGGGTAAGTTCGCTATTTTGGACCTTGGACCCTATTTGCGGTCCGTCTTCCATGAACCTGACCCATGAAGTCCATTTTTTCGCTGATCGGTCCAGTATTGAGTTCGGTACAGATTTCCTGTAGGCTCTCACTGGGCTACAATGGAAGTGAACGGGGCAATCAGAAATGTTATGGAAAAACAACGATAAATGTGCTTTTATAGCTCAGTGTGTATTCTTACGGTCTCAGTATGCTCTCCTGTGAAATGTAGGCTATCGCAAACGCAAACCGAACGTTGAAACAACAGTTCCATTTGAAACAAAACTATTTCTCCGACCGCACTACCTCGCACTGTAAACTTCCGCAGTCTAGCTACGTTGTAGAGAGGCCGCTTGAAAAGCAGTTGATCACAAATCCTGACCTCCCGTTGGAGTTTACTAGCTAGTAGCCTACAGCAGAAATATTTGTAACGCAGTTTTTGTAATCATCATTTATAATAATTCATCACAGCAATGGTGCGCGAATGTGCAGTCCCCGGTTGTGGGAATAAAATGTCTGGACGCTCAAATACCAGTTTTCACAGGCTTCCGTTCTCTGACCCAGAAAGATTGAGACTTTGGCTGGTTGTCTTACGGATCGACATAAACACTCCAGTCAATCAACTCCGTTTGGCAGACTCGCGAGTTTGTGGAGCGCATTTCGACGCTACTGATTTCTGTAACCGCAAATCAGAAGCAAAACACTGGTTTCTAAAGAACACAGCTGTTCCTCGTGTCGGACCTGCAGCACTATCAAGCACCGGAGCGGAGGTAAGTTATATTTAGCTATAACGTTACTAACATTTTTTTTTTTTTTTTTGAGCGCGTCCTCTGACCCAGCACTCAATACCAACTAACAAAATCCGAGCTTGACATAAGTTGTTTTCTTGTAACAAAACTGTCGGAAACGTTCATCAACTATAACTTTTTACAATTCTATAATGTTTTATTTACAAATGCTTGACGCATGGTGTCCTGTCCAAAGTTCTCATCTATCACATATCTGTTGGCAGTCATAGTGTAATGGTAATCAATGGAGATGATCCAGTGTCATCCACGGATACATCCAGGTTTTCAATGGCATTCGGTAGCAACAGATCCCACTCCCTACAACACAAACTTTCCTCCTCTCTGGGCATCTGCTTGCACCTCTTGCAAGAACACCAAAAGTCCCCCGAAATTCTTGGTCTAGCCTCGGCAGCGACTTCGGATAACATTACCTGCGCAACTTCAGCCTCTCTCTCTTCTCTTGCTCTCTTATCATCCATCTCTTGTAGTTCCGTGTCCGTGTATTCTGGCTCAAATCTGTAGCCAGTAACGTCAAAGTCAAAATCGAATTCTTCGTCTTCGTAATCATTATAGTAATCCATCATCCAAGTTTTTTTGTGGAAATTGTAGCCTACGTTGCTGCAGGTAAACAAACGCAGACTGCTCAGCTAGATAGTTTCGTAAACGGCCGGCACACCTTCCCGCTCCCCTACCCCCGACACATAGTACTCCGCGGGAGCAGCGAAAACAAGCAACAGAGAAATGCTTACTTCCAAGCCATGCCAAGCACGTAAAAATGTTCGGATTGAGATACATTTCACAGGAGAGCATACTGAGACCGGTAACAATACACCCTGAGCTTCCCGTCTCATTTATTGTACATGAAAGCACATTTATCGAACATTTCTGATTGCCCCGTTCACTTCCATTGTAGCCCAGTGAGAGCCTACAGGAAATCTGTACCGAACTCAATACTGGACCGATCAGCGAAAAAATGGACTTCATGGGTCAGGTTCATGGAAGACGGACCGCAAATAGGGTCCAAGGTCCAAAATAGCGAACTTACCCTTTAAGAAACTGTTTAATTCTAACTCTTTCTGGGTGTCTCTTAATGTCTCTAGACTTTTCATGAGAACATTTTACAGCACTTGTACAATAAATTCCAGATACAAAAGTGTGTGTGTGTGTGTGTGTGTGTGTGTGTGTGTGTGTGTGTGTGTGTGTGTGTGTGTGTGTGTGTGTGTGTGTGTGTGTGTGTGTGTGTGTGTGTGTGTGTGTGTGTGGCATCACTGATTTAAAGAGGTCCATTTCACAGCTGCTGACTGCTAGACTTGATGTCACTTTCAGTAAATTGAGTCACATTTACTGAAAGGTCAGGAGGAAGTGCGTTCATTTCAGCAGAAGGCAGTTGGGTCATGATGAATGTGGAGGTGAAGGGGCAGGGGCATGCTTGGCAATGGATGCCACAGGTGGGCTTGGGGGATTCTGGTCCTGCATGGCATGATCTGTATTTAACAGCCTCTTGATGGTTAATTAGGTTTACCTTTGTGAATTTATGAGTCTGCTTTGTGCACGCTGTTGTGAAGCACTAGTAACATAAATGTCTTGTTTTGCTGTTGTCTTGCTTGATTTAATACAGATGGTTATTGAATCTCTACAATTACAGGGTAAAACAGTGATTTGTTAAAAGCCCTTCCTGAGCTAGATTTAAAAAAGACTTGACATCCCTGCCAGTCACCAATCTCAAAATGTAAGTAGCTAATGGTTTGATGCCAAGAATGAAAATGTCCAACTCAAAGAGAGTTGCAACTGTGGGTTGTTGTTGTTGTTGTTGTTGTTGTTAACAATTTCTCTACGACCTATAGTAATGGAGATCAAAGTCATGGGTGCGTGCTCATTGGCCCAAACTTTGTTAGCCCATATCTCCGAGATTAACGATCTGGGGCAAGTGTAATTTTGGTCCCAGGGGTTTCTTATACGACTAAATCAGCATGACAAATCTCATTCAAATCCATGTTGATGCAGTCAAAAAATGTGTTGAATTGACATGGACTCATAATAAAAGATGAATCTGACTCCTGTTTGCACATAGGACCCCAGGTTTGCTTAGTGTTTATGACTGGTTTACAACTGGACAACTTGTCACACAAGGTGCTATTTTACAGTCTTTTCAGGTAAAAGGTTAGGGTGACAATAAGCATTTAACATGTTAGGCTAACATACTCCACTTTCTTTCCATAATATAAAGAGGTGATGATAGCCATTTTGAGGATATTTCAGAAAGAACAAAGACATTAAAGTGTGAACTTTTTAAACGTTCATCTGTAAACCAAGCTTTTTATTTCTCATTTGTTCTTAATCAAGAGCGAGACTGTGTGCTGGAGTGGTGACAGATGCTTTTTTTTTTGGACATAATGCATTCTGGGTGCGTGGGAACTGGGCCCGGTCAGCAGACGGCAAGCTTTTGGCAGCCCATCCCCCTTGTCCCAGTCTGAATCATAGACACGGAGACGCTGCCTACTTGGAGTTGTAGTTCAGCACTGCCCTTCAGGACTGGATTTGCCTTAAGAAATGGGTGCTCTCATTTTGGAATGTATTTTTTGTATTTGTTAAATTTTCCAACTGAATGGCTTTAGAATGAAGAGGACCAACAGCCAACAACTCCATGGTGGTAACACGTTTACACACTATGCCCTCATATTAGATGTACAGTATATAGTGCTTATTAGATAAACTTATTGAAGGGACTAACCCATGCCAACCTTACATAGACAAATGAAAATTAGGCCTAACATTGCAGAAGGTTTGAAAATAACTTATTTCATGTGTGTTTCTCCCTGTACTGTTTCCTTGGACTGTTTTCTGTTTACCTTTACTGTACCAATGCTACTCAGAATATGTAGAAATGCCCTGAGAATAGGCCATCTGCTCAACAGATCACTGAATGCATAAATGCACAAATCTTCCATATTTTCCTCCAGTACATCTTACAATCAAGCAATGATTTTTGGTCAAAATGATTAACTAATTATTTAAGTTCTTATATTCAGTCCCACCTTGGGGAGGGAAAATTATGCTGTAGTTGTATTGCAGTTTTTATAGTGTTCTGACAATGCAAACACACATTTACAAACAAGGGCAGTGGAAATCTATAAAAGTTTAGGCATTTAGACCGTTAGAATGCTTTTTGGATATAATGCTTATTTTCTAGCATTAAATACTCACAAAACTGATTGAGAAGTGTTGCTCAAAAATCAGTAGGCTAAATGCTATAAATATCTGATAATATTAAAAGCAACTTAATACTACAAACAATAGTACACCGTTTTCCATTTGTTGAGTGCATATGCTGATTCACAGAAAAGGTAAAATATTACAACATTGGTGTTGAATTTTTTTTTTTTTTTAAGTAATATCGGAAAATGTTCCTTATTTTTACAACAGAAAATTACAAGTTAGATGTTAAAATCTTAGTAACAACAAAAACTTATGTGACTTATGTTTATGTTTATTAAGTCTTTCCAGCGGCTGAACAGACACCTTTGCTCCTGCAGACGAGGCCTGAAAAACACTCACTGAAAAAAATCTAACTGTGAAGTAGACTGGAGAAGCAGAGATAATGTGGGTAAAAATGTTGGCCTAAACTGAATGCAGGAAATGCCTTCCAGATGCAGCGAAACAGCAGAAAAACAATTGCTTACAATGCTGCTTAAGTCTGGGCGGAGGCAGCTTGGCTTTAAGACACTGGTCATGCAGAGGAATAAGAATGATTCATTGTCTTCAGAAATCCCACAACTAAAACATGCGGCGGCACCAGTGACAAATCGCACTGCTGGTTTTAATGGACAGTGATATTCACTTTTGAGAAGAGCTTCAGGAAAACCGGATCGAACAAGATATGGGGAAATTATAACAAATCTACATTCTTGTAGATTTTTTAAATAAAGAATGCATTTTGCTTAAGAGGGAACTGACTACCTTTTGTGTTTCTCCGTTCTGCCTCCGGATTGAAATGCACATGACACGCTTCCCTGGGACTTTGTCTAATGTTTTCCAGACTTTCCTCAGTTTTTCACTGCCAATGTGCAGATGCCTCGCAACGTAACGCCCTTTCTCAGAACCATTTTTTTTCCAAATACCTAACCAAGTGAGAATGTTCACTCGGAGCTCTATAATGTCTGGGTTTTACCAAAGCCGTAAACATTTAAACCACAAAATGGTTTCAGAAAGCAGCTAGGCATTTGACACTGCAATAATATTAAGGATGAAATTTGTCCAACACTTCGGTGGCTGCCCATGTATAGGCTACTGCCCAAAAGTATTCTGTCCAAAGTATATAAACGATTGTTTACCCATGGGTGTTATAGCACAAGTGCTTGGGTCCAAATTCTGTCAACAATATTCTCTGTCTTTATCAGCTCTGTGGTTACATTGCTAATTTATTTGCATAGCATGTGCTGTATTTGCAGATATTCGTGCCGTGAAAGGAATGAAATGGATAACAGTTGCCCTATTTTGTTATTCAGACTTGAGGACAAAGTGTATTGCAGTAAGTATTTATCTCGGCCTTGCTGTTTTTTCTCACTGAAGAGCAAATATAAAGGGCTTTGCCCTGTTGGCCTAGATTTGCCCCACAATATTTGTCGCCACGCAGTGCGCCCAGAGTACACCTGTATTTCTGAGCTCATGTCCTGCTAAATTTTCTCATTCTTGAACAATGTTCTCCTCAGCACATCATACTGATGTCCTCCTCATGTGAGGAGAATCATGACCAGTAATGTATATAGTACCCAGTATTTAATTCCATTCATGACTGTGACCTCCTGTCACAAGACTTACTACAGGCTCCCAAAGGGCAGTTCAGAACAAGGAAGTGTACAATGGAAGAAAATTAACATTTCATTCCACATATTTTCAGTTTTTTCCCCATATTTTCAGCATTTTTCCAAAATCCATTTTCCAAATGGAAAGGGTGGGAGCTCCAGCTGCAGGCAGTTTTTCTTTAAAAGGAAATCCAGTGCCTTTAATAGTCTGTGCACATTTTCAGTGAAGTAGTCATCGTAGTCAATAATACCATATGGACGCGTTTTATTTAGTTTATTTAATTTTTGCTCTGCAGCATTCTCTCTGCACTTTTAGACTGAAGTGAAAATAGAACCTTGAACATTCTCAGGATTCCACCCACTGAGCTTCTGCTTAAATCTCTGTCCAGATGCAGAAATCTACCTCAGGGATGGATTGTTCATAATTTCTCAATTAAACAATCATTACTTGTATATCATAATAAGGAAAGCTGTACTGTTAAACAGAACATAACTGGTCACATACCACACAGTACTGTTCCAATAGATTGAAACTAAATGTTTGTCTTGGCTCTGAAACATATATTCTATAATATACGCATCTAATTCCAAATGCAATGCTGGCTTCCGGCTTGACTATTCAAAAGAGGATTTAAGAGGCATGTTGTGGTGCCAGAGCAATGCTTATATTCTACTTGCTTCACTTATTGTATTGAACATCTACTTGCATCACTTATTTAGTACAAATGGCTATTATAAACATGAGGAACCAGATGTAGTCAGGCATGTGTTGTGCTTTGTCATTATGAATGGGTCAGTAATTTAAGTTATTACTTTTCCTGCACAACATTACAAGTTCTGTGATCACTAAAATGAACAAGAACAATCCGTAAGAAACCAAAACACTTACACTAGCCAAAGTGTTTTCTTCAAAGTGAAGTACGAGGAACATTGAGATAAGATCTTGGAATTGGACCCAGATTTATACAATGTTCACCCATAAATTCTTGTATCTTGGACAACAAGACACATCCATGCTCTGAAAGATAATTTTTTCCCTTGTTCATTTTCTCAAAATGCCTGAGGAGCATTTTCCTGCCTGCTCACCCCAAAAATCTCTGTTCCCAATTAAAGGGCCCATGACAGCCTTTGACCCATGCCTGGTCTTTTCAGCGAGAGCCCCGCAGTGTCACTGTGGGGGTATCTCACCAGCTGGGGCCTGAGCTCTAGGGGGAACATCTGACGATTCCCAGCTCCTGCGTTCTCCTAAGATCGGGTTACAGCAGGGGTCCTCAATCTTATCCAGAAATGGCTGGTGTGGGTGCAGGCGTTCTAAGATTCCAGAACCCTCGGTTACAGGCTTACAGCCTCTCTCCATCGGATTCTCCTTTCCCATTCACTGTTACACAGCGACCAGGGATTTTGGACCCCATGAAATGATCTCACATTGTGTCCCACCACGCCAGGCCACCCCATCCCAGCACAATTACAGCACAATTTTTCAGTCAGTCAGGACCCTTGGAATCATCCTAACCCCCCCACAGAGATATAAGCACATACTATATATACAATGTGGTTTGCTGCATTTTCAGATAATTTTGGCCAAAAACGGTCTGTTCAGCTCCTTTTTTTGTCTTGTCACTCAGTAAGTGGGTGTAGCACAATGCACAAAAGCTTTCATTTTTCAGGACACAAATCTTTGTACTCTTTGTGAAACTCAATATAGACTGAACGTCAAATATCAGAATTGATTGTACTTCAGAAATGCATGCACAAATCCACGCGTGATGGGAAAAATGAAGTATACGGACGATTTGATCTAGCATCTGTAGATTTGATCTATCTATGCCTGTTGTAGACAATGTGTAGACATTCCTGCTCAGACCATCACTCTTTGACTTCCCCATCGATTAGACTGCTGTAAACAATATCTATGACGTCATTGTGCGTGTCTGCATCACACTAGAGTCTGTCAGGGTGAAACGCTAAGTGTCTGCGTTGTCCTCTGGCCTGCAAACGACTACCGTGTAGCCAGCTCCTTACAGCTGAACTCCTGGGGTTTATATTGCTGTGACTCCAGTTCATGGTCTACCATTTACAGACTGGTTTTCACTTTTATGTCTTGCCAGGATTGAGGCTGCTGGTCATAAACACCTCAGACTGTGAGTAGCAATACCCTGCCCTAGTTTTGCTACCAACATATCGCAAGGATTTTTTTCTTTATCTTCATAAGTTGGGCCCATTGGATCCTTTCTATCTACCTGCCTATTGTCAGGCTTGAGGGCAGCAGTGTAGTGTAATGGTTAGGGAACTGGGCTTATAACCAAAAGCAACCTGCATTGATTCAGTATATATCCAGCTGTATAAATGATACTACGTAAAAGAAAATTAAGGATAAGAAATCTCTGGATAAGAGCGTCTGCTAAATGCCTGTATTGTAATGTCAAATTGTAATGCTTGAGTTGGACCACAGGCTTCTGAACCTTGCCACCTGCGCCCAATCACCTGTGTGAACAAGGACCCAATGTAGAACATCAGCAACTGTTAAAGACACTCAGTCACACAGTCAAACAGGAAGGAAGATATGGACAACAAAATATTTTTAATATCAATCAAATTGTTATACCTTTTCTGAAAACGGAAATGCAATTTGAGTAAAGGATAATATTTCGATTGCCAGTACATTTTATTTATGTTCACACACTGTGTCTTTGCCTTCATTGTTATCCATCACTGTGCATTGTTACAAAGGCACAGTTCATTTGAGGGTTCCAGACTTATTCATTAAAAAGGGAACCAAATAGATTGTTTATAGGTCATGCATGCTGATGTTTCCCCATCATGTGAAAGGCAGGATCCATACGCTTGCTGGCTGATGTGTCACCGTGCAGTGACTTGCAATTGTTAGACATGTTCTATTGTCTTGTTTCTGGTTCACCCTTGTGTTGTCCTCGGATCAAAAAAAAGTTTAACAGCAAAAGTTCAAAACCCCCTAAATTATTTTTTTTGTTCTCCTAGGGCCCTATCTTGGCGATCTTGGCGCTTAGTCTAAGCGCATGGCGCTAAGTCCATTTAGGGCATGTCCAAGTCTACTTTTGCTATTTTAACGGCGTGTTTTTTGGGCGCTAAGCACGGCACAAGGTGCAACTGGGCTGAACCTAGTCTCTTCATTAATTAGAGGTGTGTCTTGGGCGTGACATGCAATAAACCAATCAAAATGTCATATCCCATTCCCTTTAAAAGCCTGCTTTTCCACCTTGGCAGATTGCTTATGATGGCGAAACAGACATGCTCGTGCGTGTTTAGTGCGATCAAGGAATCGGCTATATGGATCAGTAGCAGTAGCAGCAGCAGCAGCAGCAGTAGTAGTATTATGAGTTCCCGGTAATTCCTGACAGTGCTGTTTACGAAATATATGCTGTTAAATTTCGTTAAAAGCACCTGCAACAGCTGAGAATAAGCGACTAATTGCTTCCTTCTCACCTTAGAAAACGCCAAATTAGCCTGCTTGTTTAACGAATTTCGTTTGATTATGCAATGAACTCATGTTCAAGCTTAAGTTAAATGAACTTAAGTTCATTAGGCTACCTGCATTCTAATTTTGATTAATAACATAGCTAACGTTATTTTGCCTTAATGATGACACTAAATACAACAAATCTGTCAGGTTGGCAACCCATAGGTTCAGCATATTTTCCCTTCTTTAATAATGTCCTGCTTATGGAAATGTGACCAACCTGTTTAACTGGTAGCGTAATACTTTAAAACGATTCACTTTCCCAGGAAGACCGTGAAAAGTGCGATGTACAGCAGGGGAAACAGACCTGCTCCTGTAAAGCGAACATGCAGATAATGGAATTAAAATTAATTGTAAATTAATTGTGTAACGTGCTGCAAATTTCGTTTCTAATTAGACGCTTAGTTCTCTTTAAAATCTTTTGTTCAAGTTATGGAATAACAGGTGAAATCAGCGGGGTTTTAATAAGCTGAGGGTATGGAAACCTTGTCACTGTAATTAAAAAAATATGAAGGACGAAGAATAGCTAAGGTTAGCCTACAATTCAGTTAACATGATGACATTTATCTCCGTTTTTTAACCATAGTCTATCGAAAAAAACATTATGCACAGCGAATCCGCTGTAGCCTAGGCTATTTGAAAAACAATAAAAGCAATATTCACTGGACAAGGTTTTGAACTTTTTTCAGTCACAAACCATTCTATTTACTTACAGGCTGTATTTCTAGATAAACAGAGCTGTATTGTAATGACATCTGAAGCGCATTTTCAGAACGCAAATGTCCGTCTATTGCAGTACGCGAGTTTTCCATTGAATGACAATTCACGCATTAGGTGCAAATGACAATTCGCGCATTAGGCTTGATATAGGTGTTATCAGCTCCTTTTTAATGGATAGCCATTGTCCCGTAGTACCATCGCACATCGCCTGGATGTTGATGGAGTGGGCTGAGAGCAATGTAATGTGGCATCGTTTCCCTTCGCTGAGGGAAAGGAATGTGGACCTATGGAATCTTTTATTATTATGCATTTTTGATATAGCCTACACAATAATAATATTTCACATTGTGATCTAGATATTTTAGTCATGCTTGTGCACGCCCCTGTGTGTAACAGACAGGAGGGTATGCGCGTTGTGCACATGCCTATGTAGACGCACTTATATGCGCCGTTAAAATAACATGTAAACAACTGCGACATGACTTTAGACCAGGTTTGTGGTGGTTCTAGCGCAAGCGCTTTCTGCTGGCTCAAGATAGCAATACGCCAAAAAGAATCCTGGCCACTCCTCATCTTAAGACCAACACGCTCAGTTCACTTGTGATGGTGCCAGAATACATGCTAGTTAAAGGACGTGAGCGCTAGGCGTTATTATGGACCTAGCGCCGGATGTAAGATAGCAAAGACACTTGCGTTTGGGTTAGCGCCGCTTTGCGCCGGGTGTAAGATAGGGCCCCTAGAGTGACCCTACGATTAGAAAAAGTGAAACATTTCCCTTTTCTATATTTTTATAAAAGTGTTACACCATCAGGGCACAAAGATTGTCTTCGGGTCTTTTTTGACCCTGCAGTTAAAAAATAATTACAGACTAATTCACAACACATTCACACACACACATTCACACACACACACACACACATTCACACACACACACACACACACACACACACACACACACACACACACACACACACACACACACACACACACACACACAAACACATGCACGCACAGACACCATACACACATACACACACACAGACACCACACACACCCACGCCACACACACACACACACACACACACACACGCATACACATACACACACACCACAAAACACAAACTTTCTCGTGCATGTACAGCATTGCCCCTGAACACTGTACACTGAATAAATACAATTTCTCTGCACTGTAAAAAACACATTTTTTTCCCAAGTTGTGTATGAGTGACAGGTTATTTCTTCATGCAAAACAGATTTTGGGTTTAAAATTCATTAAAGAGGTTTTATTAAAGGGGGGCTGCGAGGGCGGCTCATTTTTGACGCTGAGGACACGGCTTAATGCTTATGATAAAATCTTATCTTTTAGGGAGTAATGATTAGAATAAAGGGCGTAGGTTGTATCAGGGCGTAGGTTCTGTGAAGCAGGAAGAATGGAGAGCATTTAATTTCATCTACTGGAAACACCCACAAGCACAATAAGCTGTGAGAAAAAGCATGAGGTCATACATTCACCCTGGAAGAGTGTCACAAGGCATGGGGTGACCAACCTACTCCCTGATGAATTAGATAATGTCAGATATGGCTCCAGCGCCAAATTAGGTTCAACCACAGTATGTTCTAGCTGAAAATAAGCAGATTTAAATAGTTTCAGAATAACAAATCCTTAAAAAAATATTATGGACTATTTCACTCTAGTTGAGCATACCACAGGGGATGCAGGAATTTATATACAGCGCACATAGGGCCTAATTTACTAAGACCTTTAGCGGGTGCAAAAACCTTTAGCACAGGCAAATCTAATAAAACAACCAATGATTGGTGCAAAACAAACACCATGACCAATCATTTGTCATGTTATTGGTTTTGTGTGTGCTAAAAGGTTTTGTACAAGCTAGAGGTCTTAGTAAATCGTAAAAAAATCATAGTGAACAAACAAACCTATAATATAATTGCAACATTATATCATCTATCTCATTGACATGCTGGCAAAATGTTAACACACAGCTGTTTAATAACCATGTTCTTTATTTTCAGCACTGGGTGAAACAAAAATATATCATATGTTCCATTTTTTTATCTTGTCAGCTTCATAAACAATCTTTAAAAATATCTTTTTTATCTTTTTTTTAATAATGAAACTAGAGGTTTCATTATAAAATAAAAGTACATTAGATCCAAAGTCTTCCATTGAGTGTCCAACATTGTTTTGAATGATCTTTATAAGTCACAAAGGCATGAAAGAGCAACAGCACGTGACTAATGATTCCTGCTTTCTATTTATGTGTCAAGCTCAAAAATGGAAAAATACAAGGCTTTAAAATACAAGCCTTTATCTGGCACTGACGACGATATACACCTTTAAAAAATTAATTTGAGTTTTCTGCCAAATCTTTTAAACCTTTCTGCCAAATGCTCTCCTGGGAAAATCATGATAGATGCCAGTGCATTTCTGTCCCTTTTTAATTTGAGAAGGAGAAGACAAATACTTCCCCTTTACCTGGCAGAAGGATCAGAATACATAATCAGTAGACCCCTGCTGCAACTTTGTTTATGTACTCTCTGCACAAAAAGACCCCCGCCTCCCAACCACCCCAGGACCCCCCCTCCCCCCTCCACACACACACCCCACCCCCCACACTCCCAGCCTGCCCATAAGCCCTGTAAAATGCTGACTGCTTCCCTCCTTCTGGCTGTGCTCCAAGGGGCCTAATTTCACACACTCATTTGCCTCTTCTGTTAAAGTCTGTATAACTCCTCATGTTTAACAGGCGTTGCTTATATCACGTATATATTTATATAAGTATATATATATATTTTTTTAAAACACTGATAGTTGACGGAGGACAAAGATAATTGATTTTTTTATTTTGTACTGTGATACATGATTGCAGCACAAATTCTTAATTAATTAAACATGCTCAATCTCTGTCTTTTTCTCTCTTTTTTTGGTGGTTTACCACAAAAAACAGAAATGCAACAGAAATGCAGTGCAAACAGAAATGCAGTGCTCCACGTTTGAAAATGTGACCAATCACTTTTGTTCTGTTGACAAAGTTGGACACTGTTGGATGTGACTTATCACATGTAGCACTAGACATTTATTGAACAGTATATTTTAAGTGGTTTTGTAAACGTCCTGAATAGAATGATTTCGAACCCCCTGATGCAGGTCCTGCTTGACATGAAGAATGTCAGACTCTATAGGCGCTAAAGGGAATGTTGATCATAGGTTATTATTGTGTCCCACCATGACTGATTACAGTGGACTCTCTCTTTTTAGCTTAACTCAGCGTATAGCCTGAACAATGACTTTACTGAGCTGCTTTGGAACTTGTGAAGATAAAATGTGACACTTCAGTTTTTATAAGTTTGTTTACAAATATATGGCATGCACTGCAGTAATTGAAAGGTTTTGAGTGCCCACAGTGCACACATCTTCCTGGGGATGGGGTGTGACTGCGAACCTTGGGGTGGGGGTGGATGTGATGCGCCCTTCCAGGAGTTTGGCACGCCTACAGTTGTATGGCACCCTAGGCAACCATTTGTATTGCCTATGCCTAGAACCAGCCCTGGTTAAATGTGAGGTCAATTGTGGTTATTTTAACTTGCTCGGTCGTATTCTTCTGTTTAAATCGGGTCTAGCTGTAATTTACAGTGTAGCTTATTTATTTTGTTAATTTCCAGATATGCTCTGCTGTAACAAAATCAACCTACAGTTTTCATAAACCTGTATCCAAAGGTACCACATGGTTCTTTAGTGCAGTATTTCTTCACATTCACCCTGCACCGTAATGAAACCTAATTACGGGAGCTTAACTTGAACAAAAACTACCTTACACATGACCCCCAGTTCACTGCTTTAGTGAACTTATCATTTTACTAAATGTCTTTGAAAGGGGAGAGAGGACAAAGCTCTGTGAAAAACTGCCGAATGTGCATGGTTTAAATTTCCTCACCAAGGTACAGAAATTAAACCCGGAGGTGTTGTATGTTAGCTGTATTTTAAAACGTCCACACGCGTGTGTCAGGCGTTGCTATGGAGCTCAGCTTACCGACCTGAAAAGCTGCCTCAGTGCTTTCACTTTTCTCGCAGGCACCCAAAGTCACATGACCGGCCTGTGACCTCCCATGTCCGGTACCTGATACCACAAAACCGTGCCCCGATCTCCTCTGGGTCTCGTATTCTACTTTTTTTTTTGCAAAGATAAAATCCTGCTGTTAGGCTCAGTGAACTAAAGACACGAGAAAGCCCTAGCTTTGATCCTACGTACATATACTTTCAGAAAGACCTCAGGGTGATAAGGGACAGGATAGATGCATCTTATGATGCGCATTTCATGATGCGCCTGTGGCTTATTGAGATATTGCCTGGCTTGAGCTTGTGAATCAAACTTGATTTCTAATCTATTCAACAGCGGTGAGGATAATGATTCATCCTACTTGTCTATATTCCACAAATACAAAAATGCTACAAAAACCTTTTTTAATCCCTCTCCATAAAAACTCTAAAGGAACAGAAAATTGAATGTGAGAACATAGGAGCACTCATGAATTTGCACAGTTTAACTTCCGGCTCTTATATGAAAATGGATCTTTAAAAAAATAAAAACATACTAACGAAATTGTAGCCATAAGGAATATTCTTGTTTGTTTAGGCCTAGGCCTAGTTGTGATATTCATCATCACAGGTCAAAGGTCAAAGATGAAAAATAGAGACACTATTGTGAAGGAGCAGCAGGAGGTGCCAAATAAAATTGGGAAGAATGCGGTTCTCTAGTGTTCAGAATGTGCAGATCAGGAGGAAACCGGAAACTGAACATTTGCTCTTGTAAGTTACTGTTTTGTGGATTTGTATCATTGCCTGAATCATGGGAAATGTTGTTATTTTCTTAAGCATAATACAGTATACTGTATGTCATCAATATTTTCATGCATATACCCTATTAATTGATAACGGTACAGAAATTTAAAAATAATTTTTAATCTTCAATGACATATTTATTGCCTGTTTTTATTTGTCTGACTGAAATGTATTTGCAATGACAGATTTGTATCCATTGTTTACTCAAGTTTTCTAAAAATATCCTCAGTGGATAAATCAAATACTCTTATCAATTCATGCCATAAATTAAAATAGAGGAAAAGGTTCCCATGTCTGAAGGGATGGTTCTATATTTGGTGCTTCACACACCATGAGAAATGTACATATTTTCCCTCTGAATGGTGAATTGGCTGATACAGTTATGAATATTCCAAATCTGTGATTTCCTCCTTGGTTCAGAAGAAACCGTTGTCAGATGGGTTTAGAAACATTTCTTTTTTCGGTCACCTCCCACTGAACTAAACACTGCTACCAGATTCTTTCACAGTTGTGTGACATTTAGAAATATGCGGGGGTATTTCACAAATGCTTGCCTTGGTCTACAGCTAGATCACACACTTAAACAATAACATTGTAAAAGCCTTCTTTAATTCTGGGAGACACGCCAAGATTTATACTTTTGGCTAATCAACAGTCATTTGTGTATTTTAATACTGATACTGCCAAAATTTACAAATCACGTAGTATCTTTTATTACGTGTAAACCAGCTCAACTTTGATTAATTGATTAGATTTTTTTAAATGTAACTATGTGCGGTCATGTTTTTGATTGAAATATGATTAATTGCAGTTGTTTCCATAACAAGCTGGATAAGAACACCTGCATGTCAGCAAAATTCCCCTAAAACAGTTGCAGTGGACATTTTGCCTAAATCTGTTCCCATGACGTGTAAGGAGTACTGTCATTTTCCCAGGCACCCTGATTTCCCAATGTTTTGTCAATCGCATTGTTAAAGTTGCCGCATGACATTTTTAAGATGAAAACAATTTGCCGTTGGTTCTGTTTTTCTTGTGCTTTGCTTCCGTATCCAGGCCCAGTGACAACACATGCTTTGCCATTGAGCCTTTGCAAGACTTTAATGTTACAAATAACATTAGATGCTTTGCAACCTGGATGAGACCCACTGTCGTGCAAACCTTATGCAAATGTCCGCCTTCGGCTTAATGAGCGAGATTACCGATTAGCATGGACGTGAATGAGGGCAGTGAATGAGAATCAGTAAAGCGTTATGAAGACAAACGACGGCGACGTTATTCAATTAGCCATCTGATGCCTGTGTGGAACCTCACTTATCCAATTCACCCAGTTGTTATTTGCGGCCATTAATTCATCTTATGGGTTTAAATCTAATAACAGGGTCAGCAAAGAAAGCTCGTACAACCCCTCTTCCTCTCTCTGTCTCTATCTGTTTTTCTCCTCCTTCCTCTTTTGCTATTTTTCCCAAAAAAAAATAATACAGGTGACATGATTTGCTCCCTTTAAAATCAATTAGCCAGCATCATTATGAAAAGCAGTCCATTTCCCCTTTCCCACAGACCTCTGGGTAATCTAAGCATTGTGCTAGCAGGCCGTACACAAAGGCTGGATGCTCAGGTTAACGGAACACGAGTGCTACATTCCAGACTCAAAACGTCATGAAGTTTTTGGGCAGCCAGGACTGGGCAGGGAGCAGGACAATCCAGCCAAACAGCCAAATTTGGAAACTCATTCTGCGCCCCTGTTGCCCTCCTCTCTCTCTCTCTCTCTCTCTCTCTTTCGCTTGTTCTCTTTTTCCACCACATCCTCTTCTCTTTTGAAGACAGTTAAACAATCTGTAAATAAATATTGGGAAGTGTTATTTTTATGTTTTTTTTTTTACATACTTTTCTGAGAGCAACTGCATCTGTTTCAATAATGCTGTACATTAATCGGGGCACAAAATCTGTGTCAGGCAAAAACCTTTTACCTTGTTTGGAATTTGTTTGGAGTTTTTTTAAAGACATGTAAAGTTCTTTTTCAGCTCTATGTGCTGTAGATGTGTCATTACTTAACCCTTACAGTATTTCTCAATTGCTTGAAAGCATTTTATGGAACAATGTTGTTAATTTTAAGAATAGGTGACACAAGACACATACTGGCTTCAAAAATGGTAATACAAACATAAAAATCTCTTAGATCAAGCTGACAAAATTAAAAGTTAGTCTTTCTTCCAAATTATTGAATCACATCAAAAGTGTGCATTTGCAGCAGTCAAATCATAATGATAGAAATTCCAAATACAACTATCAAAAAGGTCTATTGGGCAATGTCTCTTCTGTCATTTATGTCTGGCCACAAATTTTCGTCCACATCACAAAAAATGTTTTCCCTGGCCAGACAGCGTGGAAAAAAATGCCTTGTATGCCGGATCCATCCCTGGCAGGCCTCTGCATTGATGTCATCACAGGCCCCATCCATAGCCTGAAGGAGGGCAGCTTGTACATAGGGGCGATGGTCATACACCTTCCAGCGTCAGGCAGAGAAAAACTCTTCAATGGCGTTCAGGAAGGGTGAATATGGTGGTAGGAACACCATTGACACCCGGGGCTGTGCTTCAAACCATTCCTGTACACGTGCGCTCCTATGGAAGCTCACGTTGTCCCAGATGATTACATAGTTGCTTCGAGGTTGTTCCTCCACCGCATCCTCTGCTTCAGTGAGCTTCTGGAAAAGACCACTGAGGAAATTCAGAAGACGGTCTGAATTGTAGGGGCCTACAAGCGCATGGTGGTGTATGACCCCAGGTTGACCTATGGCAGCACACATGGTAATGTTTCCACCACGTTGTCCCGGGACTTCTATGGTGGCGCGTTGTCCAATTATATTTCTCCCACGTCTTCTGTGTTTTGTCAGGTTGAAACCAGCTTCATCCACATAAATATATTTGTGTGGAACATCGCTGGAATAAAGCTCCATTATCCTCTGAAGAGAGAAAGAATATGTTACAGTTCTGTAGACAGTGCCATGCAATATTACAGTATACTGTGTAAGGATGGTTGCATATGGTTTGCATTACAGTAGAGTACATATTTTTTTACAACACAATATGAAACAACTATTACAGTACAGTACTGTACATACCTGAACATACTGACACCGCATCTCCTTTACCCTGTCACTGTTCCTCTCATATGGGACCCTGTAGACTTGTTTCATCCTAAAGTCATTTCTTTTCAGCACTCTGTCAATTGTTGCCAAACTGATGCTTTGTATATTGGCAAACATTTGATTGTCTTGAAGGATCTTCTCTCTGATTTCCCTCAGGCGGATAACATTGTTTTCAAGCACAATGTTCACAATTGCTGTCTCCTGTTCTTCTGTAAACATCCGTCCTCTGCCACCACTGTATGGTCTTCTCTCAATTCTAAAAGAGATTTTCCATGAACAACAATGTCCATTACAGGGATTGCAAAATACTGTATGCAGTAGTACAGAGAGTGCATGTACAGTGAATGGGATGAAGCACAATTTACAGTATTTTTGTACTGTGTGAGGTTACATACCGGTTTTCCCTCCGAAAGATTCGCATGATGGAGGACACCGTTGATCTAGAAAGATTTGGCTGAACTCGTCTCCCAGCTTCAGCCATGGTTAGCCCGTGGTTTACAACATGATCCACAATAGTGGCTCTGATGTCATTTGGTATAACTGGTACTCTTGCAGCCCTTTGGTGATGTCCCTGTCCCCCTCTCCCCCTCTCCCCCTGTCCCCCTCTCCCACCTCTCATGCACACACCTCTTCCTCTGCCTCTCGCTCTTACTCTCAAAGGATCCATTGTCTTTGCCTAACACAGACTTTACCTATGCCCCCCTTTATATGTGATTTAGGACTGATTGGTCAATTAAGGATTTTGTGCCATAGCATTTGCACATTGGCTGAAACAACTAACAGAACTGCAACTAATTATCTTCAATTGCAAACCATTTGTGAACAATTTGTGAACCAAACACTATGAAGTGAATCTTGTATTCACTGATGACATTTGCATTCACAGTTTTGCAAAACAGTGCAGAGGATTTGCCATTAGTGGACAAAGAGTAGAAAATTATTAAGAGTTCTGCAAATGAGTTTGGGGATATGAGCACAGTTGTTGTGGTTTAGATGTCTTTGACCACAGTTTCGAAAAATGCTTTCAAGCAATTGAGAAATACTGTAATAGGGTGGCTCAAAACCCAATGTAACAAAACCATAATGCTTTGTTAATGAAAGAAAATAAGAACATGGTGTGGTGTTTAGAGCAACGGTGATGGGTTTGAATCACCAATGAGAATCTGCTTGTGTACCCTTGAGAAAGGTGCCGTACCTTGATTTCTCCAGTAAGACATACAGAGGTAAATACTGTAAGCGGATGTACACTGAAATGTGTACGTGTATGCGTTTGCATGTGTGTATGCGTGTGTGTGTGTGTGTGTGTGTATGTGTATGCGTTTGCATGTGTGTATGCGTGTGCGTATGTGTATACGTGTTTGTGTGTGTGTGTGTGTGTGTATGTGTGTGCATGTGTGTATGCATGTGTGTGTGTGTATATGTGTATGAGTTTGCATGTGTGTATGTGTGTGTGTGTGTGTGTGTGTATGCATCACATGTGTGTGTGCAAGAGGCCTCTCACTAAGGTGAAGCAGGTGATTATGGTACTTTAAAACTGGTCCGCAGCACAGGAAACTTGAATGAACACAGGAAGCAGAATGTGAGAAGTGACATGAAGAGGCACTTTCCTGAAAAAGCTCATCACACTACTAAGGTACAATAGTGCAGTATTAGCTATACAGTATACAAAGTCCCAACACGTCTAATAGGGACTGACTTAATATCAGCCTTCACATTGTGAGTAAAGCATACGTAATCATACACGTAACCCTTGTGTGGTGTTCGGGTCTGTGGGACCCGTATTCAATGTTTACTAAAAGAAAAATGATACAATTCATAATTTTTTCAATCTGAGACTCATTGGCCTTGGCTCATTTTCTGATGAACATGTAAAAACACAAAAATCACATTTTATCACAAAAAACAAATATCACTTTTATTGATAAATGTGATCTAGCAGAGGTAAATGGTCAATATTAACCATATATGCTGTCTATATTGCTTGAAATTGCGATAAATTCAATATCTGTGAAGTATTTTTATGTAAATTGTTATGGCTTTATTGTTTTAAAAACCCAATAATGCTGTGGGTCCACCAGACCCGCGAACACTGGGTGAGTAACAAAAACACGAACACCACACAAGGGTTAAAATATATATCATCAGAAGCATATTGGACAACAACATGGATCTCATGTTGTTGTTCAGAATGCTTCTGCATGCAGGTAACACAACCAGTCATGTTGTCTCCTTGTGTAAAATATTTAAGTTACTCAGCACAAGTGGCTTATGGTATTCTATGTATTAGGTGAAGGATTCTGACAACTCATGCTGAAATTCAAATTGGGGCATTTGCACTGTCTGTAAAACAAACCCTGTTTTTTACTCCCAACCCTTATTCTTAAATATTGTATTTATTTTATTGCACACCTGTATGTGCTGCAGTGTTAACTCAGCCCCTCAGAAGCAACCATTCAATCTGCCCAATTACCTTTTAAACTTGACTTTGGGCAAGAAATTCAGATGCGTGCAACTTTTTTTTCTCACGTAAATGTTCTGCTAGCATTCCAATAAAAGGCAAATTCATAATGCTGTATTGTAAACAAAACAAAACTGAAGTTAAACAGAAACCTGCAAGATAAGGACTGAGTTATACAGCATAATTATTACCTGAATTATTATGAATTATTAACTAACCACAAGTAAGATCATTTGCAATTTGCAATCCTAATACATTTAATACAGTTGCATGCATGGCATTAGGAAAATAAAGTATTTTCACACTGTATTTAACAAAGTACTCTAACATCCTGTAGAATCCAATCTATGGAAAATGTTAGTTAGTATAATAAATAGAACACACAGGGAGTTGGGTAACTTCGTTTTTGGCTATTCAGTAGTTGACTAATTACAATTCACTGAGACATAAATAAAGCAATGCCCAGGGCTTTCATTAAACTACCAACTGGCCTACTTAAGTATTCAAACGGTGGCTTTAGAGGTCATTGAAAAAAAACAGCATAGCAACAAGGAGAGTCTATGCTCTTGTGCTAACACACAACTGCACTAGGAACACAATCTTTAATTATGAGCTGGAATCTGTTGACATTAACAGCTTATTTTAATTAACTCCTAAGCAGAGACCACCACTATAACTGGAGCATATCACTATTAGCATACAGGGGGGGAGGGGGGGGGGGGCTTGTTGGAATTACAGATCAAAGACTTGTTGGAATTACAGATCTGAGCAAACTTGTTTGTTTTGAGTTTTTCAGCAAGGCCTGTTCTAAGACTTCTTGAAATATTAAATCAAATTAGGACCTCAGGTCTTAAGATAGAGATGGCCCTGTTTGCCTGCGGTACTGCTCTCATTACATGTTCCCTCATGTGTTTGCATGGTGCCGACGGAGGAAGCCACTGCGTGGGCCAGGGATGATTTCTCGATCACAAAATGTGCTACTTTGGCTTGCCCTGTGGAATATATGCCCTGTGGAATATATTGACTGAATTCCCGGTGTGTCTCTGTGTCACAGGAATGTTTCTCTGCCTTTCATTGTTTCCCGTGGTACATTCAGCAAGGGAAACCCAATAAATCTGACGAGACAGCCACAAAACAAAAATCCTCAAGCAATAACAACCACATTGTTCGGCATCCAAGGCAGTTCAGCAGCTCTTTTAATAAAGAATCTACAGTTAAGAGTGCATAAATTCCAAACCACAGTTTCTGCTCTAGTATTTACAATTGCAATCAGACCATTGCAATCTCTATTCATCGTAGTAATAAAACATGAATATAGAAGACAATCATTAAGGCTCTGTTTCTGAACTATTGACCTTGATCCTTTTTTTAACAGTGAGGCATGAAATGACCTGCAGTTCTACAAACAGAATGATCCCAAATTAAAATTAAGTGCTTTTAAATAAAAACAGCCTTCTGGTGTGATATTCAACAGATCTTTCATTTGCATAGGATGGCACGTTGCAGTTAGGACCACATTGGTGCTGTTCTATAACCTCGCGATAATGGGTCCTGCTCTTTAGCCATTCTGAACAATACTACCAGGATTACAATCAACTACCATCGACCGCAGACTTTCAGGAAGCAGTCTCTTCCCTATAGGCTACCACAGTAAGGCCATTTCCTCCATAGTTCACCACCTACATGGCAGGGAAGCATCCTATCACCAATAACACATGTGACTGAATATACTGCAGTTCCTTCTGCTGGAATAGACTCATAATCATTGTGCTTACAGATATGTTCTCGACAAAAACATAGACAGCAAGTTAAACTACACGTACAAATATCTTCCTTTTTTTAACAAGAGCGACCATATCAAATGCGTACGATACTGGTATGACGCCCGTTTTAAGGCTCACAACACTTAATCTGTCAGGTCATTATTCTGACTCCTTTGAACAGGGAACTACTTGATAACAGCTTGGGGACGTTAATGAATATGTATTATACAGGAAGTCTTCTGCACAAAAGGGTTGCCATATTATGGAGATGCCTTTGTGATATCTTAAGAAGCTACGCTTCTCTCCTGTGGAAATATAAGGTCCTGCTTCCACCTGTGTCGTGTTGTGAAAACAGCGGTTTTGTCGCATTCTAAATAGTCCAGTTGCAAAACTTGGTTTTAAGCTCCACACTCATGGGAACCAAAATGCTGAGATGGGACAAAATGTCACATTTAAATTGTAACTAAGACAGGGAAAGACTTCTCTTCTCAGAAAGTCACATTGTGAATGAATCTTTCAATACACAAGCTGTGCGAACTGAACATTTACTTCCAAATTACAACAAAACAAACAGCTTTAACTACTGAGGATCGGCAAGTTTTTTTTGGAAACCTGGAAAGATTTCGCTCACATTTTGTTAGCAAAGCAGGCACTTGAATGCAATGTTTAATCATTAGGAGTGACTAATATTTACACAATACTTTCACAGTGGGAAAGGGGACTTGTACACATCCTGCTTAAACAACATCCATTTTGCTTGGTGTGCTTCTGAATTTCTTCAGAGAATTCTGAATTTTTTTTTTTTACAGGAACCACAATTGGGTGGGGAAGCTCATGCTGAGCTTCTCCAATGAGCACGTCGAAATGCTGAAACAAAGGGCTTGTTGCACATAGAGATATACAAACAGTGCCCTCTGCTGCTGCACAGCTTCACAAGTTGGCTAACTGACTGATTTATGTCACCAAATCCCCCCCAAAGGACAATTTCTGTAAAATATTTTGTGATGCAAGCAGTGCAGGCAGTGGATTACATGTATGCAGGTAGTGGATTACATTGCAATGAATGTTGTGCTGTGGAATAATTATTTAAATGATTCTGACCAACATGTAGGCAATCAGATTTATTTTCAATTCACAAAATAACATTTTTATAAAACAAATTATTATATGTAATAAATACATGGACATTTGTTTTTGATTGTAGGATTTTTATGGCCCATGAAACCTACGTTTGCAAAAAGCATGCACAGTCAAACATTCTTGCATGCAACTAATCTCGGCCGACTAAACCACAAGCGACAGTTCGCTCTCTCTATTCCCACTGCTGCGGATGTCCTGAAAGAGCACATGCTCTTTCATACCCAATTAATTTCTAAAATCACAGTAATTAAAAGCCAGGAGAAGGGGAATCATGGTAATTAGTCCTGTGGGAGGAAAACGCAAAGCAGGGCCCATTCTCCAAGTGTCTTCTTTTTTGATGCCCAGCTCCATTTCTGTTGCTTAAAAAGAGGTGGCCGCGGGTGAAAAGCAGATGGTGTACAGACGGAACGACAGAGTCATGCGCTTTCAACAAAACCTGCTAAAAGCCTGCCAGTAGGCCCTGAGAGGAGTCAAAATGTACCCACCTGCTACACTCAGCACTAATATACAAAACCACTGTGGTGAGCACACTCTCCAGAATGGAAGACACTCAAATGCAGAATAGAAAAATGGACACGGAAATAAAACATGGAGACTTCTTTCAGCGCTACACTCTTTTTTAATACAAAAGCAAACACCTTTGAGTAAAGTGAAATGAATGAACAAATAAATGCGTACATACATAACACTTTGTAAAAACCGAGGAAGATGATTTACAGTAATTTTAGAAGAGTATAACTCCCAGTAATGCTGACAGTAGCATGAATTTAAATATTTGATGCAAGAACTTACTATGTTATAATATGGGCAGACACCCTAGGGATCACATGGGTTCTGAAGAGGGTTCTGTGTCCTTTCATGATCACTGTTACCAACACAGCAGAAGGATCTTCAAATACTGAAACACATATTTCAGATTTATCCTTCTACAAGAAAAACCATCTACAATAATAATGGCTCAAGACCAAAAAGCATTGCTTTCCTATCTCTAAAGGGGGATAAATATTTTGGACACTATTCTGTAATCAATGCATTAAAATACACAAAGCACCACTTAAATAAAATTCATAAATACACTTTAAATACAGTGAGCACCATAATTCATTGGACAGTGACATATTTTTTTGTTATTTTGGTTCTGTACTCTAGCACTTTGAATTTGAAAGGATACAATGACAATGACAAAACTATCAGCTTTAATTTGAGGGTATTTTCATCCATATCGGATGAACCGTTTAGAAATTATAGAACCTTTCGTACTCCTACAAGCGATACTATAACCTCTCTACATTTGAATGGATCTCTATGGGAATTGGGGGGTGGGACTAGATGTAGCTGTAAATTACACTGGAACAGAATGGAACACATGCTTGGCTAAATAGCTCTAAGTCATGAAGGATCTGACGTATCAAACAAGCCTTAAACCATCACTCTGCTGCCAGATATACAATAGATATGGATGGATAACTTGAAGGGTTTCTTCTCCTGACTTATTTTTCCATAGAGTTCAATAGGAAAATCTATCAGGAGAAACAACCCTTAAAGTTATCCATCTATATCTACTGCATATCTGGAAGCAGAGTGAGGCTTGTTTGATACGTCAGACCCATGATGACTTACAGCCATTTCGTCACCATGTACTCCATACTGTTCCAGCACAATTTACAGCTAAATTTAGTCCCACCCCCCAATTCCCATAGAGATCTATTCAAATGCAGAGAGGTTATAGTATCGCTTGTAAGAATACCAGAAAATAAGATATCAAGAGTCTTTTGATGTTGTTGGGTCACAGACATTAGGAAGTCATGACATGCAAAGGATATGCGACCAAATATTAAAAATGATTACTTTATTCTACATTATGTTAAACTGTCCAATATTTTTTGATGCCCAAAAATGGGGGGACTATGTACAAAAGGTTCTATAATTTCTAAATGGTTCATCCGATATGGATGAAAATACTCTCAAATTAAAACTTCAACCTCATTGTATCCTTCAAACTCAAAGTGCCAGAGTACAGAACCAAAATAACAAAAAATGTTGTCACTGTCCAATGAAATATGGTGCTCACTGTATGTTTAACAAAACTAGCATAACTATACATTACATTTAAGTGTAGCCAATACTGGTTGTCATGTAGGGTCAATCAGAGCCAGTACTGGTTGTGTTGTTGAGCCAATTACAGCCAGTACTGGTTGTGTTGTAGGGCCAATCACAGTTAGTACTGGTTGTGTTGTCCGGCCAATCAAAGCCAGGACTGGTTTTGTTGTCGGGCGAGGTTGGCGGCCAGGCAGAGCTGTGCAGCTTCACGGTCCAAGGCGCAGTGCAGCAGGGAGGGGTCCTTCAGACCGGCAACTGGATCCAGAGCTTCCCCATCAGATTGGCATAGAATGGGGCTGTCTGGGAAATTGAGGGTCAGCGGGGGGGAGACAACAGAGGAGGAGGCCACATTGGTCTCAAGCTGGCCTGGGTCAGAGCCACTGCGCCCCTCTTTGTTGGAAAGGTTGTGGCTAACGGCCCTCTGCTTCTTACTGTGGTAGCAGGAGACAAGGGTGAGCACCACCAGGGTGGTCGTGAGCAGCAGAAAGGCCAGCACTGGCAGCGCAATAATCAGGGTGTTGGAGGCCTGTCGGTGAAAGGACTCTGCCGTCATGGTGGTGTTGCCCTGGGTGACGTCCCGCATGCCCCAGGTGGCTCTCGGGATGTTGCGAATTAAGGCTATGCTCCGATTATGACTTCCCCAGCGATTTCGCTCGTTCAGCCCCTGGAGGGTCTTCCGTGAGTCTGACGTATTGTGCAAGAGGTCTCCTTTGGTCTTGATGAGAACAGGGGGTCTAGGGGTATGGAAGGGGACAGCCATGGCTGCAGTTTTTGCTCTTGCGGTGTCAATCGGCACAATGGTGAACAGAAAATCACCTCTGGCAGGTTGAACGTTATCTGCTTTTAGGATGAATGGGATTGAGCCATTCAATTCTTGGACTCTGGTCAAGGCTGCAGTTGCTGTGATAGCTAGCCTTCCTTGCTCCACATCCTTGAAAGAGAAGGATGTGACAGGCTGGGATGCCCCATCCTTGGTAATCAAAACTCGGACCACTTCTTTGTGTTTCTGAAGAGGGAGGATTTCAAACTGAGGATCGCTGCCACTTAAGACAGCTAAAACGGTGGCATCGAGGAAGTCCTTCACCAATTTTATGGCAACGCCATTTGGAAACCTCACACCTGCTCCTAGTCGGATGAGAGGTTTCACCATGATGTTGACTGACTGCTCAGTCATGTTTTGCTCAGACATAAAGGCAGTGAACTCAAAACTATCGTGGGACGAAGAGAGATCCACCATGTGATAGGACAACTTTCCCAGCCACAGATCTCCTTGATCGAATAGGGTCGCTACTTTGCTGTCCATGAGAAGTTTGCCGTAGCGTGGAGGCATTGTCACCTGGTATTGGATGTTTTTGTCTTTCTCACTAGTTACTGCAGCCAGGAGCTCACGAGTCAGAATCACAGAGGTCTGACCCTGCTCCAGTATTAGACCACGGTTGCTCGTGGGAAAGACGACCTCCTCCACCTGCAGATGGAACAGTGTGTAGACCGGCCGGTGTTTCCCATCGGATACACTCAAGTAGGCCATTCCAGAGAAGGGGCTCCCATCTTGAACAAAGTACACTTTCCCACTGTTGATGCTGGCCTGGGTGAAGGCCAGTACGGGCTCGTCCAAGTGTCCCTCCAGAGCCAGAAAGCCGTTGCCGGGTTCCCGGACCACAGTGTATTTGATGTCCTCGGGAGGGTTGTCCAGGTCCACTACATTGAGATTGTCTGGCCTCAAGGCCACCGTGTCTCCCCGAGGGACCCACAGGCTGGGGTCCACAGTCTTGAGCAGCGGCGGCTGGTCATTCACAGGCATCACAGCGATGTAGAAGGAGGCCTCCATCTCCTCTGCGTCCTCCCACCACCACTGCTCTGACCCGCCCTTCCGTTCTAGCCGCACACTGAAGGTGAAGATGTCGTACGCCGCCTCAGAGTTGTCGTGCAGGTAAGCGATCCCTTCCTCATTCAAGATGGACTGGGAGAAGGTTGGATTCTGATTGGTCAGGTTCTGCCTGCCCAATACAATGACACCATGCTTGGGCAGGGATGTGATCCGATACCAGATTTCGTAGGCATGACGCCGCGCTTTGGGGACTCTGTCCAGGAGGTTTGAAGCATCCAGCTTTGACTTGTCAATGACAACTCTTTCACCTTCAGTCACTACAGCGCCTACAAAGAATGAGCACAAACAATATTGAATCACTATTATCCTGAACTTTTTCCAGTCCTGTTTTTTCAACATCTTAACAGTATTCCAGTAGTTCTCTGTGGCCACAACAGCAAACCTACATCATAATCTCTTAGCACCAAATGACTATTACATGACAGTGAATAGTGACGGAATTTAATGTCTAATGTTGACAGCTGAAACAGGAGAAGCTGAGTCCTGAGTCTCTGTCCGTCCTTTGTTCATACAAAGAGATCTGCTGGAGATCTGCTGATTACTGATCTGACTGTGACTTATCTGTTCATTTAAAATTCTTCCTTTTGAAGCAAACATGGTTCTGGGGTGCAGGGTCCAGCGGGAGCAAGTGTGAGTGTAACATTGCATTGCGTTGTTATGAGGAGTCTCACCAGTGTTGAGGAGGAGGAGGTTTTCTCCTTCAGGGTCAGTGTTGGGGCTGATGTGGATGTGGAATATCTGAGCTTTGAGGGATGTGGGCGTTGATGAGACGGTGAAAGTGAAGGCATCTGAGGTGGCCCCTCCCACGGGTCTTTTGCGTTTCTGTTTATATGCGACCACGCCCTCGTTCACCTGAAAAAAGGTACACAGTGAAGTCACACAGGATCAGTATCAAGCCAAGATTCTCAGTCGGTACTACCTGGGTGTGTCCCAATACTCAAAAAATGCACCCTCCTTTCTTCCACTACAACCTCCTCTCCGCCGTGCCCCAGAAACGGATCTTTGTGTTTTAATCTAATGTTGCTGCTTACATCTTAATTACATATTAATGGTTACATATTAATTAATGATTCATCTCAAACTGCAATGTCAGGTACATTGTATACTGTACATGCAAATACTTGTACTTGAAACGTTCAGGCAGCTTTGCATACTTCCGGGTAGGAGAGGAGTGGAAGTAGGGGAGTGGAGGATAGAAGGTGAAAGAAACCCTACTTTGAACCCGTTTAAATACGCACTCTTTCACATCGGATGTAACATCAAACTCTCCTTGCTCTACTGTTGCAATTTAGCCACCATATTCAAATTCATGTTGTTTAAGAATGAAAGCCTATGTGATTGCCATTCATCCCGAGAAAACTTGGACTCACGATGGTGTTTCAGAATAAAATCATACCCAAAATCCATCGCCTTGGTGCTGCCTTGTGAGGATGAATAGAACACACCCGAACGTAGATTTGCTGCTCACCATTTTCTGAGTGAAGGACGATATTTCTGCAGCGCTGTCAGAGTGCAGGTTCACAAGCCATCCTAGCTCCGGTGGACTGGTCACACTGAAGAGAACAGTGCGGTGCCCTCTGGGGTCGTTGTCATTGGTTACCGCCAGCAGGTCCTCCGTGCTTATGGCAGTTGTGGAGCCTTAGAGGACACGAACACAGAACGGCGCACAATAAGTTTTGTGTTACAAGAAAATTGAAGCAATCAAAAACGCGCCATCCCTATGAATACAGCTGCCTAGCTCAACTATTGCCTTATTGTGTTTCAAAAAGTTATCTGGCAGCATTTCATCACTTCAACTCAAAATATTTGGTTTAAAAACATGCAGGAGAACTTGGCAGTGGGAACTTGTGAAGCATGCCAGCTGCATTCCAGCTGTTTTATACTGAAATTGAAATGAATGCCATAAAATATATTACACTTTTTTACTGACTATACACTGTTCTGTAGAACCTAGTTACAGTGCAAAAATATGGTGTTCATGAATGAAGGAGATGTGTGATTGTTCACTCAGAGTCCGAATATGGTATGTAAATATAAGCCATTCACAATGACCAGGACATGATAACTGCTAGAAATTCATAGCACTGGAGAAACAGACCTTGCATCCCAGCTGGTTTGCATGTTCACGCGAGTGTGCTCGGAGTCTTTAATTAACAAACGATGAACGTGCCAGAAACGATACGAAACGTGCCACCCTCGCGAATGAGTCTTTCCACCATGCTAATGCTGATCTGTCATTCATGATCATACATGAAAAATGTATCCATTGCTCCCTCTCAGATTGTTTTCTTAGTGCTTCTGTAGGCCTACATAGTGAGAGTCCCCAACCGAAAGTGAAGATCTTTCAGCCTACTTCAACAGACAGCAGATACTGAAACTCTATGTTCATTTATTCACAGAACAACTGAAATATGCCAGTTAAAGCATGAATGAATATGTTACTGAATCGTACAGACCATCAATTTCACTTCCTCTAAACACACAGGAAAGAATACAAAAATAGAATTAGCTCAAGGCACTAAAAAAAGATCAGTTCAGTCCCTCGTACCCTTTAAGGGAACAATATACCTTCTGTCAGTGAGTCATATATTTCATAAGGGCACCAGACTTTCAGCATATATGCAATCTTTCACTAATGACCTTGAAGTGATATAAACGGATGAAAATAGAATGGGTTCAGACTTCAAGGTAGTGGTGTTGATCTACCCAAACTTGCACTGCAAAAGAAAAAGTCTGTCTTAACTGTTTTAGTGATGTGATGAGACTTCAGATCTTATTTTTTGTCTCTGAAGTAAGAAAATATTACCTTTTTTTAAGTTACTGTTTGCTTGAAGTTAAATTTTCTTACCCCACTGGCAAATCTTGAAACTGTCGCACCTCATTGGAAATATTTTTGTCTAACAGTATTTTTAATGAAAAAGTAATAGAAATAAGATATTAAGTATAAATATGACTAAACTATTTTTTTGGTGTGGGGAATGCTTATCTACCATATGATGGGCAGTATTAGGCTGTTGGCGAGCGCAAGTCCCCCGAAGCTGTCTGCAGTTGTGAAATGGGAATGGCAGGGAGAGGGGGGCACGCCCATCTCAGTAAACTGCTGCTAAAGCAGAACACTTTCACAGAGCCGTCAAAGGGCATCAGACAGGCTTCATGCCAGACTGCCCACCTAAAAGCCGCTGCCCCAAGGACACGGCCCCCCAGCCAGCCTTGGCCTGCTGAGAAAAGCCCCAGCTCATTCGCCACCTGGCCAGGACTGACGTCGCCTAATAACCTCAGCAGACGCAGCTTCTGGTGCTCCATTGGCCTCAAGCAGAGCGGGACTGGTCCTGTCTATTCTTAAGACTCAATGAATTATGGCTCGTCATGACTGATCTGACAGGGCTGTTCTAAAAAAAAAAGCAAGTACGACTATTATTAACTGCATAATCTAACACCGTATGAATGAACTGCTTACAGCAGCCACCTGATATATTATGTAACTTTTATGATTACGTTCATTACAACAATAATTAAACCAAATGTACGACTGGATTAGGCTCGGCCCGATTGAAAGCCACTCGCAAGTACTGTTCTGGAGCTCAGTTGGAGCTCTTGGAATTGCCGTAGGCTGACACGCTGCACAGTAAAATGTCCAGTGTGTTAATTCAACTCAACTCGTGTTTTTATGAGGCCACTCTGGCCATAGTGGACTGATATAAACCCTATAAGAGTTGAGTTAACACTGAACATTTTACAGTGTGTAAAATATCTTGTGTCTACTGTAAATGTATCCTGTACAAACTCCTGCCGCTTACCTCGAGTTGTGATTGATGGATTTCAGGAGAAGGGGGTGGGGCAGCCTTGAAATGGCCTCTCTAGACACAGTGCTTTCACAGTCAGCACTATAAATACACTGTAGCACTTCTTGTTGGCTTTGGAACAAAAAGTACTACACAGGGCTTACAAAACAAAATATTTTTTTTGCCTCAGTATGATCACAGTTCAAAAGGCTAAAATTAAGGGAGAGGACTGCAAACTCCTGCTACAGAATGTGCCACTTACAAACCAGAATAATACCAGCCTACTAAGGCCAAAATATCAGAGAAGACCATGAACCTTTTTTTACATTCTTAGACCTTCTTAGATTCTTAGATCTTGTATAAAATGCAAAAGGTACATCTTCAATCTCTGCTGTTAATACTGGTACAACAGTCTCTGAGTTAGATCCATGACGACATGGCTCCTATGGGTTACCTGGGATCACCTGAAGGGGGCGGTTCCTCTCCAACCTGAGGACCAAAGGCATGGCCAGAATACTGAAGGTCTGCGGGGGGGCAAAGTTCACCCCATCGTTCAACTGAAAGTTAAACCCCCCTGCCATGACCCCTGGAAAAAAACAAAGACGAAAAATGAAACTGAAATCCTAAAACATCCCCTCATTATCATTATTACCATAGGGTACGGCAGGCTTACTACACGCTGAAAACTATTAGTGAGATTTGTTTACAATTAAAAATTGTATATAATTGTATTTGTATATGAATTTATATTAAATTCTATATGAACTCATAAAAGCAGTCCAAGTGGCAGGGACCTGGGCTGGTGCATGTTATTGAATAGTCACTAACTGCTCACGCCATCTCCACTGATACTTTCAGCAGTACAATAACATTTTACTTCAACAGAAATAACTTTGTGCACTTCAGCACATACAGATCTACTCAGACAGCCCAAAGCGTATGTGTAGATGCTCCAGGGCATTGAGACTACCAAGAGACAGTAGAAGGGACAGTTAAACCAATGGCCAAGAAGAAGAAAAAAAAACAGAACTATCCTCAGCAGAAATGTTACTAAGGTGTATGAATGTAACTGCTGGTGTAACCCCCCCTTCAGCCAGCCTATATTTCATATTTAATTGATACCACACCCTTCTGCACCGCTCTTCTGTCTGAAGAAAACCAGAGCTATCACAATATCAAATTTGTGAAAGATCTTGAAACCATTTCTTTCTCTTCTTCACTCTATAAACTCTACTATTCCTAAATGTTCCATGAAAAATTAAAAGCACAATAAAAACACCTGCACCTTGCGATATTGAGTGGCTTCAGTGTCGTGTAAACAGCGTTTGATCAGAGATTTCTGCTGATCTGAGAAGTTAAAATAAATCTACCAACCGCCGTGAACGAAGAACAGCTGGCCCTGGTCAATGACAGCCTGGGAAAAGTTGAAGACGTGCCTGGTGGGGGCGTTCTTGAGCGCCAGGTGGCCATTGGTGGGCGGGGTGACGATGATGAAATAGAGCCTCTCAGGGGGTGTGTCTTTGTCCCAGGCGCAGAGGACACTGGGGCCAATCTCAGTGATAGAGCCCTCCCACACCTGGGTGACATCACATAAAGCGTCATATCCCAAACACAACATGGAGCCACGTCTTCCCATTTGACCAAAAGCAGATTTGAATGACAAGCCCAGTTCACTAACCGTTATATTACACTGTCACACTCACGATGGTCTCTAAGAGCAAGTGCCGCCCAATGTGGCCCAGTTTGTGGTGTCATGGTCTTATTGCCCTGCATTAACGCTCACTGTCCATCACACTGTATTATCCCAGTTGAAGCAGCAGACATACAGTCTGTATGTTTTATCTATAGTGTTAACAAGACATTGTTCTTACTCAGCTATTGACATATATTGCCATATGTTTCTCTTCATGACTGAGATTTTATATTTTCTTGACCAATCAGTCTGATCTTCTTCACCTGTTTACCACTGAGGTACCCCACGCTGCCTGCCCGAATCAATTCAAATTCAGTTCCCACATTTCAGTGGGACTAGTGTGGATTTCATGGCGAATACTAGAGACCACGGTCACTGGGTGCTCAGTGCACAGCAGAACAGGCACTGTCTTCATCTTCATCCCCCACTCGCTCTGTTACTCACCCACTCCTACCAAGCTGGTGATGAGTCATGTTCACACGCAGGTTAAGGCTTTGTTTCCCACACAGGGGGTGGGTTTTCAGAAGGCTCTCTACATGCACAGGCAATGAACAAGTCTGCAATGCAATGTCTGCTGCCTCGAAGACTCGTTCGATACCGCCGTGCAGACGTGTGTGCGAAGCTGTGGTTTAGCAGGCAGGAAACTGCATCGGGGGGCTTGTAGGAAGGAGTGTGGGGGGCGGGAGTGAGTCATTGGGGCTCCAATGAGTCATTGTCGATTTAACACCAAGACTACTTTCATTAAATCTACCCTCCACAGATACCTCTAGAGCCGTCTCCTCAGCCTTTAGAGGGAGTCACAGAGGAAGATGCCAGGACGCAAACTAAGAGACGTCCGTGTGAGTCATTAGCTGAAGGTTCAAACCAACCTCTCCACAGCCACGTTAAATTTTCCTTCCTCAATAAAGTAAAATGCAACACCACTTAAAACAGGTTGCAGACACTGATACAACACACAAAAATTCCCTAGCATAACCTCCCCTCTATGTCTTTTTAAAAAGAAGGCAGTTTAATTTCAGCTTTAGTGTATGTTTTTGACTGGCCTACACAGTTTTTGTGAGTGATGATATATATTTTCAATGTATACAGATGTATTACTGATAACCTAACAGCTTTACAAGTTACTTGAAGTGTATTTCCTTGCTTCCCTTTCCTTGCAAACCCCCGAATGTCCTATACCTGCCATTGTAAAGCTAGAAAGACCTCAGAAATAATATCAACCACTCCAGAAAGTGAACTCTCCCTGACAGTTGAGACACGTGGAAGCACTTTACTGTCGGCCAGTACAGTAGTACAACATTAACCGTTTGAAGAGTAGGCTTTTCGGAATGGTTTTTGTTTTTTAATTCTGAGTCAGTGTTGTAGAACACCATTGCTTTCAATTATCAGTAGTGATTGTTACATCAGCATTAGAATGTTCAGCTAAGAACATAATCACATTTGTGATCTTACACCTTAAAGGGTTAATAACTCAGCAAAATGACAGTATCTCATATTTTGAAATATCTCCTATAAACAACACACTTTGTACAATTGCAATTTAAATTTTAATGTTGGCATTTCAACAACGAAAAACTATGACAAAGCAATTCTTTGGGGCTAGTAGTTCAAACCATTCTAGTGCCCTTGTTCTTGTTTCTGTGGTCGGAATTGGAGGGTAATTGTTTTGTCTGCAACAGACAATCGAAAAATGGATGGGTTTCAGTTTCAGGAGTTCATCGTTTTGAGGGCTTTTATGAACCCTGAGAAAGATTTTTTTTCAGGAAACCACAACATCCTGTTTGACCATATATTCATATACATATAAATGATTCAATATTCTGGGTGTGGAAATGTTTCCAAGTCCCTGCTGCAGTTAAAACAAGATATATGCTGAGCAAAACTCTTTCCATTGTGACTGAAGAGCTAAGCTAATTTGAGCAACTGTCGGGAAAGATAAGAATTCACTCTGCAAGCAGTCCACTTTACATCAGAGTGGTTTAAACCTCATATTTGCAGTACGTACTTTTCAAGTTTACTTTTTGCAAGGTAAATTCTTCCTGGATGCTTTAAGAATTATTTGTGATTTTATCTCCCAATTTAGTGACAAACATAGATTGAGTAAATTTCTTCATTTGTAGGTACAGTTTGCCACCTAGTGGAATAACATGGCATTTCTTTTGAGTGAATAAGAGAACATGAGAGTTAAAGGTATGCTATACTACAGTCCAGTTGTATATCTTTGTATATAAAAATTCAAATATATGTCGTATATACATGTTTATATGTATGAATGTAATACAACCTTTGTTGACACTGGACATTTATTTCAAAGAAAAAACTGAAGTGATCAAATAGTCAAAAACATGACCTATTTTGTTAAAATATTTGTAATGAGCATCGTCAATCCCTTATGGAAAAAGAATATACTGCAGTATATTGTAAATATATCAAAATTATCATCACAATATATTTAAAATATACTGCAGTATATGACATTTCCATAAGGGATACAATTTCATTCACTGAAATGTTATTCTTTCTTGCTGAACTGATATTTAGGACAAAACTCCTAAAACAGCTGACAGGTTACAAGCAATTTAGAGCACAGCAGAAGGCTGTACATTGTTTTTCCCTTAAACTACAACTAGCCAAGATAGTAGGGCTTAATCGCAATCTTAACCTGAGACAACTGATATATACTGTTCCTGCATTTGAATGTAACATTTTACTAATTTTACTGCTTCCGTAATAGGTCAATCTTCACTTTGAATATAGTTTGTAAACTGTATGCAAACTTTACTTGCAATGACTCAAATGTAACTTGCCATTTCTGAATTAAGAAAGACTCACATCAGATAATTAGAGAATACTGGTATTATATGCTGTAGATAAACAATAATAATATAGATTTGTTTAACTGTAAATACAGAACTAATGAAAACTTATTAAGCATACAACCACATAATAATACTAATATATTATGGACATATTGCTCATCCTGGAACAACATCATGTATAGACTTTAAGATCAGATCAGGTTGTCCATAAGGCCTAACCTTGCACCTGGCACTGTGCAGTTTGAGTCAGCATTTTTTGCCCCCCCCCCCCCCCCCTTTTAAAGTAAGAACAGATTGAAATGTAGAGAAGTCACCCTTAGGATCCTGTTGGCCGTGATGACCGGAGCATTACTGTTGCCAGCTGTCACCAAAACATGCACTCTCTGGGGCAGGCTCTCCTTCCGGATATCAGCATCACTGGCGATCACAGTGAAGCTGTCTTCAGGGGCATCGCTGCTGTCATGAACATATTGTATTACATGTTGCTCAACCTGTAGAAATAATAAAAAAACATTTGGGTAATTGTCACATACTGTACAATAGAGGATGACTCCACTGCAGGTAGTCCAAGTCCAAAGGTCAGAAAGTAAAAGTTCTGCCACATGTTTCTTCCAACCATGAACTCAGCCAGCTGATTTCACTAATTAGTTCTACCTCCTGGCTGAAGAATTGTGCTAATTAGCAAATCCAGGTGATTGGAACAAAATACTCGGGAAGATTTTTACTGTCTGAACCTGGGGCCACATGTATAAACAGTGCTGAGCAGGAAAAACGCCCTCAGAAAGCCGCATAAGTGAGTTTCCATGCAAAAATTCAGATGTATAAAATAACACGTGCTGTGAGAATCTGCGTACCTCTGCACACACTGGACACCATATGTACGCAATGTTTGGTGTCAGTGTGATCTGGTGACATAGTGACCGAAAGGCAGTGGTAGAAAATGCAAAACTTTTTTTAAGCAGATTTCCAACTTTCACCCTGAGCGTTCTTTTACGCATTCTTTTACTCAGAGTTTTATACATGTGGCCGCTGGAGTTTCCGCATCTGGGTATAAGCACAAAACCAGCATACCCTATGACTCTTTGGATCAGGTTTGACTGAAGACAAGGGGTTACTGGCTGATTTGTTAAAGTACCTGGCATGAGAGAGAGCCTGCTACCACTGCTGACAAGGGTTAACTGACCCTGACAGTCCACAGGATGTGATAATAAAAAATTACAATGAAATGCCGTGCAATTATTCTCTCCTAATAAAGATGCAAAATGACAGGAAATGACTTTCACAATACCTGCTTCCTGGTGAAAGTGGTTACGGGGACTCCGAGGAAGTAAGAGTGCTCAATGTGGCCGTGCTGAGGAGGACTGATGACAGTGTAGCGCAGGTTTGGACCTGAGAAGTGCTGGCCGGGGACATTAATTACCTCCTCGCTCAGAGCCGTAGAAGCCCCCTCCTGCACAGTTACACTGGAGACCCAGAGTGGGATGTAGCGGGGCACAATGTCCACTAACATGTGTATGTCATTGACTTCTGTGACCCCATCCGTGGCATAGAGGATGAAGGTGTCCGTCATCTGCCCAGGCTCCATCTGCACGTACCAGATAATCCCGGAGTCTATGTCCGTCTGGGAGAAGGTCTCGAGGGTTGACTGCTCTGTGCCAGAGTTGTGTGCCCCACCTTTGGCAAACCTCCAGAGATAGCCATGAGCTGGGGGGATCTTCACTGTGAATACAATCTCAGACGATAAGCTGTCATCACAGGCAACCTGAAAACAGATCTCTTTTCACTGTGCGATACAAGGCAGGTCATCAGGCAAAATTGGAGATGCATGAACTGCCACTCAAATTATTGTTAATTGTACACCTGTACACACTTCTTACACAGTATGTAGCATGTCCATACATGGCTGGTAAGTCACAACTTTCTGTGCACAACTTTCCTGTTACTCCCTCGCAGCTCCCCTGCATGATTTTGACTGCAGCACGGGTAGCAAATCTTTTCTAAATGTGTGGACGTAGGGATATTATTACCCTAACATAAACAAGGAATAGCTAGGGTATAAATGTAATGCAATTCCAGGTCAAATTATGTTATCACTCTCCAACCAGAGGGGAAATTTTCATTCGCAAAAGCGAATGCATGTGCACATACAAAATGTGATTAATTTTCGAAGTGGGAATGTGACTGAAAATCAATGTAATGGCAGTAACTTATAAATGAGTCAGCAATCTCCTTAGAAACATGCATAGCATAGCCAAAGTCATAATGTGAATGTACCTTTCTTAATAATGATGTTAATGACTTTGCTAGAAACCACTCTGGTAGGGATTTATGTTAAGCATAGAAGCTTAACTGTAAGCACTGTACAATATAAAAGGGGCAGTATTCCTTCCTTGTGTATGTCACTACACAACACATGCACAAACATAAAGCCAAAGTAGGCTACTCCTAACATTGAACTAACCTCCAGTGTTGTTTTATTAATCACAACAGACTTGCCCTCCTCCGTTAGTAGAGTTTCATTATGAATGACTTTCAGGGGTCCCTGCTGACTTCTCAAGTACACTCTCACGTTAACTCCAGCATCAAGCCGCATTTCTTTGACTCTTACAGTGAAATTGAAAGAGTCCTCAAAGTTTATGCCACCGTCATGACGATACAAAAGATGGCCCTTCTTCAGATCCTGCTGAGAGAATGAGTCCACCAATGTGTCGCCATGGTAAAGGGCCCCATGCTGTGGAAGGATAGTCATCTTGTAAGCAATCTCCCCATCATCTCTGACATCCATGTTCGTGGCCACACTGAATTTGGATGAACTAAAGATACTCGCCTGCCCCTTTTGGACAAGCAGGTCTGTCCTATTGTCAATCTTGAGGTATGGGTCGTGCGCGCTGACGTCCAGCAGCGTGGAGGAGTGGTGTTTCCCATCCGAGACGAAGAGCACAAAACGGCCAGAGCTTACCCCTCTGTGCAAAAAAAGGACCTGTTTCTGCTCCAGGTCTTTCTGTAGAAACCTGTACAGCTTGCGTGAGGTGTCATTCACCATGACCAGCTCCCCCATAGGGACAACGCGACGGGTGTAGACCAGTTGCTCATCGTTGAAGTCAGAATCTGGGTCATGGAAGCGCAGGTCGTCCAGCGTCAACAGCCTCTGTCCATCCCTGACCACGTGGAACACTTTATTGCCCACGCGGATGGGTTTCTCATCATTGACCGGCTGGACAGAGATGTTGAATATGCACTCCTCTGCTCTGGTGCCCCATTTCAAAAGAGGCTCTGATGTCTGATTGACCGAGGCTACGAAGGTGAACTGGTCATGCATGGTTTCACTGCCATCATGGATATACATGATCCGCTCCTCTAGGATATCCTGGTTGGTGAAGGCTATGATGCCGTTTCTGCCCAAAGTAGAGTTAGGGAATTTTAATTTCCCATGTTTGGGACCATTCTGGATAGTGTAGTACACAGCTTTTGTTCCCAGATTTTCTGAATAAAGAGCATCCTTAGTGATAAGTTTACTTCCCCCTTCCATTACAGTCATTCCATTATTTTCTAAGGAAATGGCATCCATGTCTACCTTAATGGTAATTCTGAAGTCATAATTCCCTGAACGTGCATGCTTAGAAAATACTTGGAAGGTGAACGTATCCTGTGTGTCAATGCGTGGTTGATCAACCAGCTCAAACTGCACCTTCTGATCAGTAACATTCCTTTGGCTGAATGTTGAGTTTTTTTTCAGGATTGTGTTGTTGAGCAGAAGGTTTCCTCTCCTTGGTAATGTCTTCAGCCTAAAGTAAAGCTCACTCTCAGACAGCCACACACCTTGGCTAATGACGTAAAGGTGCTGGGAATTCAGTACAACTCTCCTCATTTTGTTTACTTCCAGCCTTATGTTTCTCATTAGCTTGTACTGTATCCAATTAACTGTGATTGGGAACACAAGCTCATCAGTGACTCTGGGGCCCACCTTGACCTTACACTTGAAGTGATCCGTCATGTTGCCGGTCTGGATTTCTCGAAAGGTGTTGAGGTACTTAAGGCGTTCCTTCTCCAACAGTCTCTGGGAGAATGTGCTGACAGGCTTCCATTCACCACTACTGTGTAATCTCTGCAGCTCTCCATACTGGGGGGGCTCAATGACATCGTAGCGGATTTCTACTGTCTGCTTTACGGCGTTTGTCTGCACTGCCAGGTGCCGTGAGCCTATCAGAGCAATGGAGCCCTGTGTGACTTCCAGACCTGTGTTGTTGGCAATTTTGTATTCCATTCGAATGGCCATTATCCTCAGGACCACGATGTTGCTACCTTTGTCTCCATCACTGACCCTAAAAGCCATCTTGGAGTTCCAGACCCCGGTGTGGACATAGCTGACCCTCCCATCCTCCAAGTCAGAATGAGAGAAGGTAGTTACCGCTTTTCCTGGGTTAATGTCGACCTCCAAAAAGCCTGCATCTGCATTTGAACCAAATAACACAGAAAAGACTAGATCTGCAGAGTTGCTGTCTATGTCAGTAGCTTTTAACACATCAGGGGTCAGGAGCTTTTTGGAGTTCTCCAGAAGCACAAAGAGGTTCCCATCAGAGAGGCTCAATTCAGGAGCATCATTAGTTGGGGTAATGGTGATGTTGTGTCTGTATGTAATATTTTCATTCAGGTAATTGTGGACTTCCCTTTCACTGTTAGCAAAGACAGAGAATACAAAGAAGTCTAATGGATCTTCAGAACCCCCATGCACATAAAAAACCCTTCCCTTCTGCAAATCCAACAAACTAAATGTGCTCTCATCTTGATCTTGGTCTACATCTAGCCTCAACTGGCCATGAACTGGTTGCTCGTTGATCCTGAACCTTATCTGAGACTGGCCAGCCTCCATAATCTGAGAATCTAGGTACACCTTGAGGTGTTTTGACTCCAGAACTGCATAGCCACCCTCTGCAACCACAAGATCCCTGAGAATCAGGAAGTTCTGTTCATGACTCTTCTCAAGACCTTCGGTAAGGGTGGACATGTGGACTGATTCTCCTGGACTGACAGAGGGAGTCAGAATATCCTGTACAGGTCTTTTGGTCCTTGTCAAATTAGAGTCTGGTTCATTCCCTGGCTCACAGCCCACAAAGATGTCTTTTGTGACCACGGCATTGGGAAGACCCATCCTTACAGCATTGACTGTGATGTCCTTCATACAGCCTTTGAAAGAGTCTCCTCTGGCGTGTCTACTGGACGCAGAGACCAGCCCCATCTGTCTGACCTCCATGTGGACGGCATCATCAACTCCTCCCACATACAGGGGACCGCTCAAGTGAAGGGGCTGGGAGGGGGCGCCGATGCTAGCTTGCACAGTCTCCGCATCCACCTTCAAGATAAGGCTCCTGGTGGTAAAGCTGAGCCTGACAGAATGCCATTGCCCATCGTTAAGTAAAGAAAGGGAGCACAGCTGGTTCTGGGTCTGACCTTTGCCCACAACAGCAACCACCAGACCCTCACACATCTCCAAGGCCACAAATCCCCCTTGATAGGCTGAGCTGTACAGGATGATCCCATCCTGGGAGGAGGCGCGCACCAGGCACTCAAACCGACCCTCCTGCTGGTTATTCCAGGGCGGAAGGGCCAGGTAAGCCCTGGAACTGAAAAAGCCCACTGGGTCATCTGTGCCTGCAGAGAACTGCAAACTGCAGCCTGGGTAGACCTCGTGGACATCTCTAAAACCAGGGCAAGGCCTCAGTGATGACAGGAGGCTGTGCTCATTGAAGAGCGCCTCGTGGATGCAACCCCGAAAGGCCGTCTGGTTGCGGAGGAGGTACGGCTTCACCAGGCTGCCGGATCTGCCCAGGAAAAGCCCATCATCCACAACTAGCTCCTTCTCTGATCCTGGCATCTCCAGTCTGCTCTGGGCCCGGTTATCCACAGTCAGAGTGACATCACGGTGTTCCTGCTGAAGTGTCACAGTGTGCCAGGCCATGTCGTCCAGGGGGCTTCCTCTCTCCGAATGAAGCACCTGCTTTCCGGAGCCCAGTTCCAATGTCACCTGCAGAAAGTTGCAATGAAAGCCCTGTTCAAATTCTTAAAGGGTTTTTAATCATATTCATTTTTTTAAAATTCCAAAGCCATACCATTATTGTCCATGTCATTATCAACAAAGCAGACTCAATTAACTGGATACAACTAAAGTGATTACTTAGACATGTGTTTTCCCCTGGCATCAATCATGCCAAGGCCTGTATTGAAGAAAGCTATAAATGTCAAGAGTACTCAATGACAGATGTGTTATGAGTACTTCAACTGGCATAAATGTTGTGACAAGCATGCTTGCAGGAACGCTAACCCATACTGAGTCTGACACCAGTGCATCAGTTTATCAAAGTGACACCTCCTACAGTACCCCCCACCTCATGCAGAGGGAGTTGGTGTTGGTGTCAGTGCGCCTCAGATACTGCTATCTGGTGAAGCGTTAGTGATGCGTGTGGTGTTGGTTTGCAGTTCTGACCTGCAGGAGGCCAGAAAACAGCTCCAGCAGGAGGTAGTCCGTCTGTCCTGCAGCGAGGAAGAGCAGTCCATTGGGGCTGGAGGTGCGGAACCGGATGTGCAGGGATGTGTGGGTGGAGGACGTCATGGTTTTCAAGTGCACAAAACCATCACCATAGAAGGAGGCTATGACAGAATACAGGAATGGTTTTGAAGGTTGAGGTTTCACAGTACTGTCATTTTAAAAAAGCACTTTATGAAGTATAACTTTGGTTCTGTATTGTTATTTGAAGGAAAACAAAAACTCAACATGAAATAAGCATCATATAACCAAATATGAACACTGAAATAAGTTAGGAAATGAGGCTAGGTTTATAGAATACGGTATAGTCTGTTGGTTGTCAAATAAAAAATAAAAAAATTACACTAAATATAATGTTGGTAATAGTAATAATTACTATAAATTCAGTTGCTCCCAACCCACACATTCATTGAAAAGTGCAGAATAGCAACACACTCTAATTGTGTGTTTTGTTTCATCTTATTATCTAGAGATGTAAACCCAATTTCTTAGATAATTCAACTATTTATACATTACAATAATGGGTTGTTAACTTTCCTTTTGTCACTGAATGTTAAATCAGCCATTAAGAGGCCAAAATGTAAACATGATTATAATGTAATGTAAATGTACTGTTTGTGCCACATAATCAAGCATGAGCCTCAGATCAAATCCAGTGTGACTGCACATACAGTGAAGACGAGTCAATGAAGACGAGCAACACTTACCACTAGATAACAGGACTGAAAATTAAAATATTTCTCTATTTCAAAACAGGCTGAGAAGCCCTGCTACACTATAGAAATACAGTGGAATGTACTAGAAAACAAAACCCTCCCAGCACTTCTGGCAAAACCAGTGAGCAATTGATTGTCCAACATCCACAGCAGGCACACAAAAAGCCTGTGTACTGTTCCTCAATCTGGAAGGGTAAACCTGCTTAGTTTTTGTATTTACTCTGTGCATTTTCTGCCAATCATCTCTTTTTTGTGGTTGTTAAAATCACAATGCAGAATTAGATTACATGTCATCCACAAACAAACCACAAGATAATGTGCAGTTATGTACACTCCAGTTAAATAGGCTTAATTGCCCACGGCAAGTTCCAAAGCATTAACTGCGTACGGAGTGCTTTATCTGAATTCAATTAATGCACGCTAATGGATTCGGTTATTTTTAGAATCATTAACTAACAGCTTGTTCACTTGTTCCAAACGTAGTGCTGTACAGAAAATTTCCTGCAGAACTGTGATCCCGAGATGCATGCTCAACTGTACGAACAAATGCACCCACCCTCAGCTACAAACTATAGCAGAAGCTTCTACTTAATTACTTTGGAAAGCATAATATTCAGAGTAAAAAAATGTTGCTGATGCAACCTTTAAATTAACTTTTCACATAAAATAGCACAGACACTGACCAGAAATGATCATTGTCATTATCTGACCCATTTTATATATATATATATATATATATATATATAAAAAATACTGGATGTACAGGAAATAGACAGATGACACAACTACACTATTACAATGGGTGGGCTGGAGGATACCTGGCCAAAATGTCTTAGTCTTTACTGGAGTTTATGATTCCATTGTTCTGGGTGGCTTCCTTTCACAAAAAAATGCAGCCCTCCAGTACAAAAGCCAGTTCTGCGTAAATTACAGCGACTGGGGTTCTCAAGTGCATAACTTCCTATATTTATCCATCTTACTTCCATAAACAGAAGAACCACCTACGTTGTCAGGTATACATTATTTAGGTTTAGATTTACTTATGCCTGCCTTTACAAAAGAAAATTCTAATTTGTAATTCTTTGTAGCACTTTGAAATCAAGCCAGTTAAGAGGTCCACTTATCTAAGGACGCCCTATTTCTTTATAACAGAAATTTCATTAACCGTCAATCACTGTAATTCAAATTTCTTACATGCAGTTTCTTGTGAATTCAGCTGCATTCATTTTAACCACAATTAGACAGCCACACATTATCTAAATGCTAAGTCAAATACATATTTGTATTGTCTAAGTCAAGGACATTTTGCAGCGCTCTGTTCACCCACCCAGTCATGTCAGGATTGTCAACACCAATAAATGCTGGCAGAAGACACCAGTGGCAGATCTATCCGAAAAATTCAACCATGCCCATAGGCTCCAGTCCATGGAAATGACATCCTTCTCGCCAGTCTCCACAAATGTACTTAATATGAGGGTAAGGGTTAAGGTTAGGGTAAGCGATGACATCCGTGGACACAACTTCATGCAAATGACAGCCATTTTTGGATGTCTTCCCTTCTGCAGCCAGAAAGCTATATTAGCAGCTACACAATTCAAGTCTCATATACTGTAATACACCTAACATCAGATAGCTGTAGTCAAGACAGTTGCTTATTGTGCAAATGCAGTGTATGCATGAGCATTGGAAATGGAAGCAAAGCATAGCTGCCATTTGAATTATTTTGCCATTTGTATATCAGAAATATCTAAAAAATATATATATAAATGTACAATATGCTTTATATATAATCTACAGAAAGACTAATTCAGTCGGATTTTTTCTATCAATCTTTTTTTATTTTATTTAAGTGGTTGTGAGGAAAATTACAAACATAATGAATTAATTTGTGATTAGAAAAGACAACAGTACTTCCAAATATGAAAAACAATGTTCATCAGGGCAGGTCATCTGATGAACATGCAATCCACACACCATACAATCGTTTTAATTATAATCTTACCTCCAAGTGTCAATCTGCTCAGGAGCAGCAACACCAGCCCGTTCCAAGATATCCATCGGATACATTTTAAGTACAAGCCCATGTTTCTGTAACAGTGCAAGTATTTTTGCTATTTGATCAAATATTCACGATGCAATCAAATATTCTATTAACATCAAAGGTTACCCTTTGGCTGTGCAGTATCTCCGCGCTCGATGGCACTGTTCGCAAGTTTTCGATACGCGCAACATCCTCAGAGACATAACTCCTCCTTTGTACACCCCTCCTCATGTTAATTAATTAATAAATAAATAAATAAATACACTAATTAATTTATTAAGACCGTATTGCAGTCAGACCAAGAATAATAACAATAACTTTAACGAAAGTTTTTTTTTTTTTTTTTGCAGAATTACAACATTCTTTACCGCTGTAGTTGTGTTTTTCTCTTTTCTAAAGATGTATGCCAGACTACCGTAGAATGCCCATGTGGGGGGGAAAAAAAAAAAAACATTACAACAAACTGGAAACAGGCTCAGTTGACTGTACGTCGCCTTCCTAAAGTCTACTCACTGGGAGCAATTAAGAGTCCATGTGTTGCGCGTACAATACGGATTTTTGCGCATCGCTAGGGGCTTATTACAATGGAAACACATCCTTCAAACCAGCGCCGTAATTTACTCTATTGTTGGCTGCCCTCAGTGGCGCTGTCACAACAAATTTGATCCGGGTGAATATCCAACGTTCTGACACAGCTGTTAAAACCCCCTGTGACGTACTTGACGTTCTAAAACAGCGTCCGTTGTTATAACGACGTTGCCTGCTCGCTGGGAGCTGTGGATATGAAGATTCTAAGATGACCTAATCATTCCTCGGCTGCAGAAATGATCCGGGTGACGTAATTAACGTTCTAAAACAGCTAACCGAAGCTGCCTGCTAGTAGTTAGGTTCTCTGGAGATAAAGATTCTGAGACGACCTAGCTAACGTCAACCATTCCTCCGTGTTTATGTGTCATTTTCACGGATAAAACGGGTTCGTTTCAGTATCATATCGTCTATAATATCCTTGACAGGATAGTTATCTGTCGTCATGAATGCGAATGTAATGTTTTTAACTGAGATAAATGTGCGAATTTATCCACGAAAATATAGCTACAAAACAACGAAATAAATGTCATTTTTTAAAAAGTGGGCTATCTGCAGTGGTTAGGGCTGGAAACTAACTGTAAAAGTGGAGTAATAACCCTGAAGTGAAGCACAACACTACCTAACTTACTGATAAGATCATTGTGAGCTTGCTTTCCACACAGGATTTGAGCCGCATGCTCTCACCGACGCTCGGTTGGCCAAGTGCTTTTGTGTTTATGGTGTGTTATCTTGATCGTAGCGTATCTATACCGCCACCGATGGGCTAGCTAAGGCCGCATTTACACTGCAGGTCTTGATGCCCAGTTCCGATTTTTAGCCTATATCCGATTTTTTTGACCGCCTGTTTACATCTACTTTTGAAAGTGACCCATATCCGATACCTGTGTTTACACTTGGTTAACACTTGAAACAACCCGCATGCGTACAAGAGGGTTTGGTTACCGAAACGAAAAAACGAAAGTAAACCAGCCGGCACTTTCTCGCAATGGACGCAAACGAGACCGAAATAATAATTCAAGCAATTGCTTTCCGAAGCATCTTTAGAGGTCCGCAAAATATATATATATATAATTTCACTTGCGCCGTTTTTTTTCCACCGGAGAGTAGTTGTGCACGTGAAAGTAACGTTATACGTCATTAAAATGCAAAAAAGTACAAGATCGTCGCATTTTCAATGACGTGCGAATCACAATGACAGGGAATATCCGATCTGTCCGTTTAGATGGCAGTCGCATTGGCAGATATCCGATTCATATCAGATTTATTTCCACATATGATTGAGGCCTGAAACGGATCTGAGAATATCCGATTCCATGTGCTTTTTTCCTGTTTACACGTTCATAATACATATCCGATCTGTGCCACATTCCGCAAAAAAAAAAAAAAAACCGGAATTGGGTCACTTTTACCAGGTAGTGTAAAGGCAGCCTAAGTGTCATCGTGTGTATACTGTTGGCAGTGGTGTAGCTAAAGTTAGCTAGCCACTGAAGTAGGCTATAGTTACTTTAAGAAAATGTACTCCAGTAGAAGTAAAGTAGCCCTCCTAAAAATGTCGAGTAAGAAAAAACGTGTATCTGGAAAAAATAATTTACCTGGCACATTAATGATGTCGTATACACTGATCATCCACAACATTTAAACCACTGACAGATGGGTTGTTTCTCCCGACTCATTTTCCTATTGAACTCTATGGAAAAATAAGTCAGGAGAAACAACCCTTAGGGCTCTATTTTAATAAACCAAACGCAATGGTGAACACAAGAGTAAGTGCTTGGCGGTATCGCTCTGAGGGCGTGTCGGCGAGAAATTAGGTAATTTCATGACGGCAATCTTGGCGCATCTGATGGCGGTATTGCTAAAAGGCTGGGTTTAAATGTCCAAGGTGTGTCTCTATGGTAGCCAATCAAATTGTTGTTCTCATGCTTTAAAAAAAAAGCCAGTTGGAACCATAGACTGTATAAAAATATGGACAAAGCCACTGTGACGTCACCCATTGCCTTTCCATGGCCTCGGAAAAACCAAATTGAAACACGGAAGTCTTTTTCGCCGGCTGTTTGGACGAACTGCGCCTGCTCAGTGGAGCCGACTTGACCTTTGCTTGGAGCAGGGTGAACCGGATATGGTCTTCATGGGAGGGTCTCTGTCCAGGCACAGTATGATTGACAGTTCGGGGCGGAGATTCTGGAAAGCGGGAGAAATTAGAAGCGGGAGTTTTATATTGCAAGCACAGTCTATGATTGCAAGCAAATTCACGGTAAGTTAAGCTAATTTATTATATAATTTCATTTTCACGGTTTTACTTATTTGCATTGACTGTGTGAAATTCGCCACATCATTGTGTTATGTTATAACGTTTTATTCAGTTATCTTCAATTTACAGTAGGCTACAATTTAAAGTACATTAATATTCCACCCAACTCAGATCGGAGGTAGGCTAATTCCATTAGCTAGCATGCCAGCTTGACAGTGAGATTGGTTACGTTAGGCCTAGGCAGGCTAAGGCGAATATAGGGTAACGTTATGATTGCCATTAACGATATTGACGGTCAATCAATCACATTTACGTACAAGACTACTTTTATTATAAATGTCCCGAAGAGCTGCTCTAAATAGGTAGCAAGCTGTCAGCAAGCTTGCGACCCAAAAAATCCGTCCAGGCCATAGACTGTATAAAAATAGGTCCTTGCGGGATTTCTAAATTCCTAAAAATGTCTGGTTAGGTTTTGCTCATTCCAATAACCCAGCAGAGTAGCCTATTATGTTAATAATGCCCGCCCGAACCTGTCCTAATTTTTTGTTGTGTGTGGATAAAATATACAATATATGATCACCCTAGCTAACGCAAATCACAATGAAACAAGAAGATAAAATAACGTAAGCTGTGGTCATCTACGAAGCATTTTAATAAGAATCTATTTGCATGCGTGAAAATTGCACAATGCACTTTGTAAAAGCAAGTTTCCCACCCTAGTACATGGTCTCATTACACAGACTGGTTGTAACCTTGAATTTTTAATTTCTTTTGCAGACACAACGATGGAAAGCCGAAGCCTCAACTGAGTTTCTGTACCCACCTTTCATTGTGAACCATTTTTCTTTTTTAATCACTGTGCCTTAAACTAGTCATTTACATAATATACTTTGAGTGTATTTCTCTTTCATTGCTAATTTTTCAAGTGTAGCTCTCCTTATGCAATAGGACCAAACAGCATATTGACAATATTAAAGTATCATGTCTAGATTGTGGATGATTTTTTTAATAGCTTGCATCCAGAATGTATCATTGTATATTGCAATGAGATGCATTTAATTTTATTCCTCTTACACAGCTAAAACTGTCTGGATAGTTGGTGACAGCTACTTTTTATTTTTTTAAATAGTATCGTCCATTCCCTTAAAGACTGAATCTAGGGGAGCAGTTTCTCCAATCCTGGATTTAGCTTTTAATGGAATAGGTTTTTTTTAATGAAATGGGTCAGCTTTTCAAATTTTATGTTATGATGTTATATTTTGTATTATGATTTATTTTAATTAATGACATCTTTAGCTATGCCATTGTTCACCCAACTCCCCCTGCTCTTCCTCATCCCTGTCCCGCATCTTCTCTCCCCCACCCATCTTGTCCTCTCCAGCCATGGCACCCCATGGCCTTTCTTGCTTCCTGCTCCCTAAGCCGGTGTAGCTGTCAATTAAAACATTTTTAAATTATCCAACTTGTTTTGATGTGTTCATTATTTGCATAACAGAATCATGCAGTAGGTGAAATAGCAAATATTACACAATATATAAACTAATCAAATGTCATTCAAAATGAAGCATAAATAAGGGCATCTGGTAGCCTAACTACCCTCTACATTATACATGTTGTACAGCAATTAATTTTTGTAAGTACTTGCTCTGTAATGAGAATCAGACCCTTTATATAAATGGGGAAAAATGTAATTTGAGGTTTTTGTCTGCTTTTGTCTTTAAAATATTTAATACCCTCTTGCATTCAGTTAAATAATGAGTACATAATGCACCAATACATTACCGCTCAAGATGGCCTTCCCAAGCGTGCACAGTGTAGGTATAGCCACTGATGTAAATAAGTAACAGACATCCTGTAATCTCACTGAAAGACTAAGGAGGAGCAGCTTGTGCTGCGACTTTAAATGTGTTAAAGGAGTGATTAAGATCATTCTTTTTTCACAAAGCAACTTGAAATCAGTACAATTTTTTATGTATCCTTAAAAGATGGTCAGATGTCCCTCGTG
>CM056376.1:35354568-35372068 GCA_029718625.1 Synaphobranchus kaupii
ACTTGCTGAGAGAATATGCTTATCAAGTGAAAATTACATAGCCAGTAATACATCACAGATGCTCTAACAAAAGGAGGTTTATTTCTCTTATAGTCCCCTCTGGGTTCAGGCAGCTTTCGGTGGTGTTACAGTGGAGGTCAAAGGTCATCAGAAGGGGATGAAGTCCCCGAACTTTGGCTACTGAAGGGGGGGGGGGGGGGGGGAAACCCTGATATTGACGGTGATTAAATTGGCACCCTGTACCTCCTCTCTCCTGCTGCCCTCATAAAGCCGCATTTCAGTGGCTGTTATTGCAGGCTACGGAGGCGACGCAGTTAACTGTGCGTGTCCACGTTCATCCCTTACCTTTGGGTTTAACAGCGGTGTTATTAAACTGTACTGTAATCTACCCCCGCAGCTCTGCACCAAAACCAGCTGCCTTAATCACACCTGACGCGCTGCCAGAAGGAACCTGCATGCATAGTCACAGCTCTGTTCTGATGCCGCCAGCCAGCTTGTTATATCTCGGTCATCTGGAACTACCTGGCAGCAATTTGTTCAGCCTGATTTCCAGTAAGCCTTAATAGGTACATAAAAGCAACGATGGAGAGATTTGGAAAACATTGTGACTGCAGACAGATGGACGAGTATTTCCCCCAAAATCTTTACGGTCATCCTCAATCAAGTCCTCTCTATCCATTGCTCTGTAAACACTCAACGCAGACCTTTAATTGTTTAATATGAAATGAGCATCGTTAAGTTACTTTCGACTGTTAAGAGATTCATAATTACCATAATTATCTTATGATTAAGAGAATCCAAAAAAGATTTCAACACATTTTTGAGCAAAATATTAATGGAACAGCCTTTTAAGACATGGATTCACATATAGTATCTTTGTGGACTTTTGTTTGTGTGAAGTACAGTGCCACCCGTGCCTGAAGTAAAAACTCACCTGTCTGTGAATTAAGACTACAAATCCCAGAAGCCTCCAGGTGCCCGCTTGTCCATCTACATGCAGCATGCGCAGAAAATCTATAGGAAGCAGACCCGCTGTAGGCACATAATAAAACCGTATTTGCTGGTATATCCATCATACTGCATATTCACTTTAAATTCTGACTCACACAGAAATGGCCTTGTGCTCTTTAATGTAAGACACAAGCGTTATATTATTGGCACTATAAACACCACACTGACTCATGGGGGAGCTGGGGCAGTACAATACAGGATATAAGATGGAATAATGTTCTTCTTCTAAATGATAAAACATTTATCCTATTGCTATTTGGTAGTTCTTACACTAGTATTACAAACTCCAACACATACCTGACAGTAGAGGTGGCAAGCACTTGGCCATTGGACCCCATACTCAGTACAATGACTGAAGCAACGATCACTATTAAATCTGTTACAACAGAAAATAAATACATATGTTGTGTGATGTTTAAAACATGATACACTAAAAACCTCAATCCAGGGTGATGCTGATTTAAACCTTTTTTCACACACGCACGCCTGAAACACTTAACCGCATGCGAGTGGCCATTTATCGATTCTACACAACACACAGTACTGCAGGACAGTAAGCACTGCTCGGAGGAGAAGCTTATCTCCAATTGATTGATGGAATTTATGAAAGCTGATAGCAAACAGGTGGCTTCGGCATTGCTGACGGGAGCCATTTCAGCTGGCCAATTTTGTCCTTTCACGACGGACCCCCAGTCCAAGAGCCTGGGCTTAGTTAGACCAGAGTCCAGGCCAAATTTCCTGTTCCTAGAGAGCTGCAGACTTTGCATGTTTTTATAGCTGCTTGGCTCTTAATCCATCAAGGACAGTAGTCGATTACAGTTCGCTCACCTCAACTGGTTTCTTAGGTCTAAATTGGTAACTGATTTTAAGGTGAGCACAAACAGAGGGTAGATTATGCCGCTTTCTCAGCCTAGCGGTGGCAACCCCTGATTTAGGCAACAGAGCAGGCTTATGACTTACCTATTATGGAAATGGGCTTCCTGGCAAAGAGAAATCCACCTTTGATGCCAGCATGTTTACACCTGCAGCCAGCCGACCACGAACGAAGAGCATACTCTGTTCCAAAGAACACCACCAGGACGATTTCCTCTGGAACAGAAAAATCTAATCAATAAAAACATGTTGTAATTTCAAAACCAGGGCGTCACCATTTAGATCACTGTTGTTGTTGGCATTTTGAAAGTGTTCAAATGGAGAAAGGCCCCCTTAACAGAAAGGAGAAAAAAAAAAAAAAAAACTACACCCATTGAACTTAATGAACCTGACTGTACCAGGTCAAGTTCTTCGAACAAAAAAAAAAAGAAAAAAAGATCTTGAATTCCGAGAAGAGTCATTGAGACGTTGGCGGGCGCGCTGATGGATGAGGTGGTTAACATGCCCGAAGGCACGTTGCCGTGCTGTCAGACCCGGGACTGATCATATCTCTAATGACAGGGGGGCACCTTCTGTGACTTACATCAGCCCATTCATGAGTGCCGTGACTGCGTTCAGCAGCGGGAGCCTGGGTTATGTAAACACTCGGCCCGGCCTTGTTTGCGCCGCTGCCGATTCCCGCACTCGCTCGCTCTGCTCTGCAGCACGAAAAAAAGCCTCTCGGCAGTCAAAACATTTCCCTTGTGTCACCGGGAAGTTTTAGCCAGACAGGTTTTTGCCTCTGAAAGGCCCTGTCAATCACCTGTGTTATATCATTGGGGGGCAGTTTTGCAGAGAAATTATGAATCTGCATTTGCTTCAGGTTTTTCACCTTCATTCCCCATGACAGCTTACAAAGAAAATACAAAAATAAAAAAGTGTGACGGAGTTCATTCACTGACTCACCCAAGCAAGCACAGCCACTGAAGTCCCTTTCACCGGTAGCATACTATCAATTTTATGAACGTATATTCTAATAATACCAAAGCATATAGATATGGCTGGTCCCTGGGCCTCACCGGCAGAACAAAAAAAAAAAGGGTTTTACAGCTCAAGTTCAGCCGAAATGTGCTTCCCTGCTCTCCCCCTTATTCCACACGCGGCATTGACTACCTTTCCCATTATGTCTTATGTTTTGGCATAATATAAAGATCCATGTGGGTGGCCATCCTGCACCACACATTAACGGACTGCTCTTCGGCCCAGTCTATGGTATCTAATATCTTAAGCCAAGCTGCAATAACATTGTGCTATGTGTACAATAATAAGGGTCTTTTACTCACCAAACACAGCAGCTATTTACAGATCTTTATATTATTGTCACAATAATCTGTTTGCGAATGGAAACTCTGGCAGCTGGTTGACAGCATATGTTCGTAATGAAATGCAGTAATTTCCCCTCAGTGTATACATGTGGCACGCGTTCGCTGCTCTTCATGAAAAAAAAAAAAAGAGGTGATCTTCCAAACCGGCTAAAGACACAACTTTCACCGACCCTCATATCCGCCTACAGCGCTTGGGGCATAAGGAGAGGAGAGGGGGATAAAAAAGGTTGCTTCGTTTAAACGACCCTCCGTTTAAGTCCACTTGACCGTTCCCGCACCGGCTGTGTTTGTTGTCATTCAGAGCCCAAAAGAGTGAGGGAGTGAGCGGGAGAGAAGCAGTCAGCCACTGTCCGGCCTGCTTCTATTCATGTGCAATAACATTGTCCTTTCATAATGTAATTTCACTCAAGACTCACTGAGGGTGGGATGAAAAAGTAAACACAAGATTCGTCTGCAGATAGCTGCACTGATAAGAATAACAGAAAAAGGGGGAGCTGGAGAAATTAATAGGATTAACACGAATTCCTTAAACAGGACGCCCAGATGTGTGAGACTCAAGGCCCGTCACGAACCCATAAACTTGGAAGGCGGCTTAGGAACAGCGTGGCGCGCGTCCCTTAACGGCAATAACCACAACCAGGGCATGGGAAACGGCGAAAGCTTGGGAATTATCACGCCAAAATGTGTTTTTTTGATTTGATCGCCTCTGTTCGCAGTGTCGTGACATGAGTTGGAAACGTTCTGGCAACTTTTCAGCTTCTGAAGGCCTGCAGAATGTCCTTTTTTTATTTTTTAAAAAGGGATCCCTTAAAAAAAAAACATCACATTAGTTGCAGCTGCATTTTCTAAGCATGAATATAGTCACGTATAAAAAAAATAAAAACATTTTTACAAAGACTCCACGATAAAAGAACGTGTTGTTCGAACGGTACTGCAACCTCATTGTATCTTAACAGAAGCATCAGTGTGGAAAGTTTAAGGGCCGGGAGGGAGAGGCGCATTTCGGCAGCACTTAGGCCCGGCCCTACAGGTTCTCTGTGTGTATTTTAACAGCTGTGCGCGTGTGACTCTTATGGCAGCAGCCTCCCTCCCTGTCCCCCCCGGGCCAGGCCCCGCTTACTGGCAGGAGGAAAAGGGTGAACAATGGCCGCCCTCAGAGCGGCTGTTTCCTGGCCCGTCCCGCTGCCACGGCAGCCCCGCCCCTCCCTCCCTCACAGTTGTAGGAGCATGAAAAATTCTAATCTTAAACATGCCGTACAGAATAAAATAAAAATGCCAAAGTAAATCAAGGGGGGAAAAATCTTTTTTAAATCATCTTCCAATACTGATTCAGCTTCCTCTCCCCTTTAAAATAATAACAGTTAAATTATTTTTCCAGATCTGTTCTCTGGAAGTTCAGCCCCATTCACCTCCTCTCCATTCCAATTTTGAGGTAAATTCAACAAGAACGGTTCCAATTTAATACCTCGCCCCACACACCCCGTCCATTTCATTGCCTTAATTCAATTATCTTACTTTCCTTCACAGTCACTTTTTTTTAAACAGGGTTGGGCTCCATTCTATTCCAATTCAAAACATCAAAATTCCTATTATTTTCCAATTCCAAAGATATTTGTACAATTCCATTCTTGTAAATCCAATTCATGATAAATTCCTTCTTCATGAGATCTGAATTGTCCTATATGAACTATATTTTAATTTGGCCCGCTACCCTGTCTGGCTAAATTTGACCTTATTTTTCTAAATAACGAACACACTAAAGATGGAGCACTCGGTATCACTCTTGCTAGTTTATAGAACTGTATTGTAAAAATAGTGAAGTTTAAGATTTTAACAAGGAATAAAACAAAACACTGAATCTGATAGTAAGGACGCAACTTAAAACAAACAAAAAAAAAGAACCACAGCCCATATTCATAATTCTTCCTAGAGTAGGAATGCCAATCTTGGAATAGGTTTCTCTTGTCCCATCATAACATTATCCATTACGAGCTAAAAGACAGTACTGATTGTAGAGCAGCAGTACTATCCTTGAGATGTTTCATGAAAATGGGCCCAGGCTATTGTAAGTTTAGTGTACTGGATAATTCAAAAATACACTTAAAAGACCCTGTTCCCACACTGTGATCAGTAGGAGACAAATGAGCCATAGATTCTGGGAGAAGATTACTTTATTTTCAACACACCATCAACCAGCTAACCACACATCTGGCAAAAATACAAAAAAAATAACATATCTGCCTATGTCCTTTCATAATTACACTGATAAACTTCCTAAAACTCTCCTATTATAAATAACTCTTATGACTCAAAGGACAGGGTTTATTGAAAGTGTGAGTCCCGATTCCAGATCAGTGACCTGTATTTAATCAAAACATTATTAATTAAAACATTTGTCCTCAACTTTGACAAGTAAACGCAAGCATTGCCCTTTTTATCCAAAAACCTGAGAGTTTATTTTGGTGATTGGTGATCTTGCCGAGCCATATTTATGAAGAAAAAGTAAAGGTAATTCTTTCTTTTAATAGTTAGTAAAGGACAAATGTAGATTGATTCCCAGCCAGGTGATCTCGCCCAGCCATTAAATGAGTGTCAATGCTCACATCCATGCCTCAGGAAATGAATGAGGGCTGGTCTCAGATCAGCTCCTAGGTAAATGTATGAGACCACCCCACTGACCAGTGATGTCGCACGGACAAGCACATTAAGTGGAAAAGGGATTGTCGTTCTTGGCTCTCCTGTCAACGTCCGGTGGACGTCCACATTAGATGGTGTATTACCGATCTTGACAGAGACCATAGCTGAACTTTAAAATATTGCTAAATGTCAAACGATGCCTTCTAACTCACCCTAAATCACAATTAAATTAAGAGTGAGGTGTATGGATGTATACGGAGGTGACGTCTTATGCACTTTCATTCTGGATACTCGGAGGACGTTCGCCACAGACGTCGAACGGCTACGATTTTGCTCAGTGGCTATGAAAGCTGATCTCAGGTCAGCCCCTTGCGATATGCGTGAGAGTTAATGAGTGCTGATCCCAGGTCAGTCCCTCGCGATGTGTGTATGAGTTAATGAGTACTGATCCCAGGTCAGTGCCTCGGGGACGTGGGTGAGTGTGGGGCAGTGCGGTGCTGCGTTGGATCAGCAGTTGGACGGGCCATGGCGTCCCAGTCTCTCTGGGCCCGGAGGAGACTCCGTCGTGTGACACGTGACGAATGTCTGCTCACCCGCCAGGCCTGGCTGTCTTTACTTTGGCAACTGTCCTGAAAACCAAATATCCTCAAGGACTAATGTCCTCTCTGTCATCCAAAACAAGCAAGCTTTGATTCATGCACACCAGCTAACCCTGAACCTGCTAAGTATAGTCTACAAATAGGCACGCACTGCAAGTGACACGCACACACACACACACACACTCACACAAACATGCACACACACACACACACACACACACACACACACACTCACACTCACACAAACATGCACACACACACACACACACACAGAGAGAGAGTGACATATCATGAGCTACCATCCATTTCCAGGCCCATGGGGGCTTCTTCACTGCCAGGCTGGTTTTGTAACAAACTGTTATAGTTAGGCTCAAGAGAGCTCTTCCAGGGTGTAAATAAATGAATAACTCCAGCCATAAATCCTCCAGATGACAGTGGCCAAAAGTTTAGAGAACACAGTGTACACTCTTGTCCTCTGTGTGCCCCCAGATCCACATCTTCTCCACTGAAATAGCAGTGTATGCCTTCTTGAATACAGCTGGCAAGTTTAATTCAAAGTGATGTCCAAATTATCCTGGACACAGCTAATGGGATGCTAGAAGGCAAAATGAACAGAAAGAAAATAAAATCAGAAATTGACAGTCATTAGCCATTTCCCGAAAGAGTTCCTCACGTCTAAAGCATGTCGATAAAAACAATGAAATATGTTTTTTGTGTGGCGAGAGGCAGGGCAGCTGGTTACACCGTCTTCACCTCTGAAGGAATGCCAGATCCAGCTCAATGTGAGCTTTCAGAATAACAGCACTGTTGAAACAAATATTGTCACAACATTCCACGGATGATAGTAATATTAAAATAAACCACAATCTCATGTTTCTTTGCTTATGGAGAGAGAGGGAGAGAGAATCCAGCTGCTCTGTGTAGCGAGAAAGGAAGAGGTTGGTTGATGCCTTTCCAAAGGACAGAGATTCTGGCCGTGCCCCTCATCCTGTGATTGAAAAATAACATGTAGGCCTAACTCAATGCATGGGGGAGGACACTTTTCTTTAGCTTTCAGTACAGTCTCTCAACAATCTCAATGCCTTGGACTTTTCTCTCTAATCCGTTTACTCCACAAGTGTTTTAAAACCTTAAAATCTCACTAAATAATTCTACATCCATTCAAGCAATTCAAAGGGGGGTTTATATGTGTCCAACTTAAGTCTTCTGCTCCTCATTTGGAATCCTCCTCCGACATCAAGTAGCTTAACTGAATCACTGAATACATATTTAACATTTTTTATATATTAATTGATATTTCAATACTTTCTAATCATATTTCTTTTGTGGAAATCGATTCAAATAAATTTTTTTGAGGGATCAACTTGAATATTGGAAAGTATTGAAGTATTTGCTTTATTTGAGCATATTTATTTGAATGCAAAGGCTATTTGTAAGAGTTGGTCTTCACAAATATCAGTCAGCTATTTTTGGCCCGGGTCCACTGAGCTGCTATTAGCACATCATCTACAGTCGTATGAAAAAGTTTGGGCACCCCTGACAATTTCCATTATTCTCATTTATAAATCATTGGGTGTTTGGATCCGCAACTTCATTTTTATCTATCAAATAACTGATGGACACAGTAATATTTCAGTAGTGAAATGAGGTTTATTGGATTAACAGAAAATGTGCAATATGAAAACAAAATTAGACCTGTACATAAATTTGGGCACCCCAACAGAAAAATCACATCAATATTTAGTAGAGCCTCCTTTGGCAAAAATAACAGCCTCTAGACGCTTCCTATAGCCTCTAATGAGTGTCTGGATCCTGGATGAAGGTATTTTGGACCATTCCTCCTTACAAAACATCTCCAGTTCAGTTAGGTTTGATGGTTGCCAAGCATGGACAGCCCACTTCAAATCATCCCACAGATTTTCAATGATATTCAAGTCTGGGGACTGGGATGGCCATTCCAGAACATTGTACTTGTTCCTCTGCATGAATGCCTGAGTAGATTTTGAGCAGTGTTTTGGGTCGTTGTCTTGTTGAAATATCCAGCCCCGGCGTAACTTCAACTCTGTGACAGATTCTTGAATATTATTCTCAAGAATCCGCTGATATTGAGTGGAATCCATGCGACCCTCAACTTTAACAAGATTCCCAGTACCGGCACTGGCCACACAGCCCCACAGCATGATGGAACCTCCACCAAATTTTACTGTGGGTAGCAAGTGTTTTTCTTGGAATGCTGTGTTCTTTCGCCGCCATGCATAACGCCCCTTGTTATGACCAAATAACTCAATCTTTGTTTCATCAGTCCACAGCACCTTATTCCAAAATGAAGCTGGCTTGTCCAAATGTGCTTTATGCATACCTCAAGCGACTGTTTGTGGCGTGTGCGCAGAAAAGGCTTCTTCCGCATCACTCCCGTACAGCTTTTCCTTGTGCAAAGTGCGCTGTATTGTTGAACGATGCACAGTGACACCATCTGCAGAAAGATGACCTTGTAGGTCTTTGGAGGTGGTCTGTGGGTTGTATTTGACCATTCTCACCACCCTTCGCCTTTGCCTCTCCTCTTCTTCTTGGCCTGCCACTTCTGGCCTTAACAAGAACTGTGCCTGTGGCCTTCCATTTCCTCACTATGTTCCTCACAGTGGAAACTGACAGCTGAAATCTCTGAGATAGCTTTTTGTAGCCTTCCCCTAAACTATAATGCTGAACAAGCTGTGGTCATTAAAGATCCCATGACACTTATCGCAAAGAGTAGGGGTTTCCCCGGTGTCCTGGCTAAATTCCCAACCTGGCTCTTTCAATCTGCCACCTAATCATCCCCCAGTTTAATTGGCTAATAATCATTCTCTCCCTCTCCACCTCAGCTGATGTGTGGTGAGCATTCTGGCGCAAAATGGCTGCCGCTGCATCACCCAGGTGGGTGCTACACATTGGTGGTGGTAGAGGTGAGTTTCCCCCTCGTTACTGTAAGCGCTTTGAGTGTCGTGAAAGGCGCTATATAAATGCAAGGTATTATTATAAGCTTTGTTTTCAGGTCATTTGAGAGTTGTTTTGAGGCCCCCATGTTGCCACTCTTCAGAGGAGAGTCAAAGAGAAGAACAACTTGCAATTGGGCACCTTAAATACCTTTTCTGATGATTGGATGCACCTGTCTATGAAGTTCAAGGCTTAATGAGCTCATCAAACCAATTTTGTGTTCCAATTAATCAGTGTTAAGTAGTTACAGGTATTCAAATCAACAAAATGACAAGGGTGCCCAAATTTTTGCACAGCCTATTTTTCACGTTTGATTTAATTTCATACAACTTAATATTGCTACACTAAAAATCTGTGTCTGGAAAACACCCCAGTACTCAGCTTTTATTAGAAAATGAATGGCATGCCACTGTGATCATTTTCTGTGAAGACAGACTAAATTATTATGCAGCCTCAGAGGGGTGCCTAAACTTTTTCATACGACTGTACTTAAAAATACGGCCATACAGCCAATGATTAAATTTGCAAAAAATTGCAAAATGAACAGATATTATGCGATTACAAATATTGGGTACATGTTTCAGTAGTTTTAAAGTATGCTGAATTCTACCACATTTGAAACCATCCAATTAAACCTGTGCCTCAGCTGTACTCAAACCTTGGGACTTTGCATCCCAAAGGCAGTAGCCTAAACAACAAATGTGTCAACAAAGCACCCACATAAATTTATGTTGCATCCACATGTCTTTAGAAACCAATATCCAAGCACAAAAACATGAAATTATATCTTAAATTATGAAAATTATTCATAACATGAGTACACACGCCCTGATTGAGAATGAGGATTAATACAAAATAAATGGGATTTATGGTCTTTCGCCCCCCCGCAAGAGGGGATGAAATTTGCAGTACTCGCCTCGATTTAGCTCCTAATTTAAATGGTCACCTAAGGATCCTGCATGCTGAATTTCACGCATTTCATTGCAGCAGTTCACGAGGTTTCAGTTTGACGCGCGTTTCAGTTTCAGTTTTCTGAAATGTAGATTTTCACTGCTATAGCACCACCAAGTGTCTGGTAAACCCCATATTGAGTGATTGGCCATTTGACCAGACCCCTTACAGTAAACGCGATGGGTACACTCTCTACCAATAACAAAATGAACCATCACCCTCAAGTGGATTTTTATGGTATTGCAGTGAAATTAACAAAAATCTGATCCGACTGGACTATCAAATGCATCTTTAACTGATCCATATATTGTTTTATGTTGCGTACACAAGTTAAATGTTACGTAAGGCAGTAGAAAAATGACCTTTCTTTTTTTTATTTTCACATTTGCATATCTCTGGCAGCTGTAATCAAGAGCCTTGTAGCGAATACTCAGTCTGCAGCGCGGGTGTCCAATCTGATCTGAAAAGGGCCGGTGTGGGTGCAAGTTTTTGTTTTATCCCGGCACTAAGACACCAGATTCTACTTATCAAGGTCTTGACTGAAGACCATGATTAGTTAGTTTAATCAGATGTCGTAGTGCTGGACCGAAACAAAAACATGCACCCTCAACGGTCCTTTTCGGATAAGATTGGACACCCTTAGTCTACAGGCTAAGCAATTAACAGATATGCTACTCTTTTTAGATTTTGCTCCTTAATAACCGATGGTGAAGTAGAAAATGTTGTGGCTGATTTGTGAAGGGGAATTGTTAATAAAAGCTCTCACCATCCAAGAGTGTTCAACTGGCAACTCAACTGGCCACACACTGCTCTATTGCGGAGAGTATACCGAAGCTGAGATACACCAGCGCTATGACGAACCTGCCAAAGGAAAAAGAGATTAATAATCTGCTTATTGCGTGCTGGGCTCTTCCGTTGCACTGGAAATGCTGTGTCGCATTTCTTCCAAGGGATATTCAAAGATGACTCCAAATTGTGCAGTTCCTTGACTCACAAATCCTGACATCAATTATGTGGCATTCACATTCTACTGCCCCTTCAATTGGATCGCTGTGGTTTTCCGCTGCCATATGGTAGAGTGTTTGATGCCAACAGTTTCAAAACTGAACTACAAATTCAAAATTTTGTCTGTGACTTAATTATGGGGGATCAGCACGATAGACTCAATGCTAGGGCATTGCCTGCAGCAGCGGTCTTAAACCTTATCCCGCAAGGGCCGGTGCGGCCTTTTGTTACAACCAAGCAGTTACACACCTGATTCTACTAATCAATCACTAGAGTCTTTGCTAAGGAGCTTTAGTAGAATCAGGTGTGTAACTGCTTGGTTGGAACAAAAGCCCGCACTGGCCTTTGCGGGATAAGGTTGAAGACCCCTGACCTACAGTAATCTGGGAATGGTAGTCAGGGGAATGTACTTGTGTTCTCCTACACCAGTGATCCCCAACCCTGTTCTTGGAGATCTACTGTCCTGTATGTTTTAATTTCAATAATTTGGCACACCTGACTCTACTAATTAGCAGCTCATGAGATCGCACGCTGTTGAATGAGGTGTGCATTGTTAGGGTTCAGGAACAGGGTTGGGGACCACACTGTATCTTTGTCTGGATGAGAATGTCCTACACTGTATGTTTCTATGGTTGACAGAGTCACCTCATTCAATACTGAGAGGTAGATGTGCTCCTCAGGGATGGAGATTTTGTGCCTTGTTGACGGTTCATTTTTCACCACTAAAACAAGTCGGTCTCACAGCCGTAAACAGGATCCGTTTTCTCATTCCGTTCTGGCATGATATGCAATCACAATGCCACCTCATCGATCGCCTTTACGTCTCTAAAAATCGTCTCGAGATGAAGCACAAATAAGCATGGGATCAAACAAACAACTCTCGTTTTCTAAGGAAAAATGTTATATTTCCACTTGTCTCTGGGAATACTGTTATGCTGCTGTGGGAATACAAGTTTTCTGTAGGAGGATGATCCCCCCCATACCCCCACCGCCCCCTCTCCTCCCCCCCATGACACATCAGAGCCAGATGGGTGTGTGTTTTCCACTACGAGGATTAAGAGCTGCCAGAAAGGCACATGATCTCATGATCAGAATTTTCCATCTGCATCTCTGCAGAGATAAAGAGAAATATCCCTTGCGGAAAAAAAAACACCAATGAGATCATCCCTCCAAAGGTCACGTGACGTGGCTGAAAAAAGGCATCCTGGAGGCAGGACCCTTCAAAGTTTGGAACATTTTTTAAAGTACACACGTATGTTGATGAAAAATAAACAGGGCTCACTGTGTGATATATACTTCAGTATAAAAAATTTTGTCTAGTCATACTTCAATCTGAACACACACGCATATACACACACACACACACACAGTCTGGGAAATGCAGTTTTTGTCATGGTCAATCTTGATGTGGTATGTGGGTTTGTTCTTTCTTTGGGGGCGGGGGAGGGGGGGGGGGGTGGCAGGATGATAGGAAAAGCTAAATTTCTAACAGTGTCAAATCAATACTGTATGATGCAAAGTTGTTTTGTCAAAAGCCCGTCTTGGCATATGATACAAAAACATTTTAACTGCACAAAAAGGTGCATGCAACAACTTTGACTTTGCATGACTTTTTTTTAAACAAAAGGAATATTTTCTAATTATAATTTGGGGTGCAATAATGGCTTCAAGCACACGGGGGGGAAAAAAAAAACACTCATACAATTTCTGTGGTGGACAGAACACGGACATCCCTTTACAGAGCCAGAAATTATAGTTCACAACTCATATGTGATGTAGGGGCTGGGCCTGAGTTACTAAGACCTGTAGCATGTGCCAAACCTTTCAGCACGTGCAAAATTAATGATCGGTGCAAAACAAACACCATGACCAATCATTGGTCCTGTTATTGGTTTTGCGTGTGCTAAAAGGTATTGCACATGCTAAAGGTCTTAGTAAATCAGGCCCATAGTGTACTATAACCAGGGGTTGACATAAGCGGTACGCAAGTGTGTGCTGCGAGAATGAAATGCACATCAATTTTGTAACGGTCCAAATGCATAACTAAAATCTGGTAGGCATTTTCTCCGTTATGAGATCTTGAAATTTCCACACTACGCTGTGGGACGGCCCGGGCCACATCCTGATCCTTCAGGCCGGACGGACAGGTGAAATGACGATAACAGATTTCCTAACCCCAACCCGTTTGAGGCACATATGATCTTCAAGAAGCATTACAAGAACTCCGTTACATACAGTATCTGACTGCACTGAGACACAGCCAAAACCGCATCTGCTCAGAAATGAACTAGGCAGAATGGCCAGTCATCTCACATTCTAATGCAGAAACACACTCTCAGATCATGTCGCTAAACTAATTTTCAATATTTCACTAATATTTACGGACGTTTATTTCTTCATCAGAGATTTTTTAAAAATCACCTTAGGATTGTTAAATTGGGACCAATAACTCGTAATAACTAAAATAATATTTCCTTCAAAAAAAAAGACAGCACGACACTGGTTTGATCTGGCTCATAAATAGCGTAAGAGAGACAGATACAATGTGTGCCGGTGGTTTATGGGAATTCAGGCAATGGGTGCATCGCTGATACCACACCCACATTCTCAGTGCCTTAAATGGTACATGTGCTTTTCACTGGGGTGGTACCCTACAGGTACATGAAATTGTACCCCGAGCCAGCAAGGCACAATTTGTACCTTTTTTGCTTGTAATACTTATTAGTATTAATAAGATACTTATTTGTACCCAAGTAGAACATCATTGCACTTTCAGGGTACATTTGGGAAATTTGTTCCTCAGAAAACAAAAAAGTACCTCCACTGTACCTTTATTTCTGAGAATGTACTGACTGTCACTGAGTAGAGCTTCTCAAACGGATCTTCCTTACAACCCATTTCTTGTCTGTCTAAAGTTGTTGGGAGAACTGTATTTCATATATTTTCAACCTTAACCTCACTATAACACAATGCCGTTTTTAATTCTTACAATTTACTTTGTCTTTGAGCTGTTCTGGTCCACAAACGGTGCAGGTGTCTAAACCTTCAGCATTTAAGACTCCACTGGTTTCACCTTGCATTTTATAATTGAATTGATTTGAAAAACATGTAACGGACAGAAAACCGAACAGAGCACCGAACAGAACCGGTTTCCATTCACAACAGTGGACATAGTAACAAGCCTCCACGACCATTTGTGTGGCTCCAGATTGAGTTCCACCTCTCCAATGCTAAAACTACACTACACCTATAACTCAGAGGACTCCATGCATCCATCCTCAACAATCAATCACCCAAACACTATCAACTAGCCAAACACAGGTCATGAGAATTATGCTTTTCATACAATATTTATGATTGGTAAGACCTGCTATCGAAACTGCTTGTTGGTGTAGTGACTAGCCTACTGTCAAATTTGAGTTTTGAAGAATATTAAATTTATAAGACTCCCATATCCATGACTAACGTTACATCTCAAGTTTAGCTTTTGAATTTGTCTAACGCTTTTGACGCCTAATTAGCCCAGCTGTTACAGTGATAAATGTGTTTTTAAACACAGTAACGTTAACGTTTAACCCCAGACGAGAGACAATTTATAATGAATTGCTTTCATTAAAAAAAGATCTGAATCTTAATGAGACTAAACTGGTTAAATAAAGGTTCATAGGCTACATGACCTGAAGTTATTTACTTGTTTAGACTAAGTTACTTAACGCACACACAAGAAAAAACCGAAAACATATCAAACCAAGTAATTTCTCCTTTCAAGAATTTTTAATCATGCTAAAAATGAACAAAAATACAGCTAGTTAACAAGGCATCCTCAATGTATCTCGGTGACAACAAAAAATAGCCTAGTAGGCCTAAGCCTCGCCATTTGTTCATGGGCCACCATATAACGTTAGCCTAGCAAAAGAAAACTACAGCTTCGGAATTGCATCTTAGGCAAACAATAACAGGCAGCAGAATCCCAAAACAAAATATATTTTCAGAGAATTTGGAACATTTCCTCAGAATATTGATTCTTTCAATGCTTATTTTTGCCAGTCCCTGACTGCAACAAACATTTAAAAATAAAAATGTTTTACCTTTCTTAAGTGACCTCAGGGAGGGTGATCACCTTTTGTCGTTTAAGAATATTAGCGCAAAACAACAGTATCTCGTCGTTGACAGAACAATTAAACGAACATTTCTTTAAAAAAAATAAAAAAATAAAAAAAATAAAAAAACCTCATCCCTCAGATATTTTTGAGTAAAGTTACGATGCTTTTCCCGAGTCTAAACTGCAACAGGTGTAGCCTACAGCGCACGCGGAAAAATCATTTTAACCGTCGCTGTTCATTTGATACCTGATGCGCGTGACAGTCACTGCATCTCCATTAATCATTGTTAATATGTTGAATGATGAGGGGGGATTACGCTGTAACAGTAATAGTAATTATTGTTACAATAAACAGGGGGATTAAGCTGTAACAGTAATAATAATGGCTTGCATTTATATAGAACCTTTCTCACCGGCGCTATACTCAAAGCACTTTACAATGGTGAGGGGGAAGCTCCTCACTCCTGTGTTGCAACTGGCAGCCATTTTGCACCAGAGCACTCACCACACATCAGCTGAGGTGGAGAGGGAGAGAATACCAATTAAATCTCTTTGAAAGATGTCATCTCCTACAGTGTATCCCCATCACTGCACTGGGGCATTGGGGTATATTTGACCAGAGGGAAGACAAATCAACTTCCTACTGGTCCCCCAACACCACTTCCAGAAGCAACTTAGTTTTCCCAGGAGGTCTCCCTTCCAAATACTAACCAAGCCCACACCTGCTTAGCTTAAGCCATTCAGCAGGAGCAGAGTGCATGGTGGTATGGCTGCTGGCTATGGAACACATGGTTGGCTAAATGGCTGTAAGTCATCAAGGGTCTGTGGTATCAAACAAGCCTCAAACCATCACTCTGCTGCCAGATAAGCAGTAGATGTGGGATTCTTCTCCTGACTTATTTTTCCATAGAGTTCAATAGGGTTTTTGAGTTTTTGCAGTGCATCCCCTCACAAGCGCTTGACAATGACGTAGTTTATGAGGTAGGTGGAGCCCCTGGTGGCGGAGGCCCTGTAGAACCTCTTCCTCCTGGCTCTAAGACCAACAGGCAGCACGACAGAGCAGCAGCAGCAACAGGCCAGCAGGGCAGTGCACACCACGAGCGGGACCACCAGGGCGTTGGCCATCAGGTGCCAGGCAAGAGTCTGAGGGCTAAGTCCATACCCGCCTCCCTCTCCCTCATTGTGGTTGTGGCTGACATAGTCCTTGGTGTTATTGTGATAAAGCTTGATGCTGGTGGGGATGGGGCTGGTGGTGTGTAGGGTGGCGGGAGAAGGTTCACCCATGGTGTGGAGGTGCACACTGGCAGTTTGGGTAGAGGACGGGAGCGTGGTAATGGAGCCGCCAGCTCCCTGCGGGTCTGCAGCAGCAGTAGAGATAGACGAGGAGGGGTTCTCGTTGACACCTGCCGGCCTTTGGGGAGGCGGGGTTAATGGGGACAAGGTGGGAGGAAGCAGGGGAAGGCTAAACTGTGCTAAACATGTCCCAGGCCAGCGGTTCTGAACCGTTGAGCCTGGGGGAGGAGAGGTACTTCCCAAAAACCAGCAGGTCAGGATGTACACCTGAAACACACATTCCAGAGGTTGACTGCAGGACCTTACTGATGTACATTTACCTACTGAAATAAATATACAAAATGCATAGAAAGTGTATAAACGTAGACACATTGATCATTATGTACAGTATAATATACAATTCAATGGCTTTTTTAAACAATTGAATTATAGTGACTGATTTTATAACCTTCAGTGAAGTAGTTGAGTAAAATATTTATCCTTATAAACAGGTGTGAAATTTAGATTTTATTCTGGGATTCATCAGTCCATTGACCCATGCCATCAGTCCATTGACCCGTGCCATCCTTGTATACAGCTCAGGGAGGGTGCAGCTGTATCATACAGAGGTGACCGAGCCTTTGTGGCGGCTGCCCCTAGGCTCTGGAACAGTTTGCCTTTGCATATTAGATCTGCCCAGACCCTAGAGGTTT
>CM056376.1:35377068-35427068 GCA_029718625.1 Synaphobranchus kaupii
CACGGGGGCATGATACTCACTCCCACTGTGAATGTTCCAGAATGGCTTTGACTGGTGACACTTCCTTGCTGCTGGTATCAGGACACAAAGCCACAGCACGTGGGCCCTGACACTGGGACAGAGGCGCTGCTGGCCGTTTCAGAGGGAGGAGTTTGTTGCCGTAGTGACAGGAGAAGGTCCTGCAGTCTTGTGCCCCAGTACCTCAGTCCTTAATGAGCCTGTAGATGTGGTGTTGGGCGCCGTGCTTGCTGGTGGAGACCTCAAAGACATAGGCCACGCAGAGCAGGGTCTCCATTGTGTCTCTGTTCGACACCACCTGCAAGGAGAGACCCTGTTACCTCGGTGCAATGAATGCAGAAGGTCACTTCCTGGAAGCACCTGTGTGTCACTCAGCTGTGTATTTCTTTTTTAAGTTATATTTTATGGCTTTTCAGATTTACTGAACAGCACAGTGTAGAGAGGCAGGAAGGATGGGAGCGAGAGAGAGGGAGAGACATGCGACAAAGGTCGTGTGGCCGGACTCGAACCCCCAACGTCACGGCTCGCAAAGAGCATGTGGACAGTGCTCTACAGACTCCCCCAGATGTGTATGTGTTAAATAAGCCTAGTGTAGGAAGTCAAATCAAATCAATATTTATTTATATAGCGCATTTCACAACTAGTTGTCACAATACGCTTCACAGAAAAACCCAGCCTAAACCCCCACAAGAGCAAGCCAAAGGCAACAGTGGCAAGGAAAAACTCCCTGGTGTGTTAAATGTGCAATGTAGGGGAGTGTGTTAAATAGGTGAATTTTATGAGAGTATGTTAAATAGGTGCAGTGTATTGGAGTGTATGAGAGTGTGTTAAATGAGTGCAGTGTATTGGAGTGTATGAGAGTGTGTTAAATAGGTGCAGTGTATTGGAGTGTATGAGAGTGTGTTAAATAGGTGCAGTGTATTGGAGTGTATGAGAGTGTGTTAAATAGGTACAGTGTATTGGAGTGTATGAGAGTGTGTTAAATGAGTGCAGTGTATTGGAGTGTATGAGAGTGTGTTAAATAGGTGCAGTGTATTGGAGTGTATGAGAGTGTGTTAAATAGGTACAGTGTATTGGAGTGTATGAGAGTGTGTTAAATAGGTACAGTGTATTGGAGTGTATGAAAATGTGTTAAATAGGTGCAGTGTATTGTTGTGTATGAGAGTGTGTTAAATAGGTACAGTGTATTGGAGTGTATGAAAATGTGTTAAATAGGTACAGTGTATTGGAGTGTATGAGAGTGTGTTAAATAGGTACAGTGTATTGGAGTGTATGAGAGTGTGTTAAATAGGTACAGTGTATTGGAGTGTATGAGAGTGTGTTAAATAGATACAGTGTATTGGAGTGTATGAGAGTGTGTTAAATAGGTGCAGTGTATTGGAGTGTATGAGAGTGTGTTAAATAGGTACAGTGTATTGGAGTGTATGAGAGTGTGTTAAATAGGTACTGTGTATTGGAGTGTATGAAAATGTGTTAAATAGGTGCAGTGTATTGGTGTGTATGAGAGTGTGTTAAATAGGTGCAGTGTATTGGTGTGTATGAGAGTGTGTTAAATAGGTGCAGTGTATCGGTGTGTATGAGAGTGTGTTAAATAGGTGCAGTGTATTAGAGTGTATGAGAGTGTGTTAAATAGGTACAGTGTATTGGAGTGTATGAGAGTGTGTTAAATAGGTACAGTGTACTGGTGTGTATGAGAGTGTGTTAAATAGGTACAGTGTACTGGTGTATATGAGAGTGTACGGTAGCGCTTCTCGTTACCTGCAGGATGGTGAAGTTCTCCAGAACGCTGTTCATCATGTACTTCTCTGGCAGGTGCTTGAGTTTGTGGATGAAGTTGATCATGTACTCGCACAGTGGTGAGCGGTGGAACCGGTAAACATAGCGGCCGTTCTCCAGCCGGCCGTAGTCAGTCTGCAGGGACACAGAGAGACAGCATTCACACACAAATTAATCACCAAAATATGTTCAGAATCTCTGATCTAGTCAGAGAGAAGGTGGTAATAAGTTTCTATTATAATTTAACATAACAGATTCATACAGAGAGTGCTGTTTATGTAATGTAATGGAGATATCTTCAGAGAACATTCATCTGTCCCTCCCTCTCTCTCTCTCAGTGCCCTCTTTAGACTAGTTCAATCATGGATTGAAGCGTTGGGGATTGCGTTCTCTGTTGAGGTTTTTATTGGGGGACCCAAATATAGTGTTCAATTGAAGAAACGGGTTAATTTGATAAATTATCTATCAGGACAATCAAAACTAGCAATTTGGAAAACTAGGAAGAATAAAATGTTGGGAGCTGGGGGTGTAAATCCTGAGGCCATGTTAAGGGGATTTGTGGCTGCACGCATCAAGGTTGAACATGCATATTATAAACTGGTAAATGACATACCCAGTTTCAGTGAAATTTGGGCGGTGGGGGGAGTTTTATGTGAGGTGGATGATGCAGGGCAGATTTCTTTAAAGTGCTAGTTTTTTTAACCTGATAATGGTATCAGGTAATGTTTGCCATGGTTGACATGTTTTTTCTCTCTTGTGAACATAGTAGGGTGAATTGAATTTTATGGAAAAAGGAAAATAAAGGAGGTTTTAAATCTCTCTCTCTCTCTTCTTCCTCCTCCTCCTCCTCCTCCCTCACCTCCACTTTCTCCACCACCTGCTTGCTGAAGGAGCAGACCCGGGTGCAGGAGGTGATGGTCATGCTCTCCGGACTCTCGTACAGGCAGGACATGCCGTAGAACTCAGAGCCCACTTCCTGGAGGCTGGTGCTCAGGTCCGCCTGCACAGGAAGCAAGGAGGAACCGTACAGCCAATCAGAGACCAGGAGGGAAAAAAACAACACCACAGCTGCACATCATCCTATAGCAAAGAATAAACACACAAATTATATGCTGTGATCTAAAATAATTATTTACTATGGGTTCCCCTATGTAAAAAAAAAATATGCTGCAGTATAGTGTAAATATATCAAACTTATCTTCACAATATTTTTAAAATATACTACAGTATATTACATTTCCATAAGGGTTTGGAGATCATTTTTTCTGGTTTCTCTTCCCTACCCAATTGGAGATGGGAGTGTACTCCAGTATTTTACACTGGAGATGGGATTGTACACAGTAAAATGTTAATAATATACAGTAGCACCAACTTAAAATTCAATCAGCTCTTACAGAGTATATGGTCCCTATTGGACTCGTATGTACGATGTCAGAGTTGAATTAACACTGTGTTACTCTGCCCTGAGCTGCATCACCTTGGTCTCCTCGGGTCCAAAGATCACAGAGCTTCAGACTGGACCCCGTAAAATGTCCTGGGTGCCACTGAGCTGATAACAGCTCAATGGCGTGACTGAGGTTTCCGGTGCATTGAGAGGATGGAGGTGTGAGGAAGGAGACAGATATTTCGAGTGTCTCATCGCCCACTACACCCCCCCCCCCCCCCCTTCAGACTGAGGGCTCTATAAATAGGTGTTTGAGTGGGATGAGTTCAGTGAGAGAGCCGGTCGGGGAACAGGTGCTCCAGCTCGAATTTCTTCCCTGAAAGAGCAGCACTGCCAGTGTTCCCATGGGTGCTTCCACTCCCCACCCACAGGGGTCAGCAGAGGACCAACACCACCTCCCCCAACATGGACTGACCGGCAGAGACCACAGACCCTTGAGAGGCACATTACAGCCATTTCTTTGTCCTCCTAAGACCCAGCAATTAATTTCTCTGTTCTTACACTCAATAAGTTAATAACCATGTATTCTACGGTGCTGAAGCCTACACTACAAGGGATATTCAATAAAAAATAAAATAATATTCTTTTAAGTATTTTTTGAGCTGCAAATGTGTTTGTCATCCAATATGCTTGCATTACGTCAAAGAAAATTCAAATACCTTAAAGGCTATAGCTATACGATTTTTATGTAGACGAATAATTTAAAAAAAAAGAATACATCCACAGAGCTTGCTGAAAGGTGCAGAATAAAAGTATTGTTTTTCCCTAAAAAAAAATATTGATTATTACATTACATTACAATATATAACAATCATTTGGCAGACGCTTTTATCCAAAGCGACGTACAATAAGTGCATATTGAAGGTATTATGAATTTATCATTACAAAATAAATGTTACGGGCCGCAAGAGAGTGTGGTGTTTATCTCTGTCGATGTTGTCAGAGTTTGGTTCCCACCTCAGCCAGTAGTAATAAAGCTCCTGAGCCAGTAGTATTATGACGTTGGTACCACACCCATCTCTGTATCAGGGGTCAGTTGGTTGCCAGAGTTCGGTTGTTCGACAGTGAGCCGCCGGAGCACTCAACTATCAGTAGACCCAAGACACCCGGGTACCCATCCCAAGTCCTTAATGACAAGAACCGGAGTAAGACGAGGCTCAACATTGGTTCAGCATTTGGTCGTTAGAGGAATTGCAATGCTCGAGAACTAGCGACGCAGAGATGGCCACTTGTCGTCTCGACCGGTAAGCTAACGCATTAGCTAGCAAGTGAACTATCAAGATAGCTAGGTGATCAGAGGCTAACTATCAGTTCGGACCGTGATTTATTACAGCATGACCGGCATTTTGCTTTTTTCTTATCATTTCACACTGAGACATTACATTAGCTAGCTTGGTAACGTTAGCTAAGTTAGGCCGCTAGCTAGCTAGTTTGTCTAGAGAGAAATCTGACAGGCAAATGACAGCCAAACAAGGTGGTGGGTCGAAAAGTCCAATAGTTAGCTCGTAGCATAGTGGGTTGTAGATTACTGTGGGAGAAACACAGCTGAAGATATTGGCATTTGAAGTCGACTGTTTAGAAATGGGATGATGGTCAAAACAGGCGAGAAAGTTAGCCTCCTTTCTCAGTTTTGAACAGCTACTAGCTACTAACACTTATTATTTTACCATGACAATGTTAGGTATCATCAAAGTGGCCCACCAACCTCCAACAATTCAACCTGGAAACTAATTGAGGGGGCGTGTGCTTCAAGCAACAGCAGTTCGGGATGTGTTGTTATGAAATGCAATCTCCATATCAGACACTAATGGGGTAAAAAGCTATATCTATAGCCTTTAACTTTTTTCTGTCGGTTCACAGCAGGATACAGTATGCCAATATATTGTGAAGGGTCACAATGTCTTCATGATATATTTTATTTAAATATATATTTCATTTATTTGCTTTTTCCATAAGGGATGACATCCATCAAACTGAGGTTCAATGTCAGGACGCAGGGCCACCCCACGGTGACGACAGGATTTGAGCAAAGAAAGAGGATCAAGCCTGGTGCTGTTTGTCACAGCAAAACTGCACATCTGCAGTTTTCTATAGCAAAAGCGCATGGCTGCATGTGGTTCTGAATTTTATGCTTTCTTCCTGTCCTTCCCTTGTTTCAAGGGGAGAATCCCAAAAATGCCAGGATTATGGCAGTCACACTAAGTGGGCCACACAAAAGTGGCCACTCACATTTCAAATCTATGGGGTAACATTTCCTATATCGGTTGCAAGGGCCGTTCAGTTCTGTTTTGTTTTGTTTCTCGTCTTTCCTCCCTTGCAGAGTACCTGTTTTGATTGCTTACTGCACATCACATATTTTGTCATAAAATAGCTCACTCGGGGGAAGTGAGCAAGGGAAGGGAATGTGTTAAATTGGATCTGAAAGCAGCCCATTTGTTCTGTGAAATTTGGTTTAGATCATTCCAGTCATTCCTGTATACTTAAAAACCATGAGACCAGCTGGGTCTTAGAGCTGAGAGTGACTTTAGGGACCATACTGGTATTTTGCATGTTATAGCAAATTACCGATCTCAAAAAACTTTCAAGTCTCTGCAAGTTGATTTTCATACCGTATGGAAATTAATGGAAACCAATGGCTGCCTGGAAGGTAGGAAAAATGAATTTAAAAAATCTAAAAAGCCGTTGTATGCTTTGTAAATTGGTTTGCAGCAATGTACATGACACAGAATTTGTAGTAAATGGGCTATAAAAAGCTAGATACTAGTATGGTCCTTTAATTCTCCTGCGTCATGAATGAACTTACGGGACGTCGCACCATACTGTACCAAGCGTCTAACAGGTCTGAAAAACCCCCCAAAACATTTGTGAACACCCTCACTGCTGGGTGTGTCCTGACTGGGAGGGGGAGCCCGCCCACACAGACAGCATTCTCACCCAGAACTTGACCAGGAAGAAGGCGTCGGCCGGACCCTTCTCATAGAGCTCCTTCAGCCCCCCCTTCTTCTCGGGGAACTTGTCGTAGATCTGCCGCACGTCCACGGCCTCCAGGTACGGTTCGCCAAAGGAGGGGTTCGACTGCCCGATGTGCACGAACAGGTGCTTGTTATACTGGGGGACAGAGGACACCACACATTGGGTGGACTCGTTTTGACCGTGTTGGGCTATCCCGAATCACGTGGTTTTGTGCAAAGCTATAGCAGAACATGCCCATTCGGTCATGGTTGGGAGGCCTCCCGCTTGCAAAAAGAGTCCACCCACACTCTTCTCAAATGGCCTCTCTTTCAGTTTCAGTTAATGCACTCCAGGTCAGGACACCGCCCGTTAGTTCAACCAGCCTTGTTCAACTGCGTAACCCATCTTATTAAGAGGACTCATAGCATTACTTAAACTTCCTGGTTTGTTCTCACCTTAAAATCAGCAACCAATTCATACTCAAGAAAGCAGGTAAGGTGTGTTGTATACCTGCTTTAAGTGAATTCAATTAATTAAGTCCTAAGTAACAACAAAAACCAGCAGACCCTGCGGCTCTCTGAAACCAGGGGCCACATGTATGAACAGTGCTAAGCAGAAAAATGCCCTGAAAAAGCTGCGTAAGGGAGTTTCCACGCAGAAATTCAGATGCATAAAATAACACGTGCTGTGAGAGTCTGCGTACCTTGGCGCACACTGGATACCATGCGTACGCAATGTTTGGAGTCAGTTTGATATGGCGACCCTTTGATCGAAAGGCAGAGGGAGAAAATGCGAACTTTGCGTAAGCAGATTTCCCACTTTCCCCCTGAGCATTCTTTTACGCATTCTTTTGCTCAGAGTTTTATACATGTGGTTAAAATTAGATATGGAGGAAAGGCCACTCACGGTCTCAGGGTCCAGCTGATGTTCCAGGAACGCAGAAAATTCCAACATGCGGAACCTGGAGGTGGCGATACTGCGGCCCTGCCAGGGGGAGGCGCTGGTGGGCACCGACACGCCCACTACGCTCTCGTAACCTGCGGAGGAAGGACGGGAGGAGAGCAGCGATTCAGCGTGAAGTAGAGGAGGTCGAAATCTTACCTTTAAACTGATCATTGGTCTAAATGTGTTTGAATTTATTTTTCTTGATTAAAAAGGTATGTGAGGTATGCAGACAATCCATCGGCAACTGATCCCCCAAATCTTTCTCTTATTTGTGTTTCACGCTGTTTTCTTTCCTCTTTAATGTTTGAGGATGCAAATTTAGCATTTAGAGGTGAGGAGGTGGTGGATATTGGGAGGTGGGGAGGTGGTGCTCTATTGGGAGGTGGGGAGGTGGTGGATATTTTTCTCTTTTTGTGCTGGTGGTTGGTGAACGCACCTGTAATAGTAGTCGGGCTGTAGCTCTGCTGTGAAAAGGGTTTGATGCTACAGTATGGAGAAAAGAGAGTAATTTACATTAATCATTACCCCAACACTGCACACACTCAACCATGGTTACAGGCACTCTACATAACCTCTACCCAACACTGCAGTGCTGCACACACTCAACCATGGTTACAGGCACTCTATATAACCTCCACCCAACACTGCACACACTCAAGCATGGTTACATACACTCTATATAACCTCCACCCCACCCTATATAACCTCCACCCAACACTGCAGTGCTGCACACACTCAACCATGGTTACATACACTCTACATAGCCTCCACCCAACACTGCACACACTCAACCATGGTTACATGCACTCTACATAACCTCCACCCAACACTGCACACACTCAACCATGGTTACATGCACTCTACATAACCTCCACCCAACACTGCACACACTCAACCATGGTTACAGGCACTCTACATAACCTCCACCCAACACTGCAGTGCTGCACACACTCAACCATGGTTACATACACTCTACATAGCCTCCACCCAACACTGCACACACTCAACCATGGTTACATGCACTCTACATAACCTCCACCCAACACTGCACACACTCAACCATGGTTACATGCACTCTACATAACCTCCACCCAACACTGCACACACTCAACCATGGTTACATGCACTCTACATAACCTCCACCCAACACTGCACACACTCAACCATGGTTACATGCACTCTACATAACCTCCACCCAACACTGCACACACTCAACCATGGTTACAGGCACTCTATATAACCTCCACCCAACACTGCACACACTCAACCATGGTTACAGGCACTCTATATAACCTCCACCCAACACTACACACACTCAAACATGGTTACAGGCACTCTATATAACCTCCACCCAACACTGCACACACTCAACCATGGTTACAGGCACTCTATATAACCTCCACCCAACACTTCACACACTCAACCATGGTTACAGGCACTCTATATAACCTCCACCCCACCCTATATAACCTCCACCCAACACTGCACACACTCAAGCATGGTTACAGGCACTCTGCATAACCTCCACCCAACACTGCACACACTCAACCATGGTTACAGGCACTCTATATAACCTCCACCCAACACTACACACACTCAAACATGGTTACAGGCACTCTATATAACCTCCACCCAACACTGCACACACTCAACCATGGTTACAGGCACTCTATATAACCTCCACCCAACACTACACACACTCAACCATGGTTACAGGCACTCTATATAACCTCCACCCAACACTACACACACTCAACCATGGTTACAGGCACTCTATATAACCTCCACCCAACACTGCACACACTCAACCATGGTTACAGGCACTCTATATAACCTCCACCCAACACTGCACACACTCAACCATGGTTACAGGCACTCTATATAACCTCCACCCAACACTGCACACACTCAACCATGGTTACAGGCACTCTATATAACCTCCACCCAACACTGCACACACTCAACCATGGTTACAGGCACTCTATATAACCTCCACCCAACACTACACACACTCAACCATGGTTACAGGCACTCTATATAACCTCCACCCAACACTACACACACTCAACCATGGTTACAGGCACTCTATATAACCTCCACCCAACACTACACACACTCAACCATGGTTACAGGCACTCTATATAACCTCCACCCAACACTGCACACACTCAACCATGGTTACAGGCACTCTATATAACCTCCACCCAACACTACACACACTCAACCATGGTTACAGGCACTCTATATAACCTCCACCCAACACTGCACACACTCAACCATGGTTACAGGCACTCTATATAACCTCCACCCAACACTACACACACTCAACCATGGTTACAGGCACTCTATATAACCTCCACCCAACACTACACACACTCAACCATGGTTACAGGCACTCTATATAACCTCCACCCAACACTACACACACTCAACCATGGTTACAGGCACTCTATATAACCTCCACCCAACACTGCACACACTCAACCATGGTTACAGGCACTCTACATAACCTCCACCCAACACTGCACACACTCAACCATGGTTACAGGCACTCTATATAACCTCCACCCAACACTGCACACACTCAACCATGGTTACATGCACTCTATATAATATCCTCCCCAACCATGGTGACAGAAAAATGTATATAAATAAATATTAATAAAGACAGTCAAAGGAAACACAGAAACACAGCTTACTTACTCCTCCGCACCAGGCAGTCCTTGCATAGCACCATGCCAGAACTGGAAAAAAAAGAAAACTCGTCCTGTTATAACACTCACACAGTGCATGCTTTTGCAAGTGTCAAAGAAGTTTACTGGTGCAGGCCTGCAAATAAGAATATCTGCAGTTGAAGTCAGAAGTTTACATACACTTAGGTTGAAGTCATTAAAACTCATTTTTAACCACTCCACTGATTTCATGTTAGCAAACTATAGTGTTGGCAAGTCAGTTAGGACATCTGCTTTGTGCATGACACAAGTAATTTTTCCAACAATTGTTTACAGACAGATTATTTCACTTTTAATTCACTATATCACAATTCCAGTGGGTCAGACGTTTACATACACTAACTTGACTGTGCCTTTAAATTTTTAATAATTGGTCACATATCCTTTGCATGCCATGACTTCCCGATGTCTGTGAAGGCACAGTCAACGTAGTGTATGTAAACTTCTGACCCACTGGAATTGTGATATGATAGTACACAGTACACAGAACACAGTAGTTGGGGGTTTTAATTCAGAAACAGCCTTAGAAGCAGATGCTGAACATGACACCGCTTGCACTCTTGCTCACCCCAGTGGCTGATGGGTAGGCAGGTCGGGTGAGCTCCTGCAGCGTCAGCTTGTTCTGGAAGGCAGAGGCTGAGATGATCTGGGCAGAGGACATGGCCACCATGCTCTGAAGGGCCTTGTCTTTGGCCACGTGGTCCTGCAGAAACGCCGGGAGACAGAAGCACTCGTTACTGTCTTTAGTGCCAAACCCCCTCATACCAAACAATGGACTCAGCGGGGGAACACAGAGGGGGAACTGGAGACAGGGAGCGGTCATTTACAAGATGGGACTGTATGAGACCTGAAGGTGGGTGATGTCGCTGTGTGAGCCTCTCAGATCTGAATAACGTGTTGTCTGATGTCATGGTGAGTGAAAAACAGTGGAGAGTGTTATGTCACATTGACAATGAATGACAATAAGGCTAAGAGCAGAGGTACTCAAATCTGGCACTCGAAGCCAGTATTACTGCTGGTTTTCTTTACTACCTGATAGTTAATTGATCGATTAATGCCACTGATTAGCCAGAGATTTAACTCACTTGGTGTCCCGGGTTTACATCAGTCCTGTTTAGAGGGGAAGCAGTGTTACTGGCCCGGAGGGCCATATTTAAGTATTCCTGGTTTAGAGTATGATGTCAGTGAGGTTGAATAAGGTTTCGGGTGTGATGTGAAGCGTAGAGGCATTGTGGGCGTTCTGCTCAAGGCTAATGTGGAGGCAGAGTGAGATAGAAGGCCTCTACGGCTTTGGAAAGTGAACTAGGATAATGGCATAGGGTAGTGAGCTAGGAGAGTGAGATAGGGGAGTGTGCTATGGGAGTAAACTAGGGGAGTGAGATGGGAGAGTGAGCTAGGAGAGTGAGACAGGGAGAATGAGATAGAAGAGTGAGATAGGAGAGTGAGCTAGGAGAGTGAGACGGGGAGAGTGAGCTAGGAGAGTGAGACAGGGAGAGTGAGACAGGAAGAGTGAGCTAGGAGAGTGAGACGGGGAGAGGCTAGGAGAGTGAGACAGGGAGAGTGAGCTAGGAGAGTGAGACGGGAAGAGGCTAGGAGAGTGAGACGGAGAGTGAGCTAGGAGAGTGAGACAGGGAGAGTGAGCTAGGAGAGTGAGACAGGGAGAGTGAGCTAGGAGAGTGAGACGGGGAGAGGCTAGGAGAGTGAGACAGGGAGAGTGAGCTAGGAAAGTGAGATGGGGAGAGTGAGCTAGGAGAGTGGGCGATGCTGGTATTTCTCTGGTTTTCCCTGTTGCTCGTGTTTTGTTTCCTGTTAGGCAGGTTCACATTCTTCCAGACACTCGAGCCCCAACAATATGTTCTTTTTCCCAGAACTCACAAACACTAAAGTGCATCTGGCAGCATTCTCAGTCATATTTAAAAGGGCACTATGAACAGTTCCTGGGCCCTGGCCAAGCAGACAGTGAAGTGATCTGCCTGACCTTGGGAGTGCACAGAGACAGCAGTAGCACAGGGGGCTAGCAGTAGCACAGAGACAGCAGTAGCACAGGGGGCTAGGAGTAGCACAGGGGGACAGCAGTAGCACAGGGGGACGGCAGAAGCACAGGGGGCTAGCAGTAGCACAGAGACAGCAGTAGCACAGGGGGCTAGCAGTAGCACAGAGACAGCAGTAGCACAGGGGGCTAGCAGTAGCACAGAGACAGCAGTAGCACAGGGGGCTAGCAGTAGCACAGAGACAGCAGTAGCACAGGGGGCTAGCAGTAGCACAGAGACAGCAGTAGCACAGGGGGCTAGCAGTAGCACAGAGACAGCAGTAGCACAGGGGGCTAGCTGCAGCAAACTTAACCTCCTTACTTTTCTCTTTTGGTGTTATCTGATCATATTGGGTAATACAATACAGCGCCTGTTATAATGTGGTTTCGCTACTTTTTGGAAATGAACCCTCTTGCTATTTTGATTTGTAAAGATTTCCCCACCCTCTATACTGTAAGTGTTGTAGTGTTAATCACTCTCTTCTATGGTAACCTGCAGAGGCATCAGCACAGCATACCTTTAGCTTCACCTGGATGTCCCTGGCCTTCCGTCGGGCTAGCACCTGGATGTGACTGGACACCTGAAAGAGAGCAGACAGGTGAGGGGGACAGACAGGCGGGGACACGAACACGAGTGGGGAGCTAGAATAGCAAACCGTGACATTGAATTCTGCATCACTGTTCAAAAAACAAACACTGCTGCAAAAAAATTCTAGTTTTTAAAGAAATCTGCATTCACTTGTCAACTATTTTCATGGAATGAACTTTCTGGGTCCTGGAGGCAAATTTTATCTTTGTGAAAAAGGAGTGTCTGATAGAGAGATTGCACTGGTTGAAAGAAGTGACTAATCAGCGCCAAAACTGTTAGCGCCGTTTGCAGCACCCATCTATAAAACTGACCAGTGCAAGACATAATAATAATAATAATTCTTAGTATTAAATCACTGCAGAAAGTTTAAAGTCCAGCACACTTCCATGTAGGAACCGGTGTAAACACTGTGCTACTCCAGAGCAAAGACTCTGGGACATTAAACAAAAAGAGGGCCATGCCTTTGCACGGTGATATTAAATTCCATGCGCTGGTTTTAAATTCCCAAATGTTTCCATGTTATAAAATGTTTTTCCATGCCAGGTTCCCAGATTTCCATTGATCCGCGGGGACCGGAGGGGTGACTCCCCCACGACATTCAATCCCACAGCATGTGCCACAGCGTCGTGGCAACGCTCCGCGGTCACTCATCGAAATGGGCGGCTCTGTGTCACTCAAAATCTCATGGGTGCTGCTACCCTCGTTGGGGGGGAGACTCGTTTTGCAGGCGGGAGGGCCTCCCGACTGTGACCGAATGGGCGTGTCTCTGCACTCGTTGCACAAAACGTGGACGCCGGGCGTCGCCACTTTGCTCGCTAAAAAAGTCAGGCGAAGCACTTGCGAATGACGTCAAACGCCAACGAGTGGTTCCAAATGAGCCATGCCGGTTTTTGGATTTTTTAAAATTTGTTTATGATGCATGCTACCGATTAGGGCGCCCGGTTTATACTCGATTCGCCAGCCACGTGATGTGGGATAGCCCGACATGGTCAAAACGAGTCCACCCAGTGTGTCTGTTGCTCTGGCGGGTTTGTGATTGGCTGAGCCAGCTCTGTGTCTCACCTGCTTCCTGGTTCGCGACTTCCCTGTTCTGAGTTTGATGTATCTCGCGATCAACTCATTTCGTCCTGAAGGAACCAAACAGAAGAAGTTTTTTTCCCCCCTGCTGTGCTCTCTGGTGCAACGGGCCAATAACTAGAGACCCTGAAAACAGAATCACTTTCCAACAGTGACAAATACCCACTCACACAGGTGGGAAACATAAAGACAAATGTTGCTGAAGTAGAAGGCACCATCAAATGTCCCATGTTGTAAGAAGGTAAGACATGTAAAACAGCTTTATAAAACATAATGCAATTGCAATGTTATACTTTCTGATTCTCATCAATGCATCATGAAGGCATTATGAAAATGGAATTCATGTAAATAGTTACTGACTTTTAATACCATAAACACATTTGTTATTGTTATTTTTTATTAAATAACCCCCCATCAGATTCTTGGGCTCCATACTTGTTTTCACACCAGTGAATGCATCTGTGCTGAGGGCTGCAGTTTTTGGGGGATCGGAGCAGCGCCCTGAAGAGGATCCGACTGTTTAAACTGCAAGGAATTAAAATGTTTACTCGTCGGTCAGCGAGCTGTGCGTGTCTGCCTTGGTAAACGAGATGTATTCGGGGACAGGGGGTGCGTGTGGGTGTTCAGGGTGTGGGGGGGGAAGGGGGTGATGCTGATGACAGACGGGTCACATTGGCGGAGCAGGTGAAGGGGGTCGGCCATGCGATGCCGCAGGCGGGACGGGCTCAGCGGAGAGGGGAGAGGAGAGAGGGAGGTGCTCGGGGGGCAGGCAGGGCGAGAGGCAGCTGGCCTGTGTGTCAATGTTTATAGAGCATGCCTTTACACCAGACCTAAATCACTGGCTTGTTCCTCCGTCAGGACTCTGGTTACAGGGACAACGGCTCAAGAGATCATGTGACCATCATGTGGCCTGAACTCCCCCAAAGCCAAACCCCAATGGCCTCCCCCCTCTACTACAGCCCCTCCCTTCCCCCCTCCCCCCCACACCCTGTTTCTCTAATATGCTAGAGCTGGCCAAAGTAGGGAGGGGTTCAGTGAATGGGGTGGGGAAGGAGAGGTGTAGGACAGATCTCATAAACATATCCTCATCTCCCTCTGTCCCACACCATTCAAGAGGCCAGGGAAATCTCTGACACATCACTGGAAAAATCCGCAAAAAACGTTCCTCAAATACTGCAATAGCAGGTGGAGAATGCTGCCATTCCCTGCTAGCCAATCACATCAAAGTAGTAGTTTTGTGGTGAAAAGTCGGTGAAATCCGTCTAGGCGTTCACGTGAAAACCGGGCTACATTTGGTTGAAAAGTAAAAGTTTTCAGGTGACTAGGACGTAGCCAGGCTATATCCGAGTACAACCTGGGCCATATTGGGGTTCACTTACTCCGTCTATGTGAAAACGCCTCATATTGTCTCTCAACCTGGATTTCCACCCCCCCCCCCTAGATGTCTAGATTCCGGCTTTTGCTCACTAGGATGGAGTTAGATATCCCTGTCAGGTTGAATTATTATTCCACTATTTTGTAAACTCTTGAAAACCAAGAGTTAATTTATTGAGAATAGATTCAGGTGCAAAATTATAGCGTTAATGCAAAGGCGTGTGATGGTGAACATGGTGAGAGGCCGACAGTCTTGGGTCTCAAATACGGAGATTTCAGGTCACGCCCTTCTGCTCCTCAGCCCTTCCATGTTGAGATGAACAGCACAGCTGGAGGCAGGCGATTATCCATTTGTTTATCCCATGTGAATAACAATGACCGCTGTGCGTGTGTCCAGTGCACCTTTGCCAAGTTTAAGAAGGAAATAAAGTCGCATTTGTCCATGCGTGAAGAAAAAAAAAAACACTCCCAGAGGACTTTCAGCTATATAGATCTGCCAACAGTGTACAGAGCAGCTGTTAGACAGTGCTTATTCAATCAGTTCAGATGTGATAATAAGGCAGCTATTTTAAATAAGTGCACAGCAGTGACAGCATGACAGCGGCATGGGTGTTTTTTTTAAAAGGACAAAAGTCTCCATAACGGATAGCATTGCACTTAGACAACACGTGAGGAGGGGCCCTTGCTTACACACACACACGCGCACACACACACACTCAGACAGACACACACACACAAATATATCAATTCAACACAGTGTTTGATTTTATGAGGAGCAGCAGCTGTTCGTGCGGCATGTCACGGCAGCAGATGAGGTATGTTTTCCTCGGCCGTGGGCGTTAAATATCAGCCCACTGCACCACAGCAACGGCAACATCCAGCACACTTTCTAACGAGCGGGAGGTCACAATTAACATAGTCCAGGTGCACTGTGGTCAATGACAATCTGGTCATTACCAATAACAGAGGTTATGGCTGAAATGCGTGAAAAGTGTTACATGGTCTTCCTGCCGACTTACAACAACAACAGAAGGTAAATTACAGTTTAAGTTTCAGTGAAGCTGAAAACACCCGATGCAATTCTACCAATTGGACCCGATGCAATTCAATTCCCCCCGTGCAGCAACCGCCAGAGCAGTGCTTCTCAAACTCGGTCCTGGGGCCCCCCTGTGTATGCTGGTTTTCGTTCCAACCACAATTGCGATCTGAGAATTTTAAGAAGCTGTTAATTTTTCTTAATTGCACTTTTCATGTTTTCATGGATTATTTACCCTCTTAAGTTTTCATGGATTATTTACCCTCTTAAAGAGTTAAAATGTTACAACTGATCAATTTAAAGACTGAGGTGAATCAATATGCTCCTAATTAGGTCATTGAACACATGTGTTTAAGTTCTTTTATAATTTTGTTTCCTTAAACTCATTAACACAATGCAGGTTTGGCTCATTATCAATTTGCGTTGTCTTTGAATTGTTCATTATCAACCAAATGGTTAGTTTTCGTGGCCATGTGTCCACACTTTCACCAATTAGGAGCCTATTGATTCACCTCAGTCTTTCATTTGCTCAGTTTTGTTTCCTCTTTTAATGAAATTGTTTGCAATATAGCACAATAAGCAAGATGTGAACATGGGACATAGCTATTTTCTTCCATAATTTGGCTTAAGAGGGTAAATTATCCATAAAAACATGAAAAGTACAATGAAGAAAAATTAACAGCTTGTTAAAATGATCAGATCGCAATTGTAGTTGGAACGAAAACCAGCATACACAGGGGGGCCCCAGGACCGAGTTTGAGAGCCACTGCGCTAGAGAATCGCCGCTGCAACCCCTTTGTCCGGTAGCAGGAAGGAGGGCACCACGTCCTCTTCGGAGTGCGACGATTCTCTCCGAGTCCCTCCCCCCACCCCGGGGCTCAGATCTGGGGGGACCGGGGATCGAGCCCCCGATCCTCGGGGCGCAGCCGCACAGACGGGGGGTCTGCGCCTTTGTCCGCTGCACCACCGCGGCGCCCCGCTTTGTTTTTCTTACATGTTATCCATTAAGAGTGCCAGAAAAATTGTGCGCTCCAGATTTGGACAGTGGCTATCGGAAAGTGTGGGAAAATGTATAATGCTTTTTTGAAAAAAAAAGTTTTGTTCGTTGTCCATTGTCTCACTGTAGCTTAGCGGGAGAGATTTGGGGGAAAGCAGTAAAACTCCTGCTTGGGACATGGGCCCTGGGAGGAAGAGGCGCGGGCGATGAGCGGCTGTTTCAGAGGCTGTAAGGAATCTCTCTTTTCCATCGTAGGGCAGGAGAGCAGGCAGAGGTGAGCTGAAGGTCAGTCCGTCTCTCTCTCTCTCTCTCTGACAGACTGACGGACGGGAGGGCTGACCCTGTATCTAGCAGGGTGTGGAACAGATGGGATGTGGGTGGCTGGGGGGCCAGGGGGGGGGGCGGGGGGGGTTGGTGGGTATAGGGGTGAAGGGGATTGAGGGGTGTAAAGACATACAGCAGGGACAGGTGCACCCCCCAACCCCCACGCCCCCTCCAGCGGGGGGCAAGACACAAGTGACTCCACATTTATTTGTTCCCCTCCCTTCTCTCTCGAGCTCCTAAAGGGTAAACGTCTATTCTAGTGTAGAGTTACAGCGGGCTGCCTTGAACCCGACTCCGTGCAGAGTGTGCATGCCATTCCTCATGGGCTGTGACAGTAGCAGCCGCCCCTGACCTGCCCTGGCTGGTGGGGGCGGGGGGGCCAGAGGGGGGGGTAGACTTGGGCAGAATGTCGCACCTGCCCTCTGCTCCTTCCCCACCATTACTGGAGGCTTTATAAGGGGTTAGAGCCCGACAGGGCCCAGCTCTGACCTTGCACTTACACACAGAGTGAACGGCAGACCAGCGCTCCGGGCTAGAGCCCAGCCAAAACACAGCCCTCACACTCGCCAGTGACACTCAATTAAACCCCCAATAAAACTCAATTTAAAGTTCCCAGGCTGTCCTTATTCGAACACATCATAAGGGTCATTTTCACTGAATCTTCATGATGCGTCTGTCCTGATTTGGAAGCAGGCAGGGAGAGGGCAGGATTGAGAAAGAGGGAGGCGGGGGAAAGAGAGGGAGCGGGGAAAGAGAGGGAGCGGGGAAAGAGAGGGAGCGGGGAAAGAGAGGGAGCGGGGAAAGAGTGAGAGAGAGAGGGGTGGAGTGAGAGAGAGAGGGAGTGGGAGAAGAGGAGCGGGGCTGGAGGAGGCGTACCGTACATCTTTCCCTCGTCAGAGAGGATGATCTTCCTCCGGCCGCAGGGGGGGTAGATGGCCAGCGCCTCCTGGAAGCTCTGCTCGATGTCGGGGCTCCACACCCCCTCGGCATCGTTCTCCAGGGGCTTCTCCAGCACCTCGCTCAGGTCGTCGCTGGCGCCCCCTGGCGAGGGGGCAGGTACCCAGGCCGCAGACGTGGTGGAGAGGGAGGGGGGGAGGCCGGGGGAGGAAGGAGCCGGAGATGTGTGGGCGGGGCTTGGACAGTGGGTCACACCTGGAGACATCAAATCCACACTCAGGTCAGGTGAACTTAAACGTATATAGCACCTACGGCTGGTACGATTTGGAGGTGTAAACCCTGCCTCCTAACCTGTGTGAACTGTGCTGCTAATCCTTTTATTGATTTGCAACCTGCATTACATATGAACACGTGATTATGCATTTCTAGTATTACCATGACAACTGGGGCGACTCAGGCAGGCTGGAAGTGGGGGTGAAGCTGAATATGGCGTACCCCAGCCCTGGAATCAATCCTCTAATCGCACCGGGAATGGCGGGTTCCAAAGTCGGGAATCAGGCTCTTAAGAGAGAGGCAGCCTCGGACTAAGAGCCATAATAACACAACATGTTTTCCCAACACACAAACGTGCAGAGAATGAGTGCTCCCCATAGAGAGAGACTGGACAGTGTTTCACACAGCATACCTGAGGCTCCAGTATACACTGTAGGCCATGATTCAGAGCGATCTCTGCAGGCCACTCAGCCGGCTGACACAGTGACCTCCCTATTTAGGCCCTGAGCCCCTGTGCCCTCATGCAAATACCACACCTCATCATTCAGCCCCCACATAATGAACCCACACGCTCTGCTACAGGACCTGTGTGTCTTTATAGAGTAAGGGAAGCAGCACAGTCTGCTTAGATGTACTTCACTTTTCACCACATCTCCCTGGATCTATAGGGGATATTACACTCACTCTTCCTGAATCCATAGGGGATATTACACTCACTCACTCTGGATCCATAGGGGATATTACACTCACTCTCTGTGGATCCATAGTGGATATTACACTCACTCACCCTATAGGGGATATTACACTCACTCACCCTATAGGGGATATTACACTCACTCACCCTATAGGGGATATTACACTCACTTTCCATATAGGGGATATTACACTCACTCTCTGTGGATCTATAGGGGATATTACACTCACTCACCCTATAGGGGATATTACACTCACTCACCCTATAGGGGATATTACACTCACTTTCCATATAGGGGATATTACACTCACTCTCCGTGGATCTATAGGGGATATTACACTCACTCTCCCTGAATCCATAGGGGATATTACACTCAGTCTCCATATAGGGGATATTACACTCACTCTCTCTGGATCCATAGTGGATATTACACTCACTCTCTGTGGATCCATAGGGGATATTACACTCACTCTCTGTGGATCCATAGGGGATACTACACTCACTCTCTGTGGATCCATAGGGGATATTACACTCACTCTCTGTGGATCCATAGGGGATACTACACTCACTCTCTGTGGATCCATAGGGGATACTACACTCACTCTCTGTGGATTCATAGGGGATATTACACTCACTCTCTGTGGATCCATAGGGGATACTACACTCACTCTCTGTGGATCCATAGGGGATATTACACTCACTCTCTGTGGATCCATAGGGGATACTACACTCACTCTCTGTGGATCCATAGGGGATACTACACTCCCTCTCTGTGGATCCATAGGGAATATTACACTCACTCTCTGTGGATCCATAGGGGATACTACACTCACTCTCCCTGGATCTATAGGGGATATTACACTCACTCTCCCTGGATCCATAGGGGATATTACACTCACTCTCTGTGGATCTATAGTGGATATTACACTCACTCTCCCTGGATCAATAGGGGATATTACACTCACTCTCTGTGGATCCATAGGGGATATTACACTCACTTTCCCTGGATCCATAGGGGATATTACACTCACTCACCCTATAGGGGATATTACACTCACTCTCTGTGGATCCATAGGGGATACTACACTCACTCTCTGTGGATCCATAGGGGATATTACACTCACTCACCCTATAGGGGATATTACACTCACTATCTCTGGATCCATAGTGGATATTACACTGACTCTCCCTGGATCTATAGGGGACATTACACTCACTCTCTGTGGATCCAAAGAGAATATTACACTCACTCTCCCTGAATCCATAGGGGGTATTACACACAGGAGACAGTGTGCATAACACTCTTCCATGGAAGGTGAGGCTTGGTAGGGGAGGTGAGGGACGGACACTGAGGCAGGCCGGCTCTCTTGGTTGATACTATGACATTATTCCCATCTCCAGCAGGAGTATCAGAGTATTAGCCATGTAAGCTGATCGCGGCGTCACACAAACAAACTCTGATGCGTGTTGATTGTGTGGAATGTGCTCTGTCCTGACGCTGAGGTGAATGGACACTGACATCAGTCTCCTAGCATTTACTATTAGGAGACCTGTAGACTTTAACATGCAGCACTCACAGTGTGCAGGGAGTTGAGTAAGAAAACCAGGAAAAAAATTCCTCCACTATAAGAGCATGATAAAGCGAATATGAGTGAATCTATAATAGATTGATAACAATGAAAGTGTTCAATGTAAATTTGTTGTTATTGTAATATTAGCCCAATCAAGCCTGCTTTTGTTTCTATCACTTTCTCACTGATATCCTTTGTCCACATAAGCTTGTCAACAGCAGGTATGACTTATAAAAATTGTTCATTAATAATCATAAGGTAATCATCACTAAAATATTGCTAAAGTAAACTTTATAAACACATTCTACCTCAAAATGCAGTTTTATAATACAGGTAATTATTGGTAGGACTAGGAATATAATCACACTACAAGATAAACAATAAGAAATGTGTCCCAGCCCACCTGTGACAGCTGGATGGAAAAATAGCTCAGACACTTTGAAGAAACCCTGTCCTGGCGGCCATTAGGGCTCTATATATGTATTGCGCATACATGTTGATTCATATTCATAAGCCTTAATAAAGCCTTTAAAAACTTAAATTATTTAGCCCTCTGCAAATACGTGGTTTAGAACAGATAAACAGTGACAGAAAAATTGAGAAAGAAACAGAATTCAGAAGCTAGAGGCAGTGACACTTTAAACCTTTTTTTTTTTTTTTTAAATGAAGGTTTAACATCACTATTTATTTGTCCAAAGCTGGAAATACAAGCAAAATGTAAAATTACTTTTGAATAAAAAAAAAAAAGGCCTACACGTACAGCTAAATAAAGTTGGTGAAAAACTGAGAGAACAATACAATTACTGTGGAAAACTTACCTACTAAATGCGGAATACCAGGCAAAGACCCTTGGCACAGGCAGGTGAGCTGGCGTTTGACAGGAAGGTAAAGTGGCAGATTCTGAAGGGAAATCACGGAGTATCCCTTCCCTCCCTTTCAGGGTCGTTTGGAGCGTGAGGAAGGCTGGAATTTGAGGAATTGGCTGCGGTATGACATGAGGATCGGGAGCGAGAGACAGAGACCGACTGCCCGGGGTAATGTGTAGTGAGGGGGGTGGGGGGGTAGGGTGTTAAGGGGAGGGTCCAGGATCAGAAAAGGAAAGGCAACAGGGAAAAGGAAGCTGCAGCAGGAAAACCGACCATCGCAACCTGGGAATAATGGTGGGCAGGGAATCAGTTGTGAAATATTTGCCATGAATATTGAAAATCTGCATAAACACTTCTTCAATCTAGCAAACCTTGGGAAACAACTGAACTCTGATGAAATAGAAAAAATAGTATGTTAATACTATTTTATTTTAACAGCACCAATTTACAGTATGGCCTATGCGGGGGGGGGGGGGGGGGTTACATTTTATTACATAGGAAATCAAAAGTAGCTTTTCAATTGGAATTATGTTTTTAAGTTTTCCTAATTTGTCCTGCATAAACTAAATGACGAAAAAGTTATGTCAATAATAGCCGTTTATAGGTACTTGCAATGCATCTAAAATGTTACTATATAGGGCAAATCTGAGAAATATACACATTCTACCATTCAAGCATTCTACCAATCGTCAGTAAAAGATTTTAAATGAAGAATAGCACGAGGGCCTGAAGTACGGGGCCCTCTAGTGGATTACATGTTTTTACCATGCTTCAGTGGACCAGTATTACTGATCTTATTCAAACTGTGCTATTAAAGGGATAGTTCAGAATTTTGGACATAATGTCTCAATTACGACTTACCCATGATGTAGTTGATTGATGGAAACCATTTTCAGATAATTCCATGCTGGCCCTTCTTTTGGACATACACACATTGCTAAGGGTTATTTTCAGTAATTATACCATCATTTTTGAAGTCAAACTATCGTTGAATCCTTTACTTTGTGCTGACCTATATTCTCTGTGGAAGTATGGCGGCGGAGCAATACTTTACGTTACCTACGAATGTAGTGCCGGCACTGGTCGACTACAACAACAAAGAAGACCAACAAGTTGCAATGGCCACGTTCGCTCCACCGCCATACTTCCACAGAGAATATAGGTCAGCACAAAGTAAAGGATTCAACGATAGTTTGACTTCAAAAATGATGGTATAAACACTCAAAATAACCCAGATAGACTGTTGTCGTATTTTATTTGCACTGTGGCGTGTTAAAGTGTGTTTGGTAGTGGATGCTAGCAGTTACCTTAGAGTTGCGCTAGCATTAGCAATGTGTGTATGCCCAAAAGAAGGGACAGCATGGAATTATCTGAAAATGGTTTCCATCAATCAACTACATCATGGGTAAGTCGTAATTGAGACATTATGTCCAAAATTCCAGACTTTAAGCTAGGTTTAATTTAGTCATGCACAAATACTGTCAACATTTCATTCATGTATTTTTGTCAGTATGTGAGAGAAGAGAGAAGTTCTTTAAATTTCAGTGGATCTGAATAAGCGTGACCTGAATGGTTAGGAGGCCCTTATGGAAATGTAATATACTGCAGTATATTTTAAATATATTGTGATGATAATTTTGATATATTTAGAATATACTGCAATATATTCTTTTTCCATAAGGGGGAGCTCTGTATGTTGGTGATAAAACCATCACAAAACAATATCATTTTAAAAATGATGCATTTGCTTGATTAAAACATCTTTTAATTTTTATTTTTATTTTACACAGTTTCATTGCTTCTCAGGTCAAGTGTTAAGACAAATAAAAGTGGTCTTTCAAAAACAACATCACAATCACAACACACAACAATTTTTGCTTTCTTTTATTTTACAACGCGACCATTCACTCCACTTTCTTATTTCAGCCTTGTCCCATGTGCTCCAGATCCAATATAGCCAGTCTGTGCATCATACAGCAGCACCTCCTGCAGTTCATATTACCCAGCTTCCCCTTCTCCACAGTCCTCTTACGTACATCCTCCATTCTTTCAGCCTGTTCCATTAAGAATCAGTTCCACAGTGAGTTCCCCCATCACCGTGGTAACACAAAGTGGTCTCACATCCCAAATGTGCGAAACACCCTGATTATTTAAATGACAACTACAATAGATTTATTTTTTGCTTCGTTTGAAATGGAAAGAAAAAGATATAACGTTTGTCTGAAAAGAATATAAATTAAATTATAGCCTCCTGTTTTAAAAGAAGTTGTACTGTGTTCAAATGTAAAAAAAAAAAATAATAATATGTAAAAAAAAATTATCCACATTTAATAAAATAAAATGACTAAAAAATTTAACAATTTTAATAAAAAAAACCTACAAAAATTCTCCTTTGGCTGCTCAGCCCACATCTTCACTTCTCATGGTCTGCCACTCATTTCGTCCACTGCAGCTGTGAGAATTTGGTGTCCATTTTGGACGATAGACAGTAAACTAAGTGAAGAGACACAGGACAAGATAATAACCTGCTGTAACCATCAATTAGTCCTCATGAGGGCAGTGAGAAGAAGTCACTGCCATTATATGAATCAGTATTTTGGTGCTGGCAGTGATAAAATAGAACGCATTGAGAGTTTTCAGCCCAAACCTCAATTAGCCTAAAATGCCCCCTCTCTGCTCAAGGTTGAAATGGACAGTTTCACGCAGCTGTAACAGTCTGGCTGTGCAGAACTGAGGCTACGGGAGTCCCCTGGGGCGTTCCGCTTGCGTTGTGGGTCAGGCTTCCAGAGATAAACTGTTTTTTTCTGCCATCTCACACATACTGTACACTGCTGAGCAGCACGGCGGTCCATTACGGCTCATCATTTTTTGGACAGGAATTTCATTTTATTACCCTGAAAATCAACAGGAAAAATGAAAAAGGTGTGGTGGACACAGAGGTATTCTGTGAAATTGTAGTTCTAGAATGTCTGGTAAGTTCTAGAATTCAAGAATGTCTGGTAAGTTATAGAGTTCCAGAATGTCTGGTAAGTTCTAGAGTTCTAGAATGCCTGAGGGATTCTCACCTAGGCCTTTGAGGAACTTGTTGACTCCACGGTGCTCGCTCCCGGGAAGGGAATCCAGGTAGTCCTGAGCCCTCACTTCAAACAGGCCTAAGATAGGGAGACCACACCCTTCAGTGACGCAACACAAAAGGACCAGCACAGTTTATCAGCACACTGCAGCATGGCCACAGTTTAAAAAGCGCACAGCATAACGGTCCACAGCGTAACGGTCCACAACGCACCTCTCATGCCCTGTCTGCGCAGCTCTCTCTCCTGGATGAAGCCGGGTGAACATCTGCGTCTCCATGAAGACCTCCAGGAAGCGGCGGAGGCTCTTGGAGGGTGACGGCCTTGCGGAAGGCCTCGCGCTGGAAGGAGGAGGGGGTGGGGGGAGGAGGAGGAAGAGGAGGACTCTTCCTCGCGCTCCCCGGCGCCCAGGAAGAGCGGGTAGTGGCCCACCATCTCCACGAAGAAGCGCACGAAGGCCTCGGACACCACGGCACTGAGGGAGCCAGAGTCTGGGGAACGAGGGAAAACACACGGGTCTCAGAGAGAGAGAGAGAGAGGGGAGAGAGACGGAGAGAGAGAGAGGGAGAGAGAGAGAGAGGGAGAGAGAGAGAGAGAGAGGGAGAGACAGAGAGAGAGGGAGAGACAGAGAGAGAGGGAGAGAGAATTGAATTGAGAGAGAAAGAGAGAGAAAGAGCGAGCGAGCGAGAGACAGAGAGAGAGAGAGAATTGAATTGAGAGAGAAAGAGAGAGCAAGCGAGAGGGAGAGAGAGAGAGCGAGCGAGTGAGAGGGAGAGAGAGAGAGAGAGAGAGAGTGCGAACACCCCCCACTGAGGCCATATATCGTCCTTTACTGGCTGAATCTAAGCAGGCGTGGCCGTTGTTAGTATTCGTACGGGCGATCTCATGGGGACACATTGTTGAAGAGCTGTTGGTGGGGCCAGTAGGGGGCACTGTTTCCTCTGGACCAAACAGAAATCCAATGCCCCAGCGCAGGTGATGGAGGCACTGTGCTGTAGAAGGTGCCATCTTTTCAGATGAGACTGATGTTCCCACCCCCTGTTGGTCACTAAAGATCCCACACGGCACTTTCTGTCAGAGTAGGGGTGCTCAAACTGGCTCTCTACACGTGGCTCACCAACTCATCCCCCCTGCTTTTGATTGGCTTCCCTCAACCCACTTTGAATCCCCAGGGGATCACTGCAAAAGTTATTTGTGTTTTCCACTGACCTCTTTTTGGTGTGAGATCACAAATATGTGATTCGAATGTTCTTAACTGAACATTCTAATGCTGATGTAACAATCACTGCAGGTAACTGAAATCAACGGAGTTCTAGAACACTGACTTAGAATTTTGGAGAAAAAAACAAAACAAACTAAACAAACCTATTCTTCCAAAGGTGAAAGACGCACTCACCGCTGGAGAGCTCTCCCCTCTCACAGGCCAGCTCCTTCCTCCTCTCCAGGATGTGCTCCAGTGCGGCCTGCAGCTTGTGGGGCAGGATCGAGTCCTCGTCGTCCATCTGTGAGTGACAGCAGAGACTCCGTCAGCATCGGGAACCACGCGCGCCGCCACACGCTGTGTGTGTGCGCACGCTCGTGCACTTTCGCTGTCATGGAAACACACAACAGAGAGAGAGAGACGAGGCTCGTCATCTGGCCGTACCTGTCTGAGGAAGCGACTGCTGCCCAGGTCGACCACCAGCACCTGCAGGGTGGACAGAAAGGGGAGAGTGATGTCACTTCCTGTCAGCCCAGCTCTTTCCTATGGCAGTGCATTGCTGGAGGGAGTAAAAGGCCAAGGCCCTGGGGGTCCCAAAGGCAGCCAGGAAGTGCACAGGAGAAAAGAAAACCTGACCTTTGACCTGTCGGAACTCACACACACACCCACACACTATCCACACAGGCTATTTTTACAGCCAGCGTAGCCTCTCCCTGAGTGCACAGGCACTCCCATTAAAACTGTAGCACGTAGCATCTGCACTACCTGATAATAATAATAATGATGCCTTGAATTTATATAGCGCCTTTCTCACCAATCGGGTGACTCAAAGCGCTTTACAATGATGAGGGAGGAAACTTGCCTCCACCACCTGGGTGATGCAGCCGGCGGCCATTTTACACCAGATATGCTCACCACAGAGAGAATGATTTTAGCCAATTAAACTGGGGGATGATTATGATGCAAATGTCCACTGCTCCACACTGATGTGAGTAGAGTCAGAGATAGAGCTGCGTGTGATGAGTTCATGACCTGCGATGTGGTTTCCGGGGGGTTCCATTAGAGTTGTGTGTGATGAGTTTATGACCTGCGATGTGGGTTCCGGGGGGTTCCGGGGGACTTTTGGGGTAGTGCTCTCACCTCCTCGATGGGGAGCTCTTTGAGGCGGGGCAGGGAGCTGGACAGCAGGCCCACGATGAAGGGCGTGGGGGTTGCAGACGATATCGATCATGGAGGGGGGCAGCACCGGGATGTAGGTGTGCTGCCACACGAAGGGATAGAGCAGGGCCACCACTGCGTGGCAGCACTGAGACAGTGTACTGAGAGAGAGAGAGAGAGAGAGAGGGGGGGGGGGGGCAGAGGGAGAGAGAGAGAGGGGGGGGGGGCAGAGGGAGAGAGAGAGAGGGGGGGGGGCAGAGGGAGAGGGGGAGAGAGAGAGGGGGGGCAGAGGGAGAGAGGGAGAGAGAGAGAGAAAGAGAGGGGGGGACAGAGAGAGAGAGAGAAAGAGAGGGGGGGGGGCAGAGAGAGAGAAAGAGAGGGGGGGGAAGAGAGAGGGGGGGGGAGAATTAATTTACAGCCAATAAAGAAAATTAAAGTTAAAAGTCAAATACGTGGTAATACCTTCATAGAATATTAGGAGTATTCTGATTTTTAAAAATCACCGTTCTTCAACAGTGTACATAATCGAGAGCCTTTTCATGCCCAGCTCTATCCACAAGATGGGAGCATTGTGCCACATCATCAAAACAAACCAAGAACCGTACTGGTATTTACAACAGTCCTCTGGCTTGGTCAAAAGGTCAAGAAAACCACACAGTCTCTGTTGCCCAGAGAACTGAAGATTGATATTAAACATAAATCTATATGACAAACAGTGACATAAAGACAGTTCATGTCCCCAGTGCGGAGGAGTGTCTGTTCTCATTTACCCATATTGAAGAAACACAATTACAATGTAACTATGCGTTAACGCTATGACGCATTCAAATGTAATTCAAACAAGGATATTCTGTGTTAATATGAAAAATATGACGGATAAAAAAAAGACAAGTAAAAATATGTGATGTCATGATGAGTCAGGGAAGACCACTTGCAATCCCAGTCATTGGCAGAGACGGGCGCCATTCTCAACATCTCAACCAGCCCCGGGCCTGCCCCAGTTTATTCCGTAAAAAGACTGTTCCCATGGTAACCACGCTGTATGACACAACAACATTCTTTCCTTAGATCTTCCTCTTTCTCCTGAAAAAAATATTCCAAAGTGGTCTTTCTGCTCATGTGTTTCCTTTAGGCTCTCCTGTTTTCTTCCTGTTTTCCTGCTCACAGGATTGCATGCGGAGTGTATTAATTTGGGTTTTTAATGGAGAGGGACTATTGGAGAATGAGCCACCCGTTTGCTATCAGACAAGTTCTGTGTAGGAACTGGAAAAGCACCAAAAGCACAGAGCTGATTAGAAGAACTTCGGGCACTCGTGAGGGAACTGGAAGTAAAAAAATGTCTTCACAGTCACAAAACCAAAAAAACCAACACATTTGGGCTACAAACCAGTGTTTCTCTAGAAGAGCGGCTGAAATTCTTATACCCCGCAATGAGCACAGTATCCCAGCGACTCCACACGCAAATTCAGCTGTAATTACAGAGTGCTTAGGAGTTGTGTTACCCTTCTTTTGTGGAGAGGAAGATAGTTAACTGTAACAAGACACCAGGGTTAATAAAAACAGGGGTTAAGGCAGTATTCACACACTGGTGCCAAACAGGAACTAAGCAGCTCTGTTTGCTTATACGGCGAGTTCACTTCCAGTCTGTCAGCAACGTGTGGATAATTTAGTCTGTCTTAGAGATTTAATTAACTCTGCTGGGTCCAGGAAGGGCCGGCTGTGGAGGTCACCTGACCTCAGCAGTGTGTGATAGGGAGGTTACCTGATACTTGAGGCAGAACTCACCTGAGCTGAGTGGCATGTGACAGGGAAGTTACCTGTGACTACCTGAGGCAGAGCTCACCTGAGCTGAGAGGTGTGTGACAGGGAGGTTACCTGTGACTACCTGAGGCAGGGCTCACCTGAGCTTGTCGGCGGTGAAGATGACCCTGCGCTCGAGCAGGAGAGAGGCGAAGACCCGCAGGAGAAGCCGCAGACTGAGGGAGGAGAACAGGCACTCGAAATCCACGTGTTCCAGGCGGGAGTCTGACGGCCGGCACAGCTCAATCACCTGCCGCAGAGAGAGAGAGTCATAAATTACCATTCATAAATCATACTCATAAATCATAGTCTTTGTCCTGTCTACCTTTGTCTCTTGTCTTTGATTGTCCCCTCTGGTTGTTCAGTCTATGTCTTGTCTGTGTCTGTCTGTATCTGTCCCCCCAGTTATTTATCACCAATATACTGTATATATATATATATATATATACACATACATACATATATATCTTTTTTTTAACATTTTGTTCTCGATATACCCTTCCCTCTGAGAGGCTCCACCACAATATCTTTGTAGAGAGAGAGAGAGAGAGAGAGAGAGCGAACACCCCCACTGCAGCCATATACAGTATCGTCTGCACATGCTCAGAAAGGCCCCTATGAGTCAGTCAGAGATACCACTCACACTCAGAGTACCACTCAGGGACTGATACACTAAATCTTCCACAGTCTCACTGTAGAGCCCAACCTCGGTCCAACATGGCCGCCGCTCTGCACCCTCACTCACCTCGGTACCGGAGCCGGGCAGGAAGTTCTTGACGGTGATGGTCCTGCCGGGGGCGGGGAAGGGCGCCTCCATGATGGCCCTCATAAAGGGCTGCACCAGGGCGGGAGAGATGGCCCTGCGCTTCTCCACCTCGTCCAGGATCTGAGAGAGAGAGAGAGCGAGTGCACTTTACACATGAGTTATGATGCACACACACAGACACAGTACACACACACACTGTATGCACAGGCCCAGGCACGCACACACACACACACAGTACACACACATACTGTATGCACAAACCCAGGCACGCACACACACACACACACACAGTACACAGTACACACACACATAACAGACCCAGGCACACACACACACACACACACACACACACATACGGTATGCACAGACCCAGGCACACACACACACACACACACACACATACATATACACTGAGCACACACTGAGCACACACTAAGTCACTCATTAAGGCCTTATTGAGGTAACCACATCAGCAGCAGTTCTCATGTGTCTCAGTGAGTGAGCCAGAACCACCAGCACATGTGGAAGCAGCCTCCCGTGGGAGGGTCACTATGGGCGAGTCAGCCGCAGAGGGAGACCCTGCATGTGCCCCATCCCGTGGCTCGAGGCGGGGCCTGCAGTGATCCCACGGCTCATGGGGAGGGGCCTGTGGGGCTCAGGGGGCGGGGCCTGGAGTGATCCCGTGGCTCAGGGGGAGGGGCCTGTGTGGCTAAGTGGGCGGGGCCTGGAGTGATCCCATGGCTCAGGGGGAGGGGCCTGTGGGACTCAGGGGGCGGGGCCTGGAGTGATCCCGTGGCTCAGGGGGAGGGGCCTGTGGGGCTCAGGGGGCGGGGCCTGGAGTGATCCCGTGGCTCAGGGGGAGGGGCCTGTGGGACTCAGGGGACGGGGTCTGTGGGACTCAGGGGGCGGGACCTGCGGTGTGCGCAGTAGGACTGCGCGGGCATACCTTTGAGAAGAGGTCGAAGCAGCCCAGCCGGCTCACGATGCAGTACACCTCCGGAAGGCGCCTCCCCTTACCGCTGGGCTAGGAGCAGGACAGGAGGGGGCAGCAGTGAGGAGGGCGTGGCCCAAGGATCAAACCGTCCGCTAATAAAATACACTACCACAATCCACTCTCTAGAAGCTGAGCTCTCTCGAAATCTCCCCCCCCATCCACAGGTGTTACCCATGTGACTGTTCAGGTGCACGCCCCCCCTGAACGCCTAGCGCAGCTAACCCGGAACCACGAACGAGAGCAAGTCATTGGCTCGGATGGAACGTAAGCAGTGATCACTATAAGCCCTCACCGTGGTGGTAAATACAGGAAATGACATCATACGAAAGCAATCAATGAGTCAGAGCGTAGGAAGTGGAAGCACTAGAGAGCGTATCCTGCTTTGTGGGCTTAAATTAATCCCTGTGGGAAATCAGCAAATTTCCTAATGTGTCACGTTTTAAAGTGTGATTATTTCCTTCAGCTGGCTACATTTTCTGTTCCTTACCAGCAAACGGCGACAGTATCCAAACCGCCTGCTGCCGTCCTCACCGGTCAACACAAAGGAGAAGGTTTCACTGAGGGAAAGAAAAGAGAAAATTAGATCACACACAGTGTGACACTGGCTTGTGAACCTCACGTCTCAGAAACAACGATCATTCATAAAAACGTTGCCTGTCGCTACCTAGCAACAGCCAAACAAGGCTATACACAGAACGCATACAGAACAGAGCTGTATAAAGTGCATGACGCAGGAGTCACGGTACGATTAAGCACGCCGTTATCTTGGGTCAGCTGACGAGGGCTGCACGTAAAGCACTGGGCCTCAGTCAAGCTGAACATGTGTGTGCGCTTGAGACCTAATAGAGAATGCTGTGATCTCCAGACTCCTGAGGGCACAGATAGCGCTGCTAACACACTACACTAAGGGCCTGATTTACTAAGACCTGTAGCATGTGCAAAAAACCTTTTAGCCCACGCAAAACCAACAACATAACCAATGATTGGTCATGGCATTTGCTTTGCACCAATCATTGGTTGTGTTATTGGTTTTGCGTGGGCTAAAAGGTTTTGCACGTGCTAAAGGTCTTAGTAAATCAGGTCCTAAGCCACTGTGTACCACTGAACCCGGGTGCCCCAAGGTCAGCATAATGTGCCTTTAGGACTACGGTGAATATGGGATTACTGTACATTGAGAATGCCTACATTCCACAAAGTCATTTCTGTCAAGCGTTTAACACCCTGTTGTGTTACTAAGGTCCCATTCACACTTGCATTTTGGGGCTCGACAACCGAACTTATTAGCTGGAGTCGCTCATGTTCTGTGTCTGTACACACACGCATATTTATAAGACCGAGAACGCTTAGGGAACGCAAGTATGAATGAGTGACAGGACTTGCTGCCGTATCTACAACGCTGTCAGCAAGTTTTTGTAATAGCGCAATATTTTCTTTGAACGTAAATCTCGCGTCTCGATTATCGCGCAGGCGTAAACGTGATCTCCAATGTCAACAAACACGGCCATGCAGTTTTTGTTAATCCCTGCCGAGAGAAGCCGGAAAAGACATGTGTTTCCACATCTGATCTGGTAGCGAATGAAGCAACGTCGACTAATGCTTCTTTTAACAGTACTCAACATCACCCTTAGCACGCTCTATGGAAGTCAGGGAGTGTTGCGCAGTTAATCACTGCACATTTGCTACCAGTTGTCAACTCCCGTTCCCGTCCACACTCGCACAACCAAGCTCATCTGCATAGGAACAAGAGTCAACTTCAGTAGTCGCTACCTGTTTCAAACAGGACTTGTTACTAGTTGTCGCTCTCGTTCATAACTGTACTAAGTGTGAACCTGATCGGATTAAGCACTAAAATGAGGAGCGACAACTGTATTTAGCTGTAGTGTGAACGGGGCCTAAGTCAGGGGACCCCAGCCTTGTTCCTGGAGATCTACCGTCCTGTAGATTTTCACTCCGACCCTAACAAATCACACCTCATTCAACAGCTAGAGATCTCATTTGAGCTGCTAATTAGTAGAATAAGGTGTGCCAAATTCGAGTTGAAATGAAAACCTGCAGGACGGCAGATCTCCAGGAACAGGGTTGGGGACTGCTGTACTAGGTGTTGTGCTATCTAATGTAAAAGAAAACGGTCAGTTTACTTTAGATGACTTTGTTGCAATGTCCCAGTCACAGAGTGAAACTACGCTTGAGCTTCTCCAGAGATGAGGCCCTGGGTCTCACCTGGCAAAGCTGTCCACAGGTGCCCAGTCTTTGGCATCAGGGAAGCAGAACTGGGGGATGACCTTCAGCTGGTCCTCCGTCTCCCGCATGAACTTAAAGCTCCTCTCCAACTGCCATTAAAGAGCACAGTTCTGTCACACCAACTCACACACATACACACGCGTTTTTGTCTCCTGACGTGGCACGCCATCAAAGTGATTATCAAAGGGGAATGAACTCCCCATTCCCCTACGTTCTACTCCAACACTGCCTGCGTTCCGTCGTGGCCTGAAGACACACCTCTTCAGACTACACCTTGACTGATATACTAATCTAGGAACTGTTTGATGTTATAGTTTATCATAGTATTTAGAACACAATTATAGTATAGTTGATTTACCCACAGCTTACTGTGAACTACATTCAATGTTCATTACTAGGGATAGCTGCTACATCTTGGGAATGATGTGCTTTGTCTTATCTGTTCTGTAGTTACTTCGATGACCTTTCTGAATGCACTAATTGTATGTTACTCTGGATAAAAGCGTCTGCTAAATGACTGTAATGTAATGATTATCAACAATGTCCAGTGAGAAACTACCCAGGTGTACATATTGAAAAAATCTGAAGAAGAATTCATGCAATTTACAACTGAATAAAATATTCCCACCAGTATTCCACTCACACACTGCACCCAACTAGCTCCACCCCCCGTGGTGGCTTCTCCAATCAGATTGCAGTCCATCCCTCCAGGGCCCCCTTCCCCTCACCTTGAGAGGGAACTGCTGTGTGACCTCCGGCAGGTAGGGGGCACCAGCCTTGGCCTTGTGCAGCGCCACCACCAGGAAGTACTCAAAGAGCCTCCGTTCCTGCAGCTCAAACAGATCCCGCTCCAGCGTACGATAGCGGCCCGTCTGTCTCAGCATGGACTGGACAGAAACCAGCCTCTGGCTGTGTGCTGAGAGAGAGAGAGAGAGGGAGAGGGAGAGGGAGAGGGAGAGGGAGAGGGAGAGAGAGAGAGAGGGAGAGAGAGATTTTGATTTTGAGATTGAGATTGAAAAATTTCTTTACTAAACAAAACTGCTTTCTCTCTACAATCACACAAAGAAAAAAAAAAATGAAAAATAGACCTTAAAAACAAACAAAACTAGATTAACAATTCCTAAAGAAATTGTAGGTGTGGTTGCTTCACAGTGGTAGCAATTGCTGGAAATGGTATGAAGTGGTAATGCGGTATAAAGGGATCTAGTGAAGGTGAAAGTATGGTGATGTATTTTGTGGTAAGTAGTCAAAAGAAGGAAGTGATACAAAGAAATAATGAATTGTGATGAAAGCACAAAAAGGTAATGTCAAATCATCTGGGATAGTACTGTTAGGTCATAACAGTGTTGTAGAGGAATGCATTGTGATGTCATAAGCAGTGTAATATGTCACAGCATCCACATTCTATTGCATCAATTTTCAAAATGTGCCCATTGACTCCCATTCATTATTTTGGCGATACAAGGTCAATTATCGGAAAAAGTGGATATGGTATAAAGGTAAAAAGTAATAGCAACCTAGAGGGTGTATAGAGGTATAATATGAGGTATGAATGGTGTTGATGGTGGGAATGGTGTAGGAAGAGATAGGTTCTCAAAAAGTGGCGGAAAAACAATAAGTATGCTGAATAACAATAGGTGCGGTTTCACAACCACACCTAAAAAAGACACGAGAGAGAGAGAGCGAGAGAGAGAGAGAGAGAGAGAGAGAGAGCCTGTTTAGTCACGACACACACAGATCTGTGCTCACTGCTGTGATTCTACTACAGTCTGAGAGGCAAACAATGGGAGAGCGCAGATGTCAAACTCCAGCCGCACTGACTGAAAGGGAAACCACAGAAACCAGCAATCAGCAGCCAACTTAAGGCTTGGAAAAAATCTGTGGAATCTTGCAGTGACTTAAACAAAAGACTTATTTGCTGAACCGCATCGGAAAACCAGCGTTCGCTGCACTTTTGAGTTTGAGTCTGAGAGTCCAGTTTAGACAGTGCAGAGATCTGCAATAACGTGTTTTCAAGCAAAGAGCGGTCGATCTGAAAACGGGCAGTGGGTGGAACGTGTTCATCTCTCAGCCTTGGTCTGATGTTGAAGATCAACGGGTGCAGAGACTGTTTTTATAAACGGGGCGGGGTCTCTCCTCACCTTTCAGCTTCTCCTCTGTGTCGCTGTCAGACTCGCTGTTTTCATCCGTTACTGCAGAAAACCACAGAAGAAGAGAAAAGAAAGTGAATTTGACTTTTGTGAGAAAAGTGAATTTGACAGCATTGGTTATGACTGACCTGATCCTGCTCCACAGGATTGGTCACATCCTCCCCCAAACGAGACTTGGCTTTAATAATGCATTATACCCCCCCGAATCCTGAGAGATATGGACCAGCCATGCAATCATGTCTCCATAACAGCAGGAGTCCCCTCACAGAAATGGAACATACTACAATATATAAAAATGAAATATATTGTCAAGATATGACAGGATTGTTTATGAATGACCGGACTGGATACCCCCCAATGAGATTTGGACTTTAATAATGAACCATGACCTCACTATCCTGACATATGGGCCAGCCACAGGGACATATTCCCCTCACAGAATATACTGCAATATATTAAAACAAAATATACCGTAAATATATTGCAACACAATTTTTGTGTCCATTCATGGTTGTAAGAGGTGGCTGAGGGCAGGGTGGGCTGCCTGTGATGTGTGTGTGCGTACCCCTCCCAGAGCTGGACTCTGTGGACACCCTCTTCATGCGCTTCTTCCCTCTCCGCGCCTCGAAAATCCCATTGATCTTCAGCACCAGCTGCAGGCAGACAGGCACGGCATTAGCCATTAGCCATTAGCCAGCTTTAATTCCTAGGGCTCCTCACAGGCTAGGATCAGTATTATAACCATTTTTTTCTTAAATAACCAACTCTCTCTGGAAGGAATCAAGAGGAAATATCTTCTTTAAGAGCTATTTTTTCCCTCTTTTAAAACATTCCCAGACAACTGCGTTGGAAGGCAAAAAAAAAAAAAAAAAAACAGTTTGTGTTCACAAACTGTTCATCGTAACCCTGAATTAACTCTGTGATAATGTTGTGATAACATCGTGATAAGGCTCTGAAAACGTTGTGATGACGTTAGGACCCCCTACCCTTGGGATTTTCCTGCGCCTGCGGTTGTAGGGGTCCCCGGAGAGGCAGGGGGTGTCGTCGGGGCTGCTGGGGGTGGAAGGGGGGCTGATTCGGGAGGGGGACGCTACGCCCCCGTCGCGGTTTGTCTTGCGAAGGTCCAGCAGCTTGAAGCTGCGGCGCTCTGAGTTCTGCCTGAAGAAGCCGGGCTTGGAGGACAGCTGCCATAGAGAGGAGGAGGAGGATGAGGAGGAGGAGGAGGAGGAGGAGGAGGAGGAGGAGAAGGTTATCAGTGCACAACCAGTCTGTCAAAACCTTTCCCTCACTGACACCCCTCTCTCTCAGCTGGGTCGACACTATATTGTCCTGTTAAGGCCCCTGGTCTGGTGTCTGTTAAGGCCCTGTTCCAGAGTGTGGATGGGGCCCCTGGTCTGGTGTCCTGTTAAGGCCCTGTTCCAGAATGTGGATGGGGCCCCTGGTCTGGTGTCTGTTAAGGCCCTGTTCCAGAATGTGGATGGGGCCCCTGGTCTGGTGTCTGTTAAGGCCCTGTTCCAGAGTGTGGATGGGGCCTCATGGTCTGGTGTCTGTTAAGGCCCTGTTCCAGAGTGTGGATGGGGCCCCTGGTCTGGTGTCCTGTTAAGGCCCTGTTCCAGAATGTGGATGGGGCCCCTGGTCTGGTGTCTGTTAAGGCCCTGTTCCAGAGTGTGGATGGGGCCTCATGGTCTGGTGTCTGTTAAGGCCCTGTTCCAGAGTGTGGATGGGGCCCCTGGTCTGGTGTCCTGTTAAGGCCCTGTTCCAGAATGTGGATGGGGCCCCTGGTCTGGTGTCTGTTAAGGCCCTGTTCCAGAGTGTGGATGGGGCCCCTGGTCTGGTGTCTGTTAAGGCACTGTTCCAGAGTGTGGATGGGGCCCCTGGTCTGGTGTCTGTTAAGGCACTGTTCCAGAGTTTGGATGGGCCCCATGGTCTGGTATCATATCCAGGTCATGCCAGTGCTGAGTGACATCATTTGTTTGGGAGGACAGTGCATGCCTGTCTGCGCTCTTGCTAATTGATAGCGTAGGTGTGGCAATGGTGGTGTGTCTGGTGAATACCAACAGGCATTCAAAATTGGGAGAAACATGGGAAAAACGGATAGAGAAGGCACGATATTGACTTATAATACGTTTATGAACCCGCAGTGAAAAAGCCTATTTCCTGCCAGCGTCCAGGTGCAACAGGTACCTTCGTTGGGGTGTCAGGAGCCGGGGAGGAAGGACTCTGGGTCAGAGGGCATTTGTTTCCAAGGCAACGGCTCTCCAGCTCGATGTCTTCGTAGGGGTTCTCCTTCGACGGGGGATCTGCCGATACGTTTAAATGGAAAAAAACTCTGAGAAACACAGCACATCCAAACCTGACAGAGCAAAACCAATGATGCACGCTCTCTTTCGCTCTCTGTCTCTTTCTCTCTCTCTCTCTCTCTCTTGCGCGCTCTCTGCCTCTCTCTCTCTTACGCCAGCTAGGCTCCTGGCCTGTGTCTCTCTCTCTTGCGCGCTCTCTGCCTCTCTCTCTCTTACGCCAGCTAGGCTCCTGGCCTGTGTCTCTCTCTCCTCCCTCAGGCTCGGTGACGTGCTTTGGCTGACGTGGTGTTTTGTTTTTTGCTCTCCAGATGTGCGGCCAGCGGGGCCAGCGTCATTTACGGCCCGTGGCTTCACTGATAGTGTGAGAGGAGGTGGAGCCAGAGAGGATGGAGGGGGAGGAGGGGGGAGGTGGGGGGAGGTTTAATGCTACACCACAGTACTGTCGGTGTCACTGAGTTAGAGGTTCTCTCTCTCTCTCTCTCTCTCTCTCTATGGCCTCAGACACTGATATTCTCTCCCTTTCACTGATTGGTCTAACAGATGCAGGCTATGAGAGGGTGGGGGTGGGGGGGGGGGGGGGGGGGGGGGGGGGGGGGGGGGGGGGGGGGGGGGGGGGGGGGGGGCAGCGTCCAGGGGGGTGTACTACGAAGCGGGAATACTGAGTTAGCTGGATAACTGCACCGAGTGAAACCCGGAATAGCTCTTTTTCCAGGTTTCAGTTATCCAGCTACAGTTAAGTGAGTAATCCTGCTTCGTAGTACACCCCCCCCCCCCCCGCCCACCCCCCCACCCCCCCAGGTTTCATCTGCAGAACAACAGCCGGCAAGCACCACTCCATCTGATTGGTTGAAATTTAATTCTGAAAGCTGGCGTTTAGTTGGCAGACGCGGTGCTCACGCACACCAGCATCACGCAACCTCCCTCACTCTGAAACAACAGGACTAATTTGGGAAAAGTCTACAGGAAGTGCGCAGACAGACAGCGAAGGCCGGCGCAGTGCATCCCATCATTACACCCGGCTTTAATGCCCCCCTCTCCGCCCACCACACAGGCAATTATCGGCTCTTTATAACACACGGCTCTGTCCAGACGGCTGTTTACCTCACCCACTGCCCGCTGGGACTGTGGAGGACCCAGGCTGAGGGAGAGATGCCCAGGAAAGAACCTGTGAATTAGGCTAACCATAAACAGCAAGGCCCGGAAACCACATGTCACGCACTAAGACCCTAACCCATTAAAATGGCCCTAAACAAGACCTGAACCCATTAAAACTAATGCAGCATTTCTGGCTTTGGAGGCCAGATTCATGACACCAATACAGTGGCAGCCTTCACGGCAGAAGCGCTCCTCGACTAAACTCCAGAGAGGGACCACTTTCCACCGACAGAGAAAGATGGCCTTATAAGCCCTCTGGCTATGCTGCGAACACCATGGACCAGTTCGGGGTCAATGCAACTGACGAAAAAGCAGTGAGAATAAAAGCCAGCTGCTGGCAGTCCATCGCACATAAATAAGACAGAAAATCCTCTGCATGATGACCGCTCATAACACAGCCAACCGTGAAGCAGAATGAGGGACACATAAACATGTCCTCATAAACCACAGCCATAGCAGGAGTCCCCTTGTGTTCCCATCCCTCAAGGATTTCCGAATATACTGAAAACATACTGAAATAAAATTGATTATCAGGGTGTCCGAACACATATATGGGTAAATACACTGCCTGGCCAAAAAAAAAGTCGCCGTTGCACCCGTCATGCATAGTGCCCACTGTACAAGCCTCTGGAGGCAGTGTTATGATCTGGGGTTGCTTCAATTGGTCAGGTCTAGGCTCAGCAATGTTATGCAGCAATAAAATGAAGTCAGCTGAGTACCTGAATGTACTGAATGACCAGGTTATCCCATCAATGGGCATGTTCCGGGACGACAATGCCAAAATTCATCGGGTTCAAATTGTGAAAGAGTGGTTCAGGGAGCATGAGGAATCATTTTCACACATGTTTTGCCCACCAGAGTCCTGACCTTAACCCCATTGAAAGTCTTTGGGATGTGCTGGAGAAGACTTCAAGGAGTGGTTCGACTCTCCCGTCGTCAATACAAGATCTCGGCCAAAAATGAATGCAACTCTGGATGGAAATCAATGTTGTGACGTTGCATAAGGTTGTCGAAACAATGCCACGACAAATGCGCGCCGTAATCAAAGCTAAAGGCGGTCCAACTAAATATTAGAGTGTGCGACTTTTTTTTTGGCCAGGCAGTGTATATCATTTCTTGCAATCGTTTTCAGATTGTAGTTTGCATTGTAGTTTTTTTTGTTCTCCAACAAATTATAACACTGAGGTGAAATCTACTTAATTACATTTTTCACAAACTCCACACAGTAACAATATGTTGTAGTATATTTAATCTCCCTATGGGGTACGAGGTGTGCCTGTTTACCTAGGATATCCTCATAGACATTCTCCTCAGACAAAGTGCGGGTGAGGGACAGCTTGGACTGGGCGTACCAATCGACCCTGCAGCCCTCTGTGGACAGCTGTAGGACGTCCTCAAACTCATAAGACTTCCTGAGGAGACAAGGCACAGACAGACAGAGACAGACAGACACATAAGGTCACTGTATGGAAAAAAACAAAAAAGGAGGCCGGGGAAGTCTGGGGTACTGTGCTTCTGAGATGATTTGTGACCAATGCACGGTAATGCGGCAGTGTAGCGGCAGTAGGGCGGCAGTGTAGCACAGTGGTTAAGGAACTGGGCTTGTAACCGAAAGGTTGCAGGTTCGATTCCCAGGTACGACACTGCCGTTGTACCCTTGAGCAAGGTACTTCACCTGCATTGCTTCAGTATATATCCAGCTGCATAAAATGGATACTATGTATAAATGCAAATGCTGTGTAAGTCGCTCTGGATAAGAGCGTCTGCTAAATGCCTATAAAGTAAAGTAAAGTAAAATGCAGAAGGTCCTTAATGCCCTGCAAGGGATTTCTGTGGCGGTTTCATATATGTCTGATATACGAGCTCAGACACAGAACTGTGTCATGTGTCTGTCAGTAGAGTGGCAAACAAAACGTGGTGGGCCTAAAGAGTCACATGACTACCCAAGGAGCATTTCTAGGATAAATGCAGTTTGTTCATTCATGTGAAGCAATAAAAATAAAGATTCGGAGGCCTGTTTAACGTCATTTGAGGTGCCTGAAGTTACAGTATTTTGGGACAGTCAATAAACAACCCTTTCCATTAAAGGAAAACACTTTCATAGTTTGTGATCTTCCTGAACATAATAAAGCCTCTCTCTGTCTCTAAAAGGCACTGTCTACTGGACTTACTATGGAAAGAGGGTACATCCCATCAAATGGTTAAGGCTCTTAAAAAGAAGAGTGGCTTCATAACATAGCCTTCTTAAAGTTTTCCTCCAAACGTTTGGCACAGTAATACCACCAGATATGGTATGGTATGTAGCACACCCCAGTCTCACATAAAGACCCCAGGGAATTTTAAAATTAAGATTGAATAGGTACAAAGAAGAGACTTTCTTCAAGTGTCTCAAGGGTGTTTAGTCAAAAGCGCCATTCTCAGAACATTAAAGTTTCCACACCTTAATAGACCCAGAAAAGCAGTGTTTATTTTACAGCGTAGAGATTGAGAAGGTGGTGAAGAGTATAAATGTTGCTGATGACAGACTCCGCGTGGTCTTACCTGTTGCTGCTGTCTCTGGATCTGTCGCTCCAGGGCCTCCTGTTCACCCCCTGGCGGGGGGCAGGTGGGGGGCGGGGGGCAGGTGGGGAGCGGGGGAGGGGGGATGGAGGGCAGAGGGGGGAGGTTCCTCCTGCCCCTCCCAAGCCCTGAGGGGGCGGAGTTGGAGGTCTTGTCGGGGGTGTGGTGCTGGAAGGTGCGCTGTGGTTTTGGGAGGGGGTTGATGGAGGGCACTCCCGGCTCAGTGTACACGTTTTCCGGGTCCCGCCCCCGGCGCTCCCCGGCAGGCTGCACCACCCCCAGCGTCCCAAAAATGGGCTCCGACCCCTTCACCTCCGCCGTATCCTCCTCGTCCTCCCTGGAAGGGGGGCTGAAGTAGTTTCCCGGCAGCACAATGGACGGCTTGCTGGGGCTCTCCTTCATGGCCTGCTCCAGCTTTTTGATGTGGGTCAGGACCGAGCTCTTGTCCTGGGAGGTCTCGGCAGGCTTGCCGCGGTTCCCTTTCTCCAGCAAACCCTCCCTGTCCCTCCCTGGTCCCTCAGGGGATGTGGGCCTGGAGTCACCCTGCTTCCCTGTGTTCTCCTTCCCAGAGTCCTGCCTCTCCCAGCAGACAAACCTCTTGCTCTCCTCCCGTTGCGGCTCGATGGTTTTGGTGTCCTTCTTCCTGGCGGGCTCCGCCTCTTTCGCGCTTGTCGGCGAGCAGGACGGCGCCGGTGCGGGAGCGGACTCCTTCTTGCCCTCCCACTGGGAGATCTTGTCTCGGATGCTGGCGCTGCTCTTTAGGCCCGCCGTGGCTCGCGAGTGCCCTCTGACCCCGGCGAGCCCGTTCTCGTTGGCCCGGGGGTCGGCGCTGGGCGCCCTCTTGTGGGCGAGCATGGCGGCGCAGCCTGAGCTGTTGCTCAGGTTCTCCAGAGGGGTGAGGGGGGGGCTTGGCGTCAACGTCCTTCAGCTTGCCTGGCCAATGGGCACCCACAGCAGGGGGCTCCCCGATCTGCAGCCCACAGCACTGAAGCCTGAATGCAAAGACACCCCGCATTAGCCTTGTGTTATCAGCCACCAAGCAACTTTCAAATGCTACAGCTCGTACACTGTTCGTACACAGTGTTTGTGTGCCCGTGAGATTCTCTCACAGTCACCGTATTGTAGTCCATAAGGATTAATTCAAGTGGGTCCACCCATTGACATGTCATACCAACGGACTTCATTACCCAGACAGTACCTGCTTTCTTTCTTTCTCACTGCTCTTCTGCAGCGGAACTTGTCTTTTCAACATGTTAGCCTGGCTCAAAAATGGGAAGTTACAGAACGGACCGTACTGGGACTGTAGTACCACCACTTATTTTTTTCCACTTCAAGCACTGGCTACAGGTGTTTGTTATCATAACGTACTTTGCAAATATGCAAGCACAACCATGTTATCACAATGCATCCTTCAAATATACAGATATGACTTTGTGTTTTAACAGTATATGATTACATATACGAATACAGCTGCAGTCTGTGTTGTCTCAATGTAACTTTAAAATGCTAAAACTACATCACAATATTCTCTCCAAATATATAGCTACGGATGTGCGTTTACAAAGTACCATTTAAACATAGGATGCTCTTTAGTCTATAGGTAAATGGTGAGACCAGATGGGCTGAATGGCCTGTTCCATTCCTCATTATGTTTTGTCATGTTCTTATCACCCAGCAACAATAATTTCTCATAATCCCTGGAGAGAGAGCGCAGTCTTTAGGCTATCGCTGTTCGGCCCAGTTTTTAACAACAACAGCTGAGCCAAAGGGTCCGAGCCTTCAGCCATTTCAGAAGCCGATGGTAGGAGGAAGAGAAAGCGCTCAAATGAAACAGACATGCTGCACGGCAAACATAAGATGCTGCATCTTCATCCTTTGACTGTTTCAGTAAATAAACGCAGGCAAGGACCCAGGGCAGCTTCATCATATCCTCTTTGTTTCAATAAACAAATGGAGGAAATGTGCAGTCAGTCTCTCGCTGAAACTTCACGACACTACAAACAGGCTTTCAAAGTCAGAGAGAGAGAGAGAGAGAACGTGCTAAGGGATTCTATACCCAATATATACCAGACCATTACTTCCTTCAAGCACATTGTTTTACTTTCAACAATATTTATTTTTTCCAAGTCAAGGACGTCACGTAGAAGAGGGGGGAGAAAAACCTGCGTGAATAATTCCGTTTTTATTCTTTTTTTCCCCCTTTCTGCTGGAGGCTGTATTTATTTAATAACCAAGGAAGACTGGGAGGAAAACTAGGTCAGACTCCTGAGCCAAGAAAAAGAGAGAGAGAGAGAGCGAGGGAGAGAGAGAGAGAGAGAGAGAGAGAGAGAGCGAGAGAGAGAGAGAGAGATAATATAAAAAGATCAAAGATGACATATGGTGTGACAAAGATAAGATTGCTAAGGCAGAAAGAACAAACCTTATTAAACACAGTTCAACCAAATTCAAGCATATCTTGCTTTGAGTCATTATAACCCAATTAGCAGAATCCCCAGCAGGTAATGAAACGAAACCATAGAACGCAGTAACTGTTTCAAAAGCTCAACTGCAAGCTATAACTTGGAGGTAAATTAATTGAAAGATACCTTTTAGGCCATCGGGTAAAACAAAAATGCTCGTCAAATAAGAATGTAATCTGCTCAATTTTGGATTCACCTCTAAAACAGCACCCCCCCCCCCCCAACCAAACACACACACACACACACACACACACACACACACACACACACACACACACACACACACACACACACACACACACACATCAAGTCCCCTCAGTCCGATTCTCCTGAGGTTTAACCCCCCCAACCAAACACACACACACACACACACACACACACACACATCCCCAAGTCCCCAACACAAAGAACCCCTAAGGCAGCACCACATCAACTCAAACAACTGCAGTCAACCAAATTACAGAGAAACATTAATGAAATTACATCACCTACTGAGACACACAAACAGAAACACAAAGCAAATTAGAGTGCTATACCAGGGCTTAAAAAAAGCTTTAAAAGACAGCAAACCGCCAGACTACCTATTCAAAATGAAGCGCATTACAGCACAATAAAATCGAGGCCCACTGAACACAGCCTGGCCATAGACACCAGCAGGCCGAACTGCCCAGACAGGACAGGTTGTGTTCACCCTGCTATTCAATATGTGGAAACAAAGCTGCACTTCTTAACCAAGTGAGAAAAATAGAAGAAATTGAACACATTCAAGACCCTCTCAGAGTTCAATTGAGAGGCTGCAGTTCCTCATAGGAAGGAATGCACAGTATGTTACCACTTGCAACAGTCAGTAGCACAAATACAAAATAAATACCATATATATCCCATTTTTCATGTTCATGTCATGTAGGTGCATATGTTTTATGTTATTATTGTGTTGATTTGTTAATAGCCAATTTGTTCTGGTTAATGTATATTTTATTGCTAAGTTAGCATATGCTTTTGCATTGTAAGTGTATTCTTGTCAAGTCAATGAAGCCAAATGAACTGAAATGAGAGAAAAGAAAGAGAGAGGGAGGGATAGACACAAACACACACACACACAAACACACACACATACACATGCACACACAGGAAACACAAACACACACACATACACATGCACACACAGGAAACACAAACACACACACATGCACACACAGAAAAACACAAACACACACAAACACACACACCTACGCACAGACACACACACACACACACACACACACACACACAGACTGCTGATAAGGCTGGCTGAGCATGCAGAAGGAGGAGAAGAGGATTAAGAGAGAGCTGAAAGGAGTGGGTGTGGGATAAGTAGTGTTTATGGTCAGGGAGACATTCTGCTGGGCAGCCAATTATGGGGAGACCTGTGTGCAGTTAGTGGGAAAGCAATGAATTTGAGGGTTATTCAAACCGTTTGAGTATCATTGGCACTTAACTTTCCTGTTTTGCTGGTTTTGTTGTAGAGACTGATGTACTGAAGGAGTTTGTGTGCGTGTGTGCATGCATTTACTGGATAAATTAAAACATATTAACACTGGAGATCTTTGAAAAAGTTATAATTATGACCGTTTGTTTCTATTTTGTAGTTTAACTGTATCTTCAGAAAAAAATGGCCTATTTGCTAATCTCATGAATTGCATCTCTGAACATGAAAAGGCATAATAAAATATATAAATATAAAAAAGTATCACTGACAGTAATAGATGATTACATCGGCACTCACCTGTCGACAGATTGGTAGATACAGTTCTCAGCGTTTGCACACAGCAGTGCTGCCCTCCCACCAGTCATGGTGTTAACAGCTGGCATCCTTAACACTCGCCTACGGGAATACAGAGACTCCGTCAGACAGGCAGACCCACAGACGTACAGACACACAGACAAACAGAGAGATATAAAGACACAGACAGAAGTACAGACAGACGTACAGGCACAGGGAGACACACAGGCACACACAGACAGACATACAGGAACAGACCCACAGACACACTGGCAGACTCAGATAGATGTACAGACACACAGACATACAGAGAGATGTACAGACACACACAAACAGACACACAGACGTACAGACACACAGACAAACAGAGAGATATAAAGACACAGACAGAAGTACAGACAGACGTACAGGCACAGGGAGACACACAGGCACACACAGACAAACAGAGAGATGTACAGACACACACAAACAGACACACAGACGTACAGACACACAGACAAACAGAGAGATATAAAGACACAGACAGAAGTACAGACAGACGTACAGGCACAGGGAGACACACAGGCACACACAGACAAACACAGAGATGTACAGACACACACAAACAGACACACAGACGTACAGACACACAGACAAACAGAGAGATGTAAAGACACAGACAGAAGTACAGACAGACGTACAGGCACAGGGAGACACACAGGCACACACAGACAGACATACAGGAACAGACCCACAGACACACTGGCAGACTCAGATAGATGTACAGACACACAGACATACAGACAGAGTAATTCAGAGAGAGATATGGAGAGAAATAGTGAATCCCATGTCAGAAATGTCAGACAGACATGCAGCCAGTGTCAGAAAGACAGGTCCTGAGGGTAAGACATTCAAACAGATTCATACAGACAGACAGACAGAGACAGATGGACAGAGGGAGTCAGTCAGAGAACCAGGCAATATTAAACACATTGACTCAGGCCAATGTGACTGAGACAGAGTCCGTGTAAAGAGACACAGAATGAGAGTTTGGTTGGACACTTAGAAGTGTGACAGTCAGACAGACAGTTCGAGTTGGCCAGAAAGAGTGACATTTAGTCAGATATACAGATAGACTGAGCTGAGGCAGTCAGTGCCTTTGTGCATATAATATTATAGTTGGCATGTGGTTTGGAGATATTCAGGACTGAGGAGTGTTTCCAAACACAGACCAACCCTGTACTGTGGGCTCATATTTCCCTGTGTTTAACAGCCTGCTCCTTTCCTGTTAATCACAATGGGATACATTTTTCCCCAGGCACAGTCAACGTATTGACAACTTTGAAACCTTGTTCAACAGAAGTATGAGCCTTAATTGAAGAACATCAGGCATGTTACAGTTGGACAAAAGGGAAATTCAATCCAGCTTGCAAATACATATACAGATCCTTTCCAAAAAATTTGAATATCATATTTTGGCTTACAGCTCCAGAAAACCCCCAAAACAGTATTTCAAGAAATTAGAATAGTGTGTCGAAAATCAGCATTTACTTCAGTTATTTCAGAGAATGAATGTTTTAGACTGAGTGTCACACTATCATCTAATTTACTCAAAACACCTGCAAAGTTTATCTCAGTTTGGTTCAGTATGGGGAAGACTGCAGACTTGACAATTGGCCAGAAGACCATCATTGACACCCTCCAGAAGATGGGTAAGCCACAAAAGGTCATTGCTAAGGAGGCTGGCTGTTCACAGAGTGCAGTGTCCAAGCATATGAATAGAAAGTTTAGTGGAAGGGAAAAATGTGGCAGGAGAAGGTGCACAAGCAAAAGAGATGACCGTAGGCTTCAGCGGATTGTCAAGCAAAGACGATTCCAAAATTTGGCGGAGATGCAGAGGGAGTGGACTGAGGCTGGAGTCAGTGCTTCAAAAACCACCACGTACAGACGTATCCGGGACATGGGCTACAATTGTCGGATTCCTCGAGTCAAGCCACTCCACTCATTCTCTGAAATAACTGAAGTAAATGCTGATTTTCGACACACTATTCTAATTTCTTGAAATACTGTTTTGGGGGTTTTCTGGAGCTGTAAGCCAAAATTATGAAAAATGAAACAAATAAAGGCTAGAAATATTTCACTTTGTGTCTAATGAATCTATAATCTATGAAAGTTTCACTTTTTGAATGGAATTATGGAAAAAAACTTTTCCATGATATTCTAATTTTTTGGAAAGGATCTGTATATATATACACAAGCCATCCATCCCCTGTAACCTTCAACATTTGAAGAAATCAGTTAGCTGGTTTGTGTTCAATGATTTCCACTTTCCAAACTGCAATCATGGCATGTCCACTGTGTCCATCCATCTGCAGCTCTCAACACATGCAGACTTGTGATCAGGACATGCTGAATGCACCAAATAACACTCGTCACAGGAAACTGGCGGTCGCTGGCGCAGGAAGATGATGCGCGTAACACAACGCATCAACCAGAGCAGAATCAGTTTCTGCATTTCAGTCTCCTTTTAGAGATGCATTCATTGATATGCTCACGAATAACAGCTGATGACTCTTCTTGTGTTCCAAAATGAAATGTTTTACTCTGATCTAATCTGTGAAGCGAACCGGGGCCGGCGCGTACGGGTGATTAGCCAGGGCATTTGGCGGACATAAAAAAAACAACAACTCGCATATCCGGCTTTTTGGCTAAACCAGCAGTGGAGCACCTGACGAATCCAGGGGGAGCCTCTTCTGAAAGGCCCGCCCACGCGTGCGAGCTCCGTGTCAGACACGCCACGGGCAAGCAGGGCCCTGTCCTCTGCAAAACCGCCCCGGGGTTCAGCTCCCCTTTCCCACCACAACAACCCAGCGGATGATTGACTCCACAAATGAGCCTTAAAGAGGTGCGGGAGTGAAGCGAAGAACCTGGAGGCTGTTAAACGCTTCCTGTGTCCCTGGCACTGCTACAGACCCTGTTAAAGCAGCTCCGACTCCACCTCCCAAAGACCGCCACAGCCAGAGAGAATTGAAGGAATTCCTGCCCAATTAGTGGAGATTCCTGCCATTTTTTCTCCCCCCTGTTCAGCCCTGTTGAAGTTGTTGGTAATAATCTTAGCGCAGGGATGTTAAAGCGCGTCCTTCATTTAAGTCAGCCCGATTTCAGGGGCTCCTTTGCGGTCGACACACACATTCAACCTTCGGGGTCCGTTATTTCGCAAAAACGCGTTGCTTCACGCCAGCACAAGACGCTGTCAAACGTGGCACCACGTGAACCGTAATAACACTATTGGCAACCTGCAAATGTAGGACAAAGAAGGAATGTGTTCAAAAGGGTGACGACTGCAAGATAAATTGCTTCTGTGATGAAATGCTGGAGCTGGTCTGCATGTGGGGAGTTGGGCCGGACTGAGCTGTAAAGAGCCCAGAGAGAAAGGCCTGCTGGACTCAGCTGCACCAGTGCAGCGACTCTGCGTCTGGAACTCGTCTCCTCTCCGATTCCTCAGGATGCAAATTAATGAAAGAATACAGCAGCCCCTAAGGCCTTCTCTTCTTCTACTGCCAAATAGGCTTCTGGTCTCTCTCTCTCTCTCGCTCTCTCTCTCTATTGCTTTCTTTCTTTCAACCTCTCTCTTTCAGTCTCTCGCTCCTTCAGCCTAATTTTCAGTCTCTCGTCTTCTAGTCTCTCCCTCTTTCATTCTCACTCTTTTGCGTTCTCACTCATTCTTTCAGTAGGTCCAGTGTGTATCATTCAGATTGCTCTCGTTCTTGGACTCTCTCCCAGAGAATCTTTGGGCTTAAGGACCCTCCCCCCTCCTCCACACACACACACAGACACACACAGACACACAGTCCAGCCCACTCATGTGTAATGATGAACTCTCCTCGATTAAGCGCACCCCTGGTGAGTGTGGGGGAGGGTTGCGTCAGTGTGCTGCCGGCCTGTAGGCGCAAATGATTTTCAGCTGTGAGAGGGTCACATGTTACAGAGTGGGGGGAGGGGGGGAATCCTAGACCCCCCCCCCCCCCACCCTCCTTTAAGAAACAGAAAAGAAAGTATTGAGAACAGATATTCCAGTGAGTGCGTCTGAGGAATGCGTGTAACGTTAGCCCCAGAAAGAGCGGTGTGTAGTTTTACATTTCTTTTCTGGGTCAGGGCTGCGGGGTGGAGGGGAGCGTATCCCGGAGAGCGGGACGCAGCAGAACTGCTCAGAGACGCACTGCGAGGATGTGGGACGTCCCGCTGCAGAGGGAAAAATACCAGTTTAGAGTTACACAGGGAAGGAAAGCAGGCCTGCCACAGAGCCTCTGATCAGGGCTGCAGGCTGGGGGTCTCGTCCTTACAGAGGAGAGATATGGCCACAGCGACATGGGGCTCGTAGAGTGGAGATCACAGGGCTGCAGCATGGGGGTCTCGTCCTTACAGAGGAGAGATATGGCCACAGCGACATGGGGCTCGTAGAGTGGAGATCACAGGGCTGCAGCATGGGGGTCTCGTCCTTACAGAGGAGAGATATGGCCACAGCGACATGGGGCTCGTAGAGTGGAGATCACAGGGCTGCAGTCTGGGGGTCTCGTCCTTACAGAGGAGAGATATGGCCACGGCGACATGGGGCTCGTAGAGTGGAGATCACAGGGCTGCAGGCCACTGGAAGGGCAGTCAGTGCTGAAGTATAACTGCTTTAAAGACAACGTGCTTTGGGAGCTCGGGAGAGACTCGACACGGTCAAGTGCTCTGAGGTGTAACTGAGATGTAGGGCGTTCAGTAGTTTGGAGGTTGAGTGTGTTCATGAACTGAGATCTAGTGCGTTC
>CM056376.1:35432068-35439568 GCA_029718625.1 Synaphobranchus kaupii
TTGCGCCGTTCTCCTTGTATTTCCGAACCCAGCTGAGAGATTTTTTGCGATGAGGTCATTAAGACTTATGGTCGAGTTCCACATAGGACAGGGTATGGAGAGAGAGAGAGAGAGAGAGAGCAGAGGTGAAGGGCTGTATCCATGGAGACAGCTAAAGATGGAGGAGAAGAGAAATAAAGGGCTCTATCGACCCTGGGTTGGGGGGGGGGGGGGGTAATTTTCTGCATATCATGTATGTCATGGGTGGGTGGGGGGGGGGGGCATAGGGAAAGGGGGTGGGTGGGGGGGGGACTCCATTCCCCATCTGGAGCAGGAGATTGAATTTCAACTGCAAGACGGGACAAAGCTTGTCCATACCCCCAAAAACTGCAACTCACCCCCGCCCCTCAACCCCACTCCACCCTATTCCCCTGACAAGAACGATTCATGCTGATCTCCCCTCCTCAATCATTCCAATAGAACAATCTGCAGTCAATTAGCCGATTGGCTGGAGAGACAGAGATCTGCGTTGGCTGAGCCTAGCCTGCTCCCTGAGTGGCTCACGTTCACATACGGCTTCTCACTGCAGATAAGATCCATCCCAACTCTTCACTCTGCATCATGTTGTGGCTGAGCGAGCACCTTAAAGTAATACCTGTAGATGCGTTTTTAAACGGCGGCGGAGGAGCCAGCAAAAGGCTTGTTCGGCTCCTCACTTTGATGTATAAAGAGCCGTGAATCGTTCACACATCACACACTGTGCCTACGGAAGAAGCTCCTCTCCAGGAGCCATGTTGATACGTGCTCTGGCACGACGGACACGGATAACCAAGGACAATGCAGGTACATGCTGATACAGGAAGTGCCTTTTTTTAGTTGACCAAAGAAAAAACATTTCCTCCATCAGCTCTGCACAGGAACCATGTATAAATAAAGCAAGCTGAAGAGAGTACAGTGTGTAGTGATCAAATAACCCCTTAATGGGAGTGCTGAACCCCCACCACCACCCCCCCCCCCCCCAACCACCCCCCCCCCCCCCCCTCTCCTCCCCTCCCTTCCGGAAGTTATCTCAGCTGCTGAGCGGCTGGAGGCTATTTCACAGTTACTGTGCCACAGCCCACCAGCGCTGCATCCATCAGGAACCCTCCCCGGACCCGGCCCCGCCCCATCCTGTCCTTCCCCGCCACGCCCCACACAGACAGTCCACGCACCCGCACATCTGTGTCAGGAATGCCTGGAGTTCAACAGACCCCGGAAAAAAGAAAGGCCCGCTGGACGCTCCAGTGCACAAGTATTAATTCCCTCATAGGCACTGACCTGCGCTTTACCCCTGTAAAAGATTTGTGCGCCAAGCAGGAAATTATAGGTGACGTAACAAAAGTATTCAGTTTGAGAGAAGGGCCTTGGTTTCGAGCTTTAAATTACTTAATTTCAAAAGATATTGCACTAACCTAGACATCCACATGTCTAATGAACACACATATTTTAAAATTAATTAATGAATATTGTTACAGTTGATATGTCACTGATCTATTTAGGTTAATAAGAGTTAACTCAACTACAGCCAAGGTCAGAGCTGCTTATTAAACTATTGCCTCAAACAGATATCACGCAGGCTCCTTTTTGTGTTACCAAAATCCAACCTTGCTCTTCCTCACAGGAACACAAAGTGCAGTTACCCGCTCCATTCACAAGTGGTGCAGAGGACTTTCAGGTTTCACAGAGAGGCCACAGTCAAGCTCCAATCCGGTTTCCCAGAATTCCTTGGGCTGCATTCTGTGCCAAGTGAAGTTGAGTTCTGCCTCTTAAACAAGTCTCAACACTTTCTTCAGAGGGCATGTTTGGGGAGAACGAAATTCCAAACTTTACCAAAAATAGAACATTAAGGACACAAAGAGTCAGAGAGGAGTCCACTTTGAATGTACATTAGTCAAGCGCGTTTCCTTTTTCATAAAATGTACAAGTCAGAGAATTTCATACGGTTTCCTTTCCAACATCAGCAAAGATTTCAAAAGTGCAGCAGGGGTTGAATGAGACCAAAGGAAGTGGTGTCAGACCTCGGTGCTGAGACCGCTCAACTTATTTCCACCCACAACTAAAGAACGCGGGGCCAACGTGCACGAGCCATCTCCTCGCAAATTACACGTCAACCTTGCACTCAGGGAGCTCCACAAATTGCTGCTGAGGTAGACGGGTCTAAACTACTCCCTCGTCATGTGATTATGGCCTTTATTTCATTGAGACAGCCAGCTTAGGGCAGGAGAGAAAATAGTACACTGCAAGGCAGGGCATGAGCACCCTGGCTTTTCCTCATGTATACTGCCTCAGGAAACATGACGGGGATTCTGAGGAATTCGTTTTGTTTTTTGAGAGGCAATGTGACGACCTGGAGTGACAGTTCACTGAGCTGAAAATAGTTTTTTTTTATTTTTTTGTTTTGTTTTTTTGTGCAGACTGTTTCAAATTGCTGTAAATGCTTACTGCGTGAAATTACAGAGGGGAGGCTGCACCACCCCATTCAACCACCTTAGGTTTCTATTACCCAGTAATTGCTAAGATTACACAAAGATTACCCCCCCCCCCCCCCCCCCCACACACACACACACACACACACACACACGTTATACGTGTCAACAGCAGGGGAAGGCACCAATCAAACTTTCTTTAAAATTAAGCTTCATTATGATCATAAACCAATGAGACGGCGCCACTTATATCCAAATCCAAATTACATATAAGCACTCTTATCATAAATAAATATAATTGCAGCTTGGATTCCGTCGATTTAAACAATCATGTTACTGTGTAATTAACTATTGTTAGGCTTGAGTCTCAAACGCGAATCTTGAGGAACTGCGGAGAGGCGAGTGTCTGCCGAACAAACAAAACAATAAAAAATTTTGAGACGTCAAAATTCCTTCCATTTTTCCTTTCCTTGTGAGATCACAGTTGCCAGCGAGTGTGTTAGCTTCCATTTCCTGCCTTCCCAGGTTAATGTGTGTGGTGGATGATATATTAGGCCTGGCTCTGGATATCTTGCCTCCCTGTTTTTCGGGGGGGTTTGGTAATGATGGATGGCTGTACTCCCTCCACCAGTGGCCGTCAAAAGGTTGCCAAATTGGACTGATGAAAATCAGCATTTGTGGGAAGTTAAGCAATCATTCCACCTTTCAGAATCATATAAATCACACTACAGTACAAGCCAATGAAGTGAGCAGAAACGGGTTTCGGAGAGCCGTGGTGGTAGTAGCCAAGTGCGGGAAGGCCTGTCGGTAGCCTGGAGTGAGAGGCTCCAAACTGCCGGCTTCCCTCCACGCGGCCCTCCTTCTCCACCATTCGGCAGGAGAAATGTGCTCTAACAGCTCTGGACCCAGGCAGGCGGTGAGGGAGGCGGGTCCGGATGGTACTTCTGACTCAGGGATAGGCAACTCCAGGCCTTGCGGGCCGGTGTGTATGCAGGATTATGCTGCCACCAGTTACAAATAATTTAATTAGCCCAATCATATACATTATCTGATATTTTAGCTACATTCCGCGATATGAACAGTAGCAGATGGATGTTCTTGGGCCTGTATGCATATATTGTAGCATTTTAATGTGGTCTAATTTACGAGTGAATCATGTTGGTGTACATGATTAATTAGCTGATTGAGCCAGCAAAAACCTGCATACACACCGGCCCACGAGGCCTGCAGTTGCCCACCCCTGCTCGGACTGGTGCTCCGTCACATCCGTTTTCCTACAACCAGCGTCGCGTTCCCATTTCATTTAGACACACATCACCAGGAGTTTTACCAAACGGCGCCCGGATAATCCACAAAATCAATCAGTCATCACATTCATCGCCTTCGTGACAACAGTGCTTTTAATCACGACAGCGCTTTTCGTTCCTCTCCTGTCCTGCGTAACAACCTCTGAAGGTGTCATCAAAGGAGGCGTGTCGCCGCCGTTGTTCCTCATGCCTACTCTAGCGGTAAGAACAACAGCTTGCAAGCACAAGTGCTCAAAGCGAGGGGTGGGGTTTGGGGAAAGGGGAGGGGGAAGGAGCTTAACAATAAGAGCATCTGGCCTCCTCCATGCCCAAAACAATGCAGGGGAGCTGAGGGAATGCAGGGGTGCGGGAGCTCTCTCAGACACCCCGCATCACGCATTCTCCCCGCCCCCCCTGACAGAGACCTGATCGCCGTGGCAACTGAGCCCCCCCCCCCCCGCTGAGCGTGGTCGCGGCTTGTGCCAGTTGTCAGGCCGGCCGTCCGCATGTGAAACGACTCCGGCCTCCGGACCTGTTGTCTCGGCCTCTGGCCCCCTCTCAGTCCATGACCGACTCCCATTTCCATGTGCTTTATAAGGACCTAAGACCAGCACAAAGGGCTCATCTGGCCAGCGGAGACAGATGTCACTTCCTGCACGCACACACACATACAGACACACACACACACAGCTTATCGGGAGCTGGCATGACTGGTCAGGTCAACCTTCAGACAACAGATAACAGATAGTGCTGTCAAATAACGTCGCTCAGCTGATACTGATTGGGTTAAAATGACAAAGATTAAATGTTTAACTATGCTATGCGCAGAATGGCCTGAATTTAATCACATCATTCCACAATGTAAAGAAGTAAACACATATAAGGCCCAGAATGTACATTTCAAACCCACTTGCGTTTTCTTAGTCATTTGACCCGCTCACTCAATCTGAACTAAAAAGATTTGGTGATCACTCTAGTGGTACGTATGACTGCCTGTGGCTAAAGCTCAATGAAACAGCATAAAGAAATGCCCTGAAATCACACACAACCACACACTGCGTCCCTTCAAATGCTTTACTTCCCTAGGGTTGAGACTCATTTAGATCAACATTTGATCCAGTTTTTTAAACTGACACAGCACACAATGTAGAAAACAGAAGCAATGGAGATCTGCACCCCTCGCCCCCCTTCCCCAATTTAACCAAACACTCACCACAACCCCAAAGCTCTCACTGTGTCCTCTCTTTCAACGCTGCATGGCATTTTCGGAGACTTTTATTCTGACACGCTAATGCTGCGGCTAAAGTTGCATAGCAAGATAGATTGCGATGTGAGGATTCCGCCGTTACCCAGCAACACCCCAACAACTGCCACAAGAGAAGGCCATTTTCTGTCCATTTGTCAGGATTACTGGACACAGAGGAAACGTTACATAGCCTACACATCCGAGAGGTATACACTATTGTTTTAGTCCTTTCCTATACCCGTGAGACTGCACGCATGCGAGTGAGCAGTCCGGCTCATGCATTGCAGAGCATATCACCCTGTTCTCCGGTCTCTGTTGAGCTGGAGCCAGATGCACTGGGCCAGGTACTGATGTCCCTCAAGCCCAGAAGAGACTCTGGCCTGTGACCTACATCGTGTTCGGCACTCAATCTGTCAGACAGGAGGAAATGTCACAGGAGTCTTTTTGTTTATATTTCATCCCAAAGAGCTATCGACTTGCGGTATTGATAAACAAACTGCCTTGTAACATTTATTTTTTTTAAATGATTATTTTATACTTCCACCTTGTCCCTTTTTAAATAATTGTACGGGATGTGTGTAAAATAGTGATGTCGGTGTTGCAGACAGGATGTACCGCACCAGCTTCTCTGCGTGACGGACGCTCTGTAGGTCTGCTTCCGCAGTGGAAAAGCAAGCAGGCTTTAACGCCAGGCCTGGTTAGCCTCCCACCCAGCTCCTCGTGTTTCAGCCACGGGCATCTGCATTGCCTGTAAGCAGCTCCAGGCCTGCAGACTGACGCAGAAGGGGTTGTTGGGTTTAGAGAGTGAGGATCAGGGATGGGTTCATCTGCAGACCGACCCGCTCCAACTCCCAAATCACAGCCCTGACGGGCCGTTCACGTAGAAACCACACATATGTCGAAAGCTCAAAGAATGCTGCCACTCACAAGATGATGGCCGGCCCTTACTGCCACATGGAAAGCAACTCATTCAACAGATCAGCACCATGTTTGCTTCATGAAACCTAAAAGTAGAAATTAGCACAAGAATATGCATTAACTCTCTAAATGTCCTACTGATAGCCTGCCGGCCATAATGTCAACACATCTCAGGCTTCCTAATCCACATTGCTCAAGCGCAACAGTGAAGCGTTCGAATGACCTGATTGGTGCATTTCAGCGCTGTACATACAGCTCCTTCACTCCTGTTCTCTTCGTTAAAAACAATGTGGGGTAAATCACACCTGTGTGTAAAAAGAAAAAAAAGGCCCAGGAGAAGGGGCGTGCCCAAACTCTTCTCCCTCTGTAGAGGGGGAGGGGCGGGGGAGGGGCGGGACGGCCCTGTTATGACAGACGATGGATGAGTGAAGAGAGGAAGGAGGAGGTCGTTTCTCTCAAACCGCACAGAATAATTAAAAGCGACGGACGTGGATCAGGACAGGGGCCTCCCGTCAGGCTCAACTCTTGTGTCTTACCGCCCAAAAACACCCATTTCATCTGCCTGCCAGCAGCCATAAATATTCCGGCAAAAACTAAAACATATGGAGCTCTCTTACAGCCTCAGCGCGGGGCTTCAATCTATAATTTACAAATGGCACATACATTTTTAATAAACTGTGCCATCTTGTCCATATCCAGAAGGATATGGTACGAGGGCAGTGTCATTTATAAGTGGCTTGTGGTGTCAAGGGAAAGCAATTGTTTGTTTCCTGGCGCACAGAAAACTTTTAACTTTGCAAATATTTTACTTCAAGGCCAGAGGCTGCTTCTTTCTGATAAAGCAGGGAAGGTCAGAAGGTCACCACTTTAAAAAGCCTGAAATAGCATCTTTGGTCTCTGTAGGGCTTCCTGCTCTCTGTCTCTGCCAGGTGCTGAGCTGCTGGATTCCTACTTTTCTCTTTTTCCTTTCTTTTTTAACAGTTTGAGTTTTTACTGATTGAGAAACATAAATGCCAGTCTCTAAGCGCTGGAAATGCTGTTTTTGGGGATTCTTTACTCCTATATCATGGGGTGCTACTGAATCTGTCAGTAAAGATCTGAAGTCTGAAACCTGTGACAGTGACTAACAGGAGAACACTATTTATACTGGAAATGCTTTTAAAAAAATTCACCATCTGCCACACCTGAGGAGAGATTTCAAGAACACATTCCCAAACGCACACTAGGTTATGTGGAAGCATACTGGTCAGATGCTGGTATACTACACTCAGTGTGTTCTGAACACTGGTCAGGCACTAGTATACTGCACCCAGTGTGTTCTGAACACTGGTCAGGCACTAGTATACTACACCCAGTGTGTTCCGAACGCTGGTCAGGCACTAGTATACTACACCCAGTGTGTTCCGAACGCTGGGCAGGCACTAGTATACTACACCCAGTGTGTTCCGAACACTGGTCAGGCACTAGTATACTTCACCTAGTGTGTTCTGAACACTGGTCAGGCACTAGTATACTACACCCAGTGTGTTCTTAACACTGGTCAGGCACTAGTATACTACACCCAGCGTGTTCTGAACACTGATCAGGCACTAGTATACTACACCCA
>CM056376.1:35444568-35474568 GCA_029718625.1 Synaphobranchus kaupii
TGACTTAATTTTATTGCTGCAGAACGTTACTGAGCCTACACCTGACCAATTGAAGAAACCCCAGATCATAACACCGCCTCCAGAGGCTTGTACAGTGGGCACTATGCATGACGGGTGGAACGGCGACTTTTTTTGGCCAGGCAGTGTAGCTAAGGCGAAATATTTGCCTCTTTGTAAGAAATGTGTGCATACACCTTTAATTCTCTGCTTCTTTCGAGGTGACTGATTGAGGAGCAGGAAGTAGGCGGGTAGATCGCCCGGTGCTAAGGAGAGAAGGGACCAACTGACAGGATAAGCTATTGGGTTGGGGCACTATGAATCAGAAATCAGTATTTTTTCATAGTTAGCAACTTATATATTTAGCCGGTGCAGACATACATTGTGTTGGCTCCCTGAAATCTTGCATGGTTATTAAGAATTCTAGCCAGATAGATAGATAGCATATAACGTTAGCTAACTTCTGGAGTCTCGAACAAATGTCAGCTAGCTAGGGAGAATTGCATATTCAAGAACACAACGAGCATGTCAACACTTTGCCGTGGATGTGGTATTAATAATACGTATAGATCTGTCCGTTTTTGAACAATGCTTCAGAATAACAGACACGTTAGCACACGGAGCTGTACCGTTAGCTTGGTAACTAACTTACCCGGTCACGCGCTTTAAGACAAATGGAATTGCTTTGCGCTTGTTAGTAACCTTAGCCTAACTGTTTTATAACTTCTTGTTAGAAACTGCGAAATTTTATGGCACGGATTTCTCATTTTGTCTGGTATTTATTGGTGTGATCTACGAGCTAGGGGTAATAAATGTTTAGTATAGCTTACTTGCATGCTATGCCTTTGCTCAATAAAATGGCTAGCCAGCTAGCTAGTTCAGCCTAGGTCATTCGCCTTGTACTGTGCGTTGTGTGCAGGCAGGAACCTTCTGTTGTCCAGTATTTAAAGGTTCTAACGTTTCATATTTTAAGATGGCAGCTTTACACGCTAGAATCTTCCTTTTAAACCTCAGGTGTTCTGTACAGAGACTCAGCATGTCTCCACCTGTCCGATTCGCGCCAATCCGGGGCTGCTTAAGCAAAAAGGTCCCGTTCATAGCCCAACTGCCCAGGCTGGGATTGCTTTGTTGGGTCGCAAAGAAGACCGCGAGCTGCCAGGAGGTGTCCCTCCAGCAGCGGCCAGCGGACAGGAAGTCTTTAGTAAAAGTTCAGGTCCACAGGCTGGTTTTCGCCGTGAGGCTGTGCTTCCGTGCCGTGGTACTGCTGCTGAAGTTTGGCCCACTGCTTTTGCTCTACCCGCTGTGTCTGGTCTCCGGGCGTCTGGGCCCCCGCTGGCTGGATGCCCTGCTGTGGGTGACCGAAACATCGGGCCCCACCTTCATCAAGCTGGGCCAGTGGGCCAGCACCAGGAGGGACATCTTCTCCCCGGAGTTCTGCGACAGGTTCTGTAGGCTGCACGTCCGGGTGCGGCCCCACCCCTGGGCGCACACCAAGCAGTGTCTGAGGAGAGCCTTTGGGGAGGCCTGGAGGACGCTCTTCCTGTTCGACAGCAAGGAGCCCGTGGGCTCGGGTTGCGTGGCTCAGGTCTACAGGGCCTCGGCCCGGGTCGACAGCGTCGAGGACCCAGTCTTTCAGCAGCTGGTGGGCATTCTGGAGAGGGAGGACCCCCTGATAGCCTGGGAGATCCCAGGGCTGGGCGGCACTTGGGGGTCACTTTGGGGGTGGAGACACGGGGAGGACGATGGAGAAGATATGAGCAAAGGTGGGAGGGGTGGCGGGGATGAGCAGGGCCAAACCGCGGACACGTCCCACAAGCAAGAGCACCTGCTGTCAGTGGCTATCAAGGTGTGTGCTTGTGAGGGGGAAAAAAGGGAGTCTTACAAATACAATTTGTATTTTAATAACAAATAACCTCTAATTTTGCCTCTAATTAGCCTTCATTTTTAGATACAATTGTTGTTCCTCACCCCTTTCTGACGGGAACTGGCATTCAATTTCATAAATATACAAATCATATTTTCTGTAAATTGTATTATTGGGGTCTCTCAAATGAGTTGTAACTGTTACAGCTTTACTGTAGTTAACAGTGTATATGGAGTGCTGGTTAATCTGTATAAGGGTACATGTTGTTAAATGAGAGTGGAAGTGATTGGGCCCCCTCTCAATTTCAATTTCAAGGTGCATGCACTGTGTTGCCAAAGCAAATGTTACAAACAACAGCAATAATAATGAATTAAAAAATAACTCAAAAACGTGTTAAATACTCTCTCTCCCTGTAGGTGCTTCACCCTGGGGTCAGGATGCAGGTGCAGATAGACCTGCTGCTCATGAAGGCAGCCAGCTGGCTCATGCACAGTCTGCCAGGCCTAAAGTGGCTCAGTCTGCCTGAGATTGTGGAGGAGTTTGAAAAGCTCATGATCAGACAGGTGATGTCCTCTCCTCCTCTACGCAGATCTGTGTGTAGTGCAGAGCTGGTTATAGTAGGTATAGACCACAAGGGTGGTCACCTAGGGTCCCCCGGAGGGGAAGGCACAGGGCTGCGGGGGTGAGATTCCCAGGCCCGGGACTAAATTATATTATTATATTATGCCCGGGCCCAGGACAATAATATTTACCAGAAGCGCACAGACCATTGCCCCGCCACCTCCAGGCCCCAGGACAATGTACCCGGTTGTCCCCCCACTGACGGTGGCCCTGATGGGGCACCGAACGAACAGGCGTAAAGTATTAAAAAAAAGGGACGTGTTGTGTCCGTGACTTTATCAAAATGCTTTCTTGTGCTCTGACAGATTGACCTGCGATACGAGGCTGAGAACATGGAAAGATTCCGGGAGAATTTCCGGAACGTGGATTTTGTGACGTTCCCTACACCCCTTCGGCCGTTTGTCACAAGGAACGTTCTGGTGGAAACATTCGAGGTGAGCTTTTGCAGTGGTGGTGGTTTCCAGGCAGCAAACCCCTAGCCGATGTGTTCATAAGGGCCGCGAAGCACACGATGAACGAACGGAATGTGAATAAAGCGCTCTTCAGCGTGGTGATGATGATGACGTCGTGGCGTTTGCTCTTTCAGGAGAGCGAACCCATTTCCAATTTCCTCAGCCAAGACGTGCCAGAGGAGGTGAAGCGGAGAATAGCCAGGATGGGAGCGGACACTCTGTTGAAGATGGTGAGAACTCGGGGCAGATAGAGCGGGAGGGAGGTTAGCAGTTAGCGTACAGGACGAGCGGTAAAGCCGCCTCTCTCTGTAACGGGCCTGCCTGGTTGTGTCCCCGCCTCCAGATGTTTGTGGATAACTTTGTGCACGGGGACCTGCATCCTGGGAACATCCTGGTGCAGGGCGGGCGTGGCGCAGCGCCGCTGGGCATGGCGACTCTGACAGACCTGTGTGACACGGTGGTGGTGAGCGTGAGGCCCGCGGCCGCGCCGCTGCGCCTGGTGCTGCTGGACGCCGGCATCGTGGCTCGGCTCAGCGAGGGAGACCTGCGCAACTTCCGTGCCGTCTTCACCGCCGTGGTGCTCAGACAGGTAAGCGTCTGGCGGGAGCCGCCATCTGCTGTCCTCTACTGGTCAAAGGCTGTATGGCCAGGCAGGTGTTATTCTATGTATTGTGCCCCTTATTTGTAAACATGTCTCACCTGAAACTTCTGGGGGGTATTTCACAAAGGAGGGCTGTTGTGTCCGAATCAAAGCCCTTCTATACTATTGAGTGTGCCAGTTGAGTACGCTGGATGAGAATGTTCTCTAAATGTAGTGTACTTAAAATCCCCGAACGATATACTTACTTCCGGGTTTTCGTTGATAATAGTATTGAGGATATTTTTTTTTAGCATACTGCATGTCACAGTACGCAGTAAGGAGTACACAGTATGTTAGACAGTACACAGGATGCAGTAGATAGGGCTCTGATTCTGACACAGCCCTGGATTCGCTGGATAACTGCAGTGAGTAAAATCTGGAACATGGACTGAAGTAAAAACAGCTGTTCCGGGTTTTACTCAGTGCAGTTATCCAGCTAACTCAGCAAATCCTGCTTTGTGGAATAACCCCCTGGACATAGAACTGTGCAGGACTGAGCCGCCGTGTTGGTTAATTGGTCTGCAGGGTGAGCGGGTGGCAGAGCTGATCCTAAACCACGCCCGGGCGAACGAGTGCAGGGACGTGCCCAGGTTCAAGCAGGAGATGGCAGAGCTGGTGAACGAGGCCCTCAGTGAAACACTCACTCTGGGGAAGGTGCGAGATGGACTTGGGCTGCGTTTGCTTGGGCTGCGTTTGCTTGGGCTGTCTGGTTTCTCTCTTCTCTGTCCCTTCGTTCCCTTTACCTGTGTGAGCTATAGCCAGCTGCAAGATGGCTGCCTTTGAGGTGTTAGATGTTCTATCCTGCTTTGGGTTTCTTCTGTACAGTTTGAGCTGAGATGATATAAACTGCACTCTGCTTGTCCATCCAGATCCAGGTGGCTGACCTATTGTCTCGGGTCTTTGGTCTGCTGATCACTCACAAGGTAAAGTTATATTTGTATTAACATTGAGGCAGTTAGCAGATGCTCTTATCCAGCGTGACATGCATAAGTGTGTCCGTCCGAACAAATGCAGAGTGGTTTTTTTAAACTATGGTTGGCTGGTCAGGTGGCAAGTTAATAAAACAAAAGCACTAATAATCCTTCCTGTTTGCCATGACCTTTCCTGCGATTCATGAATTCTGTTGTCCTTGAAGACCCTCCTGATGTTTGTGATGTTGGTTCTGACTGGCAGGTGAAGCTGGAGAGTAACTTCGCCTCCATTGTGTTCGCCATCATGGTCCTGGAGGGCCTTGGCAGATCCCTGGATCCCAACCTGGACATCCTGAAGATCGCCAAACCCCTGCTGCTCAAAAACTGCGCCTCTCTCCTTTAGCGCAACGAACCCCAGTTTGTTACACCGATGGTGGCGCTGAGGCTACCTCTCTCACTGCGACTACATCTTTACATTGCCGAATTATCTGATTTACCTGTGTTGTACTTCAAAAAAAATATGACCTGAGATGTTACACGTGCAAAACAGTCCATGGAGGAGGGGTCCCCAATCTTATGAAAACAAGCAGTGGAGACTAAACACCCGTTTCAACTAATTCAAGGTCTTGATTGAAGACTGTAATTGGCTTTATTTGTTGAAGCAGGCTTTTTATTGCTGGGCTAAAACAAAAGCCTGTGCCCATACCAGTCCTTACAGGATCAGATTGGATACCCTTACTTAAGGTATACGGTGATGAGAAGAGGGAGAGGGGGGTTGAATTAAACTGCACTTGACAATCCCTTGTATTTGAGGAACAATGGAATTTAAATATTTATTGCTGCCCGTTTGCGTTTAATTACTCAGGATAAAATGGCAGTGTTCGTGTCGTTGTGTTTCCTTTTGACAGCAACAATTAGAGCAGTTTCCTCGTCTAAATAAGGTTGACAGTTCTCATCCGGCGCATCTGGATCATGCAGTAGCTACACAAATGTACTGGCTTGTGTCGCAAGGTTGTGAACTACTAGTCAAGCAAATAGGCTCTTTTGAAGTATCCTGATTGCACGACTTGTGTGATATTCATGTGCCTGTTTACTTAAATGTTAATGTTGTCGTTGTGTAATCTCATTTTTCATGTAAATCTCCCCCCCCCCCCAATCAATTCAGACATATATTTTTACACCACAGCAACAGTGTCAAAAATAAACTAAAATGTCTTCAACATGCTTTTGTCTGTGCTTATTCCTGCAGTCCTATACCAGTGTGTGATGCCGCTTAAAGAAATAAAACAAGAACCGCAATTTAACAGCTGTTGCTGCTGGAAGATTTAGCAGAAATTACAGCGACGTTCACACACAAAATAACTAGTGTCAATATCCACAGATCTTGTGCACTGTATTCAGTCCCGGCGTCATTTCTCACTGCATGCTGGGATTTTGAGTAACTGTTGACCTGTGCCTTCCGCAGGGGTAAGGCACAGAAACTGAGGCAGACTGCACGGCAAAGGTCACACCAAGAGAACCGATCCTTCCATTTACAATTTTATTAAGTCCGTCAATGAAAAACACAGACGAGAAGAGACGGGATTCTGTCCATGTCAGGAAGAACAGTCGGCATGGCTGAAAGAGTGAGATCAGGAGCATTTGGTGCAAAAATTCATTATAATTACTATTATTGCAAAAAACATTTGATCGATATCACCACCATCACACATGTCCAAAAACAGCAGCACTGTTCATGAGGGGGAGGGGAGGGCGACATCCAAGTAAAAAATAACTAATAATTTTAACAGTTACAAAAGAAAAACACCGCTAACAGACAGAACACAATCACCTCAACGGGGACGAGATTCGGTCACTGTCACAACACCAGTTTTCGAAAAAAAAATTTTCTTCCCTTTTTTAAATGAATACATTTGTTTGAAAAATATTTCACCATCTATTTATATTAATTAATTTATTGCGAAAATAGGCAACTGAACAGATGAGTGAGGCGTGGAGTGGAGCTGTTGGCACCAAGAGCTGTAATGTGCAGGGGGATGTCGTACCTTATCTGGCCACCGGGGGGTGCAGTCGGAGGTTCTGCCAGCTCTGTGCCACCACAGCCCCCCGTTTCTGTTCAGCACAGGGGTGGGCATTAACTGGGTGTCCATGGCAACCTTGCGCAGGCAAATCTGTACCTCCGCCCTTGAAATGACGCACGCGTTCGGTCCGTACTCCATCTGATGCGTCAGTGTCCCAGTATTATGTACAAAGTTAATCCCTGAACAGACGCACAGACGAGTGCAGCCTCCCATTTTGAAACCACTTCAGGAGAAGTGAGATGAGGAATGTGGGGTTTGGGGAGTAGGCGGGAGTGGGGTTTGGGGAGTAGGCGGGAGTGGGGTTGGGGTTGGGGTATTTCGGAACAAGCTGCTGGAGAGCTCAAAACTGCACATTTTAGAAGAGGAACACAAGTGTAAGAATGTGACAGGATGTGGAATGTTGAGGGTCTTAGTAATGGAGCAGGCAGAGAGATGTCCTCAGTCACACGCCGCCACGGTCAGCGTGGGCCACTTCCTGTTACACAGGAGGAAACGGCGAACGAACTAAACTAAACTGATGAAATGTACAAACCCCAATGCCCGTTCGATACAAATATAAGTCCATCTGTGTTTCTGCGTTCACAATCTTTACAGCAGAGACCCTTTCTTTCCCCTTGCCCTCTGTGTGAGAGGCAGCTGTTTTGGCACCCCCTGGTGGAGACGGTCCCTTCCCCCTCTGTCCTCTGCAGGAGCCTGGAATGTCGCATGCAGCTGAGCGCAGGGCTGGGGGTGTAGACATTTGGGCAGCTCTGCCTGTGTTCTCACTGTTGGGCTACAGTGCGCAGGAGAGAGAAAGAGGAGGAGAGGGAAGGAGGAGGAGAGGGAAGGAGAGAGGGGGAGAGGGAAGGAGAGAGGAGGAGAGGGAAGGAGAGAGGGGGAATGAGGGAGGGATGGAGAGAGGGAATGAGGGAGAGATGGAGAGAGGGAAGGAGAGAGATGGAAGGAGGGAGGGAGGGAGCTGAAGAGAGAGGAGCGGGGTGGCCTCTGAATCTCTTCCTCCAAGCCTCAGAGGAACACTTAACTTAATTCAATTATTTTCCCATCACCCCCACTGACTGGGTTAAAAATAAAAAAATAAAAAAAGTTTAGGTAAAAGACAAGGTCATGTTGGGACAAGTGAAGCCACAGCTTTTATCCTGGTACTTTATCCTGGAGAGAAAAGCTGGAGAAATAATCAATCTTGTGATTTAAACCTGGGCTGTTACATCCCTTTGGCCAGCAGCTCATTTACAAATACAGACTCAGACTCATACTGGTCCATTTCCCCAGTTCAAACAGTTCAGGAGAGGTCAGCCTACTGGACACAAACAAAGGGCCCTCCTGCAGTGTCCTCTATGCCTGGAGCTCCCTCTATAGGTGGGAGGTCCAGGCACAGAAGTGTCTTAGGTTACTGTACTCCTGGGTTTCCTCTACCCTCAGAGAGGAGACATCCTTGATGACAAAATCACTTCCCCTATAAGCTTCCAGGGTTTCCGTCCACCCTCTGCGGCTCCCGCACACTGCTCCACTCTGCTAGGCTAATGTGCATGCTGCCTTCTCCTGCCTGGGTCAGGCCTCGTGTCCTCTTATGGCCTGGCTTAATGAGTGGGGGTGGAGCTGGTGGGTGTGGCTGATCTATCAGGGGTGGGCGGCGGGGGTTGGGTGGGGGGGTAGGTGGGGGGAGCAGAGAGGGAAGACAGCAAAGGAAGAGCTCCTCTCCAAATGGTTGGGTAAGAGCTGTCCTCCTGCTAGGACTCGCGGAGTGACGGGTGGAGGGGGGTTGGCCGTCTGGTTTTCGGCTGCCTTTTATGGCAGCAAGCTCCTTTAAACCAAATCACACCCTCTTACCCCCACCCTCCCTCCTTCCCTTTCCCTCTCTCCAGTCTTGTGTGGCCGGTAGCAGTTCTGGAGGCTACCACAGGGGGGCAGCGCTATGAGCTGAGCCAGGGGTGGTTGAGGCACTCCCCAGCAGAGGCCCTCTTTTCTGGCACCATCTCCAGCATGGGCTGGAGGAAGTTGGTGAAGTGTCCCGCGTCCTCGGGCGGCCAGCCGTACTTCTCCACCAGCACGTCGAACAGTGACCAGGGCTTCAGCTTGGTGATGTGCCTCAGCTCACCTGTAGGGGGCAGCATGGAGAACACAGCTCAGACATAGAGATCACCAGCCACATTGGGCTGTAATACGAAGCCCATTAATGAGTGTGTAACAAGCAACAGAAATAATCAAGGAAGAGAGAGAGATATGACAGTGATACGGGGACAGAAAGCACAGTCAAAACAGCAAGACAGTGATATAACATGGTCTGTGTTCCACAGTCCTCCACAGATACAGAACCAGGGTGTGAAATTAACACCCGCCACCAGCCAAATGCTGGTAAAATTTTACCAGCTTTGGCCGGCAACCAATCAGGTTGTGTTATATCGTAAAAAGGTAATGTGGCTGGTAAAATGTTGAGAATGGCAGATCATTTTTAGAATCCACAAGCCACTCCGGCCAGTGGGTGAAAAAGTTAATTTCATAGCCTGTACAGAAGGCTTTGGTCTGTTGTCATTTCCTGGAAAGAGTATCTTGTCATATCTTCAGATGTCATATCTTTCAAGCCCTCCAGGACACAGGTGAATGGGCTAGTCTGACTGAAAAATCTGCATTGATCCAGTTGCCACCACATAGGTGTCGCTGGGGGCAACATCAGTTAGATGTAAAAGATGCTGTATCAGTGTAGAAATGTATTGTAGGGGGGTGTGCAGGGAGAAGAGGAGGCAGGGCAGCTCCTGGTCGTGTGTGTGGCGCTCCCCTCCCTCTCCAGCAGGGGGCGAGGGCGATTACCTTTCTTGGTGAAGAACTCACGGCTGTACTTCCCCACGGCGGCCAGCTTACGCGGCACCTTCCCCAGCAGCTCCATGATCAGAGCGATGTGGTCTGAAGCCACGGGCCCATGACACACGCGTGACACCACACAACAGAACACGGGACACCCACGTCAGTGCGGCATGCACACACACACACACACACGCGCGCGCGCTGCGAGGCTGACGGACACGCTGCCACTCGGGCGCACTGGACAGACAGACTGACACTCTCGTTCTGCAGCTCAGTGCGTGGGAGGTCTGTGTGGTTAATGACACTTTATCTGGAGAGGGAACAACACTCAAAGGCACCTGCAATAGCAGGTGACTTAAGCTCCTATTCAAATATTGACTTTGCTAAAAGAGAAAGTTCTCTTGGTGTGTGAAAATCACAACAAAGCCCTGTCAAGCCCGTTATCTAATTTCTGTTTTCCAATATGGGTGTAGAGGGGGTCCAATATGGGTGTAGAGGGGGTTTAAATTTTCATCAGTATAAACGGGTCCAAGACAATCGATGATTCATTGTAATGTCGCCAAAAGTATAGCACACATTATATGAGAGTAACACACTGATACTCTCCAAAATAACGTGTTAATTTATATATTCAAACAAGTTTTTGTCCTGGTCTATATTTGTGTGTCAGAGTTTGGCTGTCAGACTCTATCTCTGTGTCTGTCTGTCTGTCCCAGTGTCCACCTGGGCACCTGTCCCTCAGCCCTGGCAGCACACTCCCAGCACTACCTCTGCGGTTGAAGAATTCCCGGGAATATTTTCCGGAGAGTGCAAATTGCCTCGGGACGCACCCCAGCAGCTCAATGATGTGGGCTATGTGGTCTACAGTGGAGAGAGGGACGGAGTGGAGGAGGAGGAGGAGGAGGAGGAGGAGGAGGAGGAGGAGGAGGAGGAAGGAGCAGGGAGGGAAGGAAAGAAAGACAGTGCAGTGTTAGTGACCCCACATTAAGTGGGGCGGGGGTGCAGCAGGAAGGAGATGAGGAGAGGAAACCCTGCCCACAGTCTGAGAGGCTGCGATAGGCTGTCACAACTGAGCATGTGCAGATGCACACGGGTCTGCACTCGCCACACCGTTTACCAATCAGCAGGGCTAACATGCACAAACACACACACTTCTGCGCATCATCTTACAATATACTCTCTATCTGCAACTCCACAATACACTATTACGCTATTCACTATAACCCTATTCATAAATGCCAACTGAAATAGCTGACTTTTAATAATCAATTAATACTTATTATGATCAAGACCAATGTTTTGTTTGCCCTTAATCACAAATGATGTGCATTCATTAAGGTTTTGGTTTGTGCCAGACTGCATTAAATCCATTGGTTTGTGCGACTGCATTAAATAAATTTTTCATAGCAGGTTATGGATATTTATAGATGAGGGAAAATACAAACAGATGTAGAGCCGCAGATGGCAGACATGTGTGTGGGAGGATAAAGAGGAAGCTCTGTAAAGTTTAAAGTGCTAGAGAGCATTTGGGAGAGGGGGAGAAAGGATTGGGGACAGTGTTTGAGCGCATTGGGGCGGGGTTAGAGTGTATTGTGGGTAGAGTTACATATAATTATGGCGGGATCGGATATTATTGGGGTCGGGGTTAGAGAGTATTGGGGTGGGATTACACAGTATTGGGGCAGGGTTAAAGTGTATTGGGGGCGTGGTCAGAGTGTATTGGGGAAGGAATTATAGCGTATTAGGGCGGGGTTAGAGAGTATTGGGGAGGGGTTACAAAGTATTGTGGGTAGTGGGGGAAGATCTTGTATAATTAGGGAAATGGTCTGAGAGGAACTGAAGTGGGAATCATAGTGACTCATTAGAAGCTTGTTTATAATGTTTTGACATCCCCACATCCCCATTAGAAGCTTGCTTATAAACCCCACATCCCCATTTTCACACGACCTTGAGGGAAGACATGCTGAGTCAGCATCACCAGACAGTTTCAACATTAACTCAAGTCTTTTGACCACAGTGCAAAAAAAGACCATACTGTCATTATACATCTAAAAACTTGTCTGTGATTTTACTAAGTGTATGTGTGCATATGCATATTTGTGTGCATCTGTGTGTGTGTGTGTGTGTGTGTCACTGTGATGCGCTCAGTGCAGTGGTGTACTAGTAGATAGTGCATGCTGCATGTTTGCTAGTTAGCTTGCCTGCCTGCTTGCTACTGTCTGCTTTCAGCCACTGCTGCTGGCTAGCCCCCTTAGGGGTGAAAAGAGGAGCCGAGTGTGTAAGTCTCCTCAGCCAGGACACAGCCTCTCCACCACCAAGACTCCTGCAATGCCTCCTCGTGACCACACACGGAAGCTGGGCACTTTGCAATCTCAGACTAAACTGCAGGAGATCTCGGAGCAGCAGTGGGCCCCAGAGATGTGGCGTGCAGGCCCACTGCCCAGACACGCCCTGGCGCCCATCAACCACTGTCCCAGCTATGGGCAAATAGCTCCACTGCCTTGTGGATGTCCTCAGAAAGACAAAGGCTATGGGAGTAAACCCAGACATTAAATCACCAACAACAACATTGTGTTGGGAGCACACAACCGGCTTTCAACCGAGATTCTAGAAGCTCCTTGCAACCCCACTCATCTGAAAGTTGTTTTGAGTCCCAGCTCTTGCCACTGGAGCCTGTGGAGTGTGGTCAAGACTGTGGAGGAAGGAACTGTGCACCCCTTTCTTCACAATAAATCCACTCGTAGTGAGGCTTTTGCCTCAACCCACCCCCCCATACCCTCATCCCCCCCAACCATACAAGTCCTCTGGCGACAGGATAGAGTGACAGGGGGCAGGTCATGGATGTGGCTGGGAGCCCCTAGCTTGAGTCCTGCACAGAGGCGGCGTGGGCATGATGGTCGTTGGAAGATGGTAACAGGAACAGCATCGTCCCACGTGACTGAGCAGCCCTATTCAGGATCTGCACTGCACTATGAACCTGGCTACCTGGAACGTTCGCACGCTCCTTAACACTCAAGTTGGGGCGGACAGACCTCACAGACGGACGGCCCTCATTGCACATCAGCTCAATAAATACAACATTGACATTGCAGCACTTACTGAGACTCGATTTTCAGGCGAAGACTCACTGACAGAGGTCGGTAAAGACTACACCTTTTTTTGGAAGGGCCTTCCAGAGGGTGAACGTAGACTCCATGGAGTTGGCTTTGCCGTGAGAAGCAGGCTACTGAACAATATTCCTGAGTCTCCCCAGGGCATCAGCGAACGGCTCATGACTTGGCGCATCCCCCTTACGAAAAGCCGCTATGCCACTCTCCTGAGTCCCTATGCTCCCACCCTGGATGCTGACATCAATACCAAAGATGCCTTCTACGAATGCCTAGATGCTCCACTCTCCAGAATCCCCTGCTCTGACAAACTTGTCCTCATGGGTGATTTCAATGCCCGAGTGGGAACCAATGCTAAGCTCGGGAGTGGAATACTTGGAAATCACGGTGTTGGCAAACTAAACAACAATGGTCTCAGACTCCTCTCTCTGTGCTCTGAACACTGGACACCCACGTCAGTGCGGCATGCTGATCATAACAAATACAATCTTTCAAATGAAAGACAAATTCAAAACATCATGGATGCATCCCCGGTCTAAACACTGGCATTTACTGGATTATATCATCACGAGACAGCAAGACCAAAGTGATGTCAACATAACTCGGGCCATGCGTGGGGCTGAGCAACATATTCTTCAGCGCTGGGCAGAGCACTTCAACTCTCTCCTCAACAGCAGAACCCAGCTAATCCATCTATTCTAGAAGCGCTGCCAGACTTCCGGCCAGCTACTCTGCTTGATGAACCCCCCAAACCTCACAGAGGTCCTCTCAGCAGTCAGAAGTCTCAAAAACAACAAGAGCCCTGGCCCAGATGGACTTCCTGCTGAGATCCTAAAACATGGAGGATACCTCCTAACAAGGCAACTACACAAACTGATCCACAACATCTGGCAGAATGAGACCATCCCACAGGAGTGGAAAGACTGCAACATTGTCACCATTTACAAGAAGAAGGGAGACAAATCGACGTGTGGAAACATCCGTGGCATATCTCTTCTCACTGTTGCTGGAAAAGGTCCTGTCATGAATCATGCTGTCTCGCCTCACAACCTACATCACTGAGGATATTCTTCCAGAGACACAGTGTGGCTTCAGGAAAGAACGGAGCACGCTAGACATGATCTTTGTTGCACGGCAAATCCAAGAGAAGTGTCGGGAGCAAAACAAGGACCTCTACGTCACATTTATTGATCTCACCAAAGCTTTTGACACAGTCAACCGGGAAATTCTCTGGACCATACTCAAGAAATTTGGCATTCCACCCAAATTTCTTAGTATCCTTCAACAATTCCACAACGGCATGTAGGCACGTGTACTTGTTAGCAGTCAGAAATCACCAACATCACCAACAATCACCATCAACCATGCCTCCTCTCCTTTTGGTAGACTGCGCTCTCGAGTCTTTGAGAACCAAAACTTGAGGATATCAACAAAAGTTGCAGTCTATCAAGCAGTATGTCTCTCAACATTGCTATATGGTTCAGAAACCTGGACAGTCTACCGGGGCCACATTAGGCGTGTTGAGGCCTTTCACATCAAATGCCTCCAACGCATCCTTGGCATCAGCTGGGAGGACCGCATTCCCCACACTGACATCCTCCAGTGACCCTCGCTCAGAGACAACTAAGTTGGGTGGCCCATCTCATCCGAAGACCTGAATCCCGTCTACCCCACCAGGTGCTCTATGAACAGCTCCCAGCAGCCAGCAGAAGACCGGGCGGGCAAAAACTACGATACAAGGATCAGCTGAAAGAGACACTGAAGAGATGTAACATCAAGCCCGATTACCTCGAGGCAAAAGTGCTGCTGACCGCCAACTATGGTGCTCCCTATGCGACTCTGGGGTCAAATACCTAGAGGAACAGCGCACTCAACAATGGACAGAGCGATGCCAGCGACGACACCATCAGGCTGTGCCAACACCACCCTGTCCCCCTGACCCAGCCCTCACATGTACTGCCTGTGACATGCGGCTCTAGGATTGGACTTTATAGACACACACAGAGGCATCGCCGCCAGCAACGATAGTCACTGTCAACTGACAATCCCCCTACCCCTACCCCCATGGAAGCAACGTCATCGTCGTTCGCGATGGACTGCCAAGTAGTAGCAGTAGTGTATTTGTGTGCATATGTGAGTGTGTGTGTGTGTGTGTGGTGTGTGTGTATTTGTGAGTGTGTGTGTGTGTGTGTGTGTGTGTGTGTGTGTGTGTGTGTGTGTGTGTGTGTGTGTGTGTGTGTGTGTGTTTATCTGCACGTGCCTGTGTGTGCTGGTCCCAGGGGTCACTGCAGGATATAAACTGACCTTCGTCCCGTGAGTAGTCCTCCCCGGAGTGGGGCTCAAACAGGTAGTCTCCGGTGGCCAGCTCAAAGGCCTGGGGAGAGAGAGAGAGCACAGGGCAGGGTGCAGTCAGAGCGGATAGACCCAAATACCTTCTGCACACATGCATGAAGGAGCAGTGTGTGCTCCTTGCGCCAGTGTGTCTGTGTGGTAGTGTTAACATTAGACTCCAGCAGAGCTCATGGAGGATGTGATTATGCCAGTGTGTCTGTGTGTTAGTGTTAACATTAGACCCCAGCAGAGCTCATGCAGGATGTGATTGTGCCAGTGTGTGTGTGTGTTAGTGTTAACATTAGACCCCAGCAGAGCTCATGCAGGATGTGATTGTGTCAGTGTGTCTGTGTGTTAGTGCTAACATTAGACCCCAGCAGAGCTCATGCAGGATGTGATTGTGCCAGTGTGTCTGTGTGTTAGTGTTAAAATTAGACTCCAGCAGAGCTCATGGAGGATGTGATTGTGCCAGTGTGTCTGTGTGTTAGTGTTAACATTAGACTCCAGCAGAGCTACATGCAGGATGTGATTGTGCCAGTGTGTCTGTGTGTTAGTGTTAACATTAGACCCCAGCAGAGCTTCCCATGTCTACAGTGCACAAATTAAACTAAGACATAACCGACCTGTTCCAGTTTCACTCTAACACGTCACACTTCCTTCACCGAATCACATGAGTGTCGGTCTTACAGCATCCTTAGCCACATCCTTATACACTGGTAACGTGTGAAACTTCCATGTGCTCTCCTTCGTAATCACTCTCAGGTCTTTTTGCCTGTACTCACCATGCAGGCAGTGCTCCAGATGTCAGCGGGGGTGCTGTAGCCGGCACCGATCAGAACCTCTATGGACCGGTACTGTCGGGTCTGGATGTCCTCTGTGAAGTGCTTGTGCTGAGAGAGAACGGAGGCAGAGACTGGCTGAGCGCACTGACACAGGCAGACAGCTGCGCATGTACACACACTCACTCACTCAAACGCACGCACGCACGCAACGCACGCACGCTCCTCCACTCTCCCTCCCGCCTCTCACCACCCAGCAGGCGTTTCCCAGGTCAGCGATCTTCACTCTCAGGGTGTCGGCATTACGGGGGTCCAGAGGGTTCACCAGCAGGTCTGCTGCCCGGGCCTTCACTGTGGGGGCAAGAGAACCACTCTACTCAATCACAACAAGCCCATAAAACAAATACACAGTTCACATATACACACTCATATCCACATATACACACACACATACACGCTAAGAAGTTAGCCATAGACTGTTGTTAAAATAAATGTTTTTAACCTGCTTTTAAAAGTGTTAAGTGTGGGGGCCTCTCTCAGGTCCTTAGGCAGGGCGTCCCATCTACTTGGGGCATAAATACAGAAGGCAGCCTCTCCTGCTTTTGAGTTAGAGGGATGGTTAAAAGACCTCTGCCTGTGCACCTGAGGGTTCTTGCTGGTTTGTATCTAATTAGCATGTCTTTTATATACTGAGGTGCAAGGCCATTTAGAGCCTTGTATACAAGTAGCAGAATTTTAAAATCAATTCTAGTTTTGACGGGGAGCCAATGTAGAGATCTAAGAACGGGTGTAATGTGCTCATATTCTTTAGTTCCGGTAAGAACACGTGCAGCCGCATTTTGAATTAACTGTAGTCGCTGCACAGCTGATTTTGGGAGGCCAGTGTGATTGTGATGAACATTAGATGTAATCATTAGATGTAATCATGCAATTGACCATTGCAGTAGTCTAGTCTGCTTGTTATAAATGCATGAATTAATTTCTCACAGTCTGATTTTGATAGAAAGCCCCTTAGTTTTGAGATGTTTTTAAGATGGCAGAAGGCTGATCTTGAGAGATGATTCATGTGCTCTTGAAATTTAGATCGCTGTCTATGATTACACCCAGATTTCTAGCTTCATTTTTGCTCTCCAGAGACAGAGATCTGAGATGATCTGCAATTTTCTGTCTTTGAGTCTTTGCACCAAAGATGAGTATTTCTTTTTGTCTTTGTTCAATTGCAAGAAGTTCTCTGACATCCATATATTAATATCATCAATACACTGAGTTAGCCAATGTATGGGATCTAGGTCATCAAGAGAAAGGGATATGAACAGTTGTGAATCATTCGCATAATTATGGTAATTTATTTTGTGTTTCTGTATAACATGTGCGAGTGGGGGCATATAGATTAAATAGTAGTGGTCCAAGAATCGAACCTTGGGGCACTCCACACATAATACCCACTCTGTCCGAGGCAAAGTCTCCAATGGACACAAAGAACTGCGTGTCCTGTAGGTAGGTTCTCAACCAGTTTAAAACCGGGCCGGACAGGCCGACCCATTTTTCAAACCTCTCTATTAAAATATCGTGGTCAACAGTGTCGAAAGCGGCACAGAGATCCAGGAGCACAAGAACAGATAGTTTTTTAGAGTCTGTATTTATATGCAGATCGTTCACAACTTTGTGCGTTTGCTTTTTGCGTATGTGTGTGTGTGTGTGTGTGTGTGTATGAGTATGTGTATGCATGTGTGCGTATGTGAGTGTGAGTGCGTGCGCACACAAATGTGTGTGTGTAATCCTGACCTTTGGGCGTGTCTCCAGTGCTGGATGAGGACACTGTACGACTGCGGTCAGCAGTAGGGCTGTGCAGGCGGGGTGCAGTAGGGCTGTGCAGGCGGGGTGCAGTAGGGCTGTGCAGAGGTGGTGCAGTAGGGCTGTGCAGGCGGGGTGCAGTAGGGCTGTGCAGAGGTGGTGCAGTAGGGCTGTGCAGACGTGGTGCAGTAGGGCTGTGCAGGCGGGGTGCAGTAGGGCCGTGCAGAGGTGGTGCAGTAGGGCTGTGCAGAGGTGGTGCAGTAGGGCTGTGCAGAGGTGGTGCAGTCGGGCTGTGCAGAGGTGGTGCAGTAGGGCTGTGCAGAGGTGGTGCAGTAGGGCTGTGCAGAGGTGGTGCAGTCGGGCTGTGCAGAGGCGGTGCAGTCGGGCTGTGCAGGGGGGGTGCGGCAGGGCTGTGCAGGCGGGGTGCGGCAGGGCTGTGCAGGCGGGGTGCGGCAGGGCTGTGCAGGCGGGGTGCAGTAGGGCTGTGCAGAGGTGGTGCAGTTGGGCTGTGCAGGCGGGGTGCAACAGGGCTGGGCAGAGGTGGTGCAGCAGGGCTGCGCAGGCGGGGTGCAGTAGGGCTGTGCAGAGGTGGTGCAGTAGGGCTGTGCAGAGGTGGTGCAGCAGGGCTGTGCAGGCGGGGTGCAGTCGGGCTGTGCAGGCGGGGTGCAGTAGGGCTGTGCAGAGGTGGTGCAGTCGGGTTGTGCAGGCAGGGTGCAGCAGGGCTATGCAGAGGTGGTGCAGCAGGGCTATGCAGAGGTGGTGCAGCAGGGCTATGCAGAGGTGGTGCAGCAGGGCTGTGCAGAGGTGGTGCAGTGCTGCTGTTGGGGGGGTCATCGGGCGTGGGGTCCAAGGGCGATGTGCCTCTGTGTCGCCCTCCGTTGGCCAGGTTGGGAGTCTCCCCATTGAAGAGTTCATAAGCAGAGCCGTCCCGGTCTGTGGTGTTGATCTCAGCCTCCACCAGGGGGCAGAGTGGAGCCGCCCTAATGCCACACTTCTCTAACACCGGCACCACATGCCCGTTGATTTTCGAGGTGCGTGTCAGTGCAGGACTGGGACAGCTCACATGGTCTCCTTCACCATCCTCAGCATCCTCATCGCCCTCTTCATCATCATCATCATCGTCATCATCATCGTCGTCGTCGTCATCGTCGTCCTCTTCCTCATCCTCTTCCTCCTCTTCTTCTTCTTGGTCATTCTTCGTCACCTTCTCCAACTCTTCTTCCTTCACTACTTCCTTTGTATTTTCCTTTTCCACCTCTTTTTCAGGGGCTGCTGCTGGCTCCTGGTTTGCTGTTGCCCCTTCTTTTTCCTCCTCTTCACCCTCCTCCTTCTCTTCCTCCTTCTCCTCCTTCTCTTCCTCCTTCTCCTCTTCTACCTCCTCTCTGGCTGCTGCTCCTACTGCTGCTGCTGAGGCCTCAGAGTGTGGGGTCCCTTCCTGTGAATCCTCACACTGCAGCTGATGCTCTGGGTCTGCACCTGAGAGAGAGAGAGAGAGAGAGAGAGAGAGCGGGGGGAGAGAGAAAGAGAGAGAGAGAGAGAAAGAGAGAGAGAGGGGGAGAGAGAGAGAGAGACAAAGAGAGAGAGAGAGAGAGTGGGGGGGGGGAGAGAGAGAGAGAGAGATGGGTGGAGACAAAGAGAGAAAAACTTTGGACTATACCCACTACATACAAATGAAATGGACATGTTTTACTCTAAGGACTGACTCACAGGTGTGATTGGTGAGCCTGGTGGGCCTCTCTCTCTCTCCTTCCTCTCCCTCCTCCTCCTCCTCCTCCTCCTCCTCCTCATCCTCCTCTTCTTCCTCTTCCTCCTCCTCTTCCTCATCCAGGTCATCTTCCTCGCTGTCTCCCAGGGTAGCCCGAGGGCCTGGAGGGCCCTCGCTGGCTCTCTGCTTCTCTGCCTCTCGCTCCAGAGCCTCGATTTCCAGCATACGCCTCTCCAGCAGCTCCGCCTGCCTCTTCTGCTTCTTCTTCAACTTCTTCTTCTTATTCTTAGAGATCTTCCCCACCTGGTAGGAGAGAAAGCAACATGAGCACATCAGGGACAAATTAAAGGCTGTGATTGCTTTTATTGCATTTTTTACAGTAAATTATGTTTCTTTTCAATGTCGTAAACCGGATTGGGTTTAATGCCATTCATTTCATTCAAATTCTAAATGTGTAAATTACAATTACATTTCAAGATTCTTGTATATCCAAATCATGATCAATTCCCCACTGTGAAATTTCAATTGGAATCACCCCCATGAACTACAATTTATAATTAAATGGACCCCCATCCTACCATTAATGAATCCGCCCAGCAACTGAATCATTACTTTCCCACACTGTCCATCTGAGATAGCTTTTGCATCTTATCACCTGATGTCTCAGACTCTCTCTCTCTCTCTCACTCAAACACACACACATATTATCTGCAAGTACTCCCGTGGTTGTGGTCAGCTGGTACTCACCGGTTTGAGCTGGGGGGCCGTGCTGACTGTTGGGGGATGGACGGCAGAAGGGAGAGAGAAAGGGGTTACAGTATAGTAACGGCAGCAACACAAGCTTTTATGGACAAGAGGAAGTGCATCGAGACCACCATCCTCACATTGTCTTCATTGGTGATACTGCTAAGACAAGCCCCCCTTGTCTGTTTTTGGCAGCATTTTTGCATTTAGTATCAATGGGAAGGAGAGAAGTGACGTCGGTAACAATAAGGAGCTTCATAAGGCATCACAGCATCAGTAACAATAAGGAGCTTCATAAGGCATCACAGCATCAGTAACAATAAGGAGCATCATAAGGCATCACTGCGTCAGTAACAATAAGGAGCTTCATAAGGCATCACTGCGTCAGTAACAATAAGGAGCTTCATAAGGCATCACAGCATCAGTAACAATAAGGAGCTTCATAAGGCATCACTGCGTCAGTAACAATAAGGAGCTTCATAAGGCATCACAGCATCAGTAACAATAAGGAGCTTCATAAGGCATCACTGCGTCAGTAACAATAAGGAGCTTCATAAGGCATCACAGCATCAGTAACAATAAGGAGCTTCATAAGGCATCACTGCGTCAGTAACAATAAGGAGCTTCATAAGGCATCACAGCATCAGTAACAATAAGGAGCTTCATAAGGCATCACTGCATCAGTAACAATAAGGAGCTTCATAAGGCATCACTGCGTCAGTAACAATAAGGAGCTTCATAAGGCATCACAGCATCAGTAACAATAAGGAGCTTCATAAGGCATCACTGCGTCAGTAACAATAAGGAGCTTCATAAGGCATCACAGCATCAGTAACAATAAGGAGCTTCATAAGGCATCACTGCATCAGTAACAATAAGGAGCTTCATAAGGCATCACTGTGTCGGCTACTTCTACGTTCAAATTCATTGGGTTGCCAGGTCAGTCTGCAACTCTCTTAGGTCACGTCTGATGTTTGACTGTTTTAATAAACATTCACTTCCTGAATGTGAGGCAGGGCTTCTTTTCAGCTCTCAGATGTATTACTTTCACTATAACTGGGTTAGTATGACCTTATTAAAGAGCTCTACTAACATACTGTGGATCACTTTTACAAGTAGAGAGATTTTATGTGACAATCAAAGCTAAAACAACTCTGTTCCTGTGCCCCAGATACATAAGGAATCTTTTTTTGTGGACTCCAGTATAAAGCCAGCCTACATCTTCCTTAAAGCCCACCCATTTTCCAGAAATAAGTATAATTCCCACAAGCACCCTGGCTTAATCCACCCCTCCCAGAGGAATTGGGACACAATGGGATGTGACTGTGCGAGAGAGACACTGGAAAGAAGAGGGGAGGGGGGGAAATCATACTGGGGTCACACTGGGGTCATTTTGGGGTCACCTGCGGAGCCGGAGGGAGGGGGCGCCCCGGCTTTCTGCCACTCCGTGGCCTCCACAGCCATCCTGCGCACAAAGGCGTCGTCCACGCACATGAGGATGTTCTCTGGCTTGATGTCGGTGTGGATGATCTTACACTTGCTGTGGAGGTAGTCCAGCCCCTGCAGAACCTGTCCCGAGGACAGAGGCCCGAGAGCCACGTCAAACGCTTTTTTTTTTACAAAACTCAGCCCGTCATTTCGCTCTTTTCCCACACCACACAGCACACGGCTTTTCACTGTTGTTTTTTTTTTGTTCACAGGTCGTGATTGAAGTAAAGAACTGAACCTATTCATCTTCGGTAATGCTTTCAAGCGGGAGTCTGACTCAAGCCTGTTTATGCAGAGAACAAATGACCCGATAAAGTCTAATGTTAATGGTGTTCAGGGCTAGAGAATACACAGCGTAGGAGTATCCAGGTGACTCATGGCATCTGTGGACACTCAGTGAGGGGATTGGCCAATTAATGGTTCAGAGTTTATATGCAAACTGCCAAGGGTTGTTTGTTAACTTATTCAGTGCCGCGGGCGACATACGTTGACAAGTTGACACATATACGAACGGTCTAAAGTGCAGAATGCCACAGCCATATTTACTCTGCTACACCGGTAAAGAATTCCGGATTTGAGGAAAAATGAAACCATGACCAATTTACAATTACGTACTTTTACCCGGATTTGCTCTTCTTCTTTTTTAAATACATTTTTATTTTTTTTTAACATGGTTAGAGATGGAAATATTTGAAGTTATATTTATCCCATGTTTTAAAAATGAACAACAGACCATCTAAATCATCATCGGGCGTGGGAATAATGCGTTGCCGTCAATCTGTACCAACACTTCTGCGCCAGTGACCAAGAATATAAATTTTTTTACACAATCAAGAAAATTAACGAACACACTTGATCATCGCTGTATCGCTTGGCAGTGGGAGTAAATTACACAGGATCAAAACCAAATTGGCATAAGCGAAGGCTCCGCTGTAACGCAATTGGCGTTACAAAACTTGCTGTTTTGTTTTTGTTAGCCTTACTCCCCTAGCTTTCAGTCGTTCCACAATCGTTTGGTGCATATGAGTCACGGACAGTAGCCTACCATCAATGAGTTTTAAAATACCCCTTTCCCGACTTACATATATTAGGCCTTTAAGTTAGGATATTATATTAATACTCTGATTTCCACTTCTGTCCAGTTATTTCCCATATCTTCTCCAGTGACCATCGTTTTGTTGATTCCGTTTTTTAATTAGTGCCTCACACCACAGATTTTAGCTTACGCTATTTTTGCCTCAGGATAACTGTTTCTGTTTGAAATGGTTGATACAAAGTAACTCACATGGACAGCTCATTTGTACATATCTATACAAATGACCAGTGATTATGTTTACTGTTAATTTTTACATACGTATCTGTAGTTATGCAAGAGCTGATTTTTATGGAAAACTGTTTACACTATTATTACACATCACCAATGTAAGAGTCATGTTAACCAAACTAAGAAGCACTGAAAATAAATTTATATTTCCATCAATATTGTTTGACGTTGCCATCTATCCTCATTAACAAAAAATTCTGTTCAATAAGTAAAATAATGTGTTTTATTAGAAGTTTCCACATTGACAGGATCAATCTAAAAATTTTGAATATGGGCAGCCATATTGGCTTGGCACTGCTGAGGCTAAGTATTCCAGACCACTCTGGCATTCAATGAGTTAATGCATTTCCGTTGTAATTGACACCATATCAGTGAGACACCTATGGTGAAATAGCTATTCTCTGGACTGAAGATGGGTATATTAAGAGAGGTCTATCAGCAGAGAACAAGAAGGATAATATGAGCACCCAGGTAAGTGCTTAAATCACTGTTTGCAAAGAACGCGTGTGTGTGTGTGTGTGTGTGTGTGTGTGTGTGTGTGTGTGTGTGTGAGAGAGAAATACCTGCTGGATGATGCTCTTCACACAGGGCAGAGGCAGACCCTGGTAGTTGGACTTTATGATCCATTTGAGAAGGTGATGACCCAAGACTTCAAACACCATGCACACGTCTGAGAGTGGTCAAGGTTTCAAGGAGAATAAACCAGCACTCACTCACTGCACCTGGCTCCTCACACACACACATACACACACACATGCACACGCACACGCACACGCACTTTTCCTCACTCCTGTTCTGTGGGAAGGATACGGATCCCATTGACTCCGGAGATCTTGAAGTCATCTATCAGCTGAACTACCATATCCTTGTTGGGGTCACTGGGGTCACTCTCCCGTACCTGGTGACATCATAAGAGAGAGTTTGAGTCATCAGGTTAGAGCCCCAGGAATGTGAGAAAAAGATAAAATACAGACAGACAGACACAGGCAGACAGACATACATACATACAGACATAGACAGACAGACAGGCAGGCAGGCGGACAGACAGACAGACACTCACACAACGCAGCAGCTTAATCTCATCCAGTGCAGTTTCAGTGTAGTGTTGAGCACTCTTCACCACCTTCATGGCCACAAAGCGCTTCCCCCTGGAACACAGTAAGACAGCATTAGCATGGGCTCAGTGGCAGGGGATCCTGGGTGATTATCACACTGCTGTAATGTTATATGTGAGCACACAGCACCAGGCCCAGGGCAGACAGTCCTGACCGCAGACTGGCCCAGGGGTGGGGCCCTGGGGTGGGGCCCGTGGGGGACGGAGGGGACAGTGTCCCTGGGACTGAGAGCAGGAGATGTACCCTGATTCTGAGCTGGAAGCAGCTTTGATTCATAATGGAGAGCAGCTTATTGCTATGGACATCTTCAGACGGCTGCAGAATACACACACACGGGCGCAAGCACGCACACAGGCCAGGGCTCGAAATTGCGACCGTTTTGGTCGCATATGCTCCCGAAATTTAATCTGTGCGACCTCGAAATATAATTGGGAGCATTTGTGCGAGTGCAAATAATTGTTCTGGTGCGACCTTTTTTTCTTCTTCTTTTTTTCCCCCCAGTCAAACGTCCCTTTCTCTGTACATTTGCTAGTTGGTACATTCAGTATGTGCCTTGTGAGCTGACAGTGACCATTCTAACCAATCAAACGTGAGCTTGACGTTCTTACCTTTAATGCTGATTTTAGATTGGTTAAGAAACCTTCAATCACTCCCTTTCACGGCACTCCACTGTCACGTGACACAGAGAGCTAACGCGTTAATGTTACCTGAAGACAAGCGTTTATTATCAATTTATTAACGTTACCTAACTAGCTAAATTGGTAACGTTAGCTAGCGTTATCGAAAGCTAACAATATGAAGCGAACGATTACGGAATTTTTTTAGTAACGTTAACGTTACTAAAAACGTAACAGATGCAGTGGCGCCGGAATCATTTCAAAAGTGCAGGGCCAAAACATTTTTTTTCATTCATATTATACTATATATATAGGCTATATATACAAAACCGTGTGCAAATTGTGAAGAAAACAGAGGAGGCATCCGCGCACATGTACGCGTGGGTTAGGCTATACAACATCTGCACGCAGTCTTTTACCGGAATATGCGGGACATCATGTTGATTTTGCGAGGCATTTGTGAGAATCGTATACCCTATGTTCAAATTATCACATAAAGCCTAATAACGTACAGGAATCAATTACCATGCACTTTACTTAGGTCTACATAATTTAGATGTAGCTTTCCTGAATGTAGCTATGGCAGAATTTAACAACAAACAAGTTTGCAAGCAATACGAGGAGTGAATAAGCCTGTGCTACATATTCTCCTTTAAAACAGTTCATGAAGAAAGTGGATTAATAGGCTACCCTTTTAGTATTCTCAGTCTAGCGCTATGGCTAGGTTGACGTTGTTGTCCCGAAACTAGACTGCTTGTTAGTAGAGATCTTATTAAAAGACTAGGCTACTACAGATTCCTTCTCTTGGGCTATTAGCTTTTATTCTGGCATATATGCGATCGCTTATTTAGGACATTATTAACAAGGGCGTTACTTTCTGTTCTGTTTTTTTCGTGGTTTTGAGATAGATGTGCGCTGCTGACTGAACACATCCACGTTACTGATTGCTTGCTGCTCCTCGGCGGCAGCGTTACTGTTCTGTAAACTCGTAGGCCTAGTTTAGGTTAATTGACAAAGTAGCCTAAGGCTTGTATCTTGTAGGGCTACATTATGAATTCTGACGTTAGCTAATCAATTATACAATCATATAGCTTAAGCTACAGTGTGCGAATTGATAGGGGAATATGATAAAAAGAAAAGGGTAGGCTATATAGCCTATTAAGTTACTTCCATTATGCATTATTGTAAAGTGGTAGCTGAGCTACCAAAGCTCACTCCTCATATTGTTTGTTGTTAAATTATACCATAGCCAAATTCAGAAAAGCTGCATCTAAATGCTGTAGACCTAAATAAAGTTTCCGGCACTTTATTAGCCTAATTTTAGCATAGGCTACGATTCTCAGAAATGCCTCGCAAATCAACGTGATTCAGAATCAGAAATCAGAATCAGAAATTTGTTTATTGTACTTACATACTAGGAATTCATGACGACGTCAGTAGTGCTTAACCACATTACAACATTGGACAGGTGCAAGGACAGGACTGGACAGTGCAAGACAGGACTTATAAAGTGCAGTAATACAAAGTGCAAATCACAGTGCAAATTGGGACAGTGCTGTAATCAGTCCAGTGTAAAAATTTTGCGGGGGGGGGGGGGGGGGGGGGGTCAAAGGGGGACACGAGCCATGTTGATTAGGCTGGTGGCCGTGGGGAAAAAACTGTTGGTAAAGACGAGTGTGCATGAAGGTTAGGCTGTGTCCCTTCTATAGGCTACTATTGAGTAACGTTATGATAGTTGAGTAGGCCTAGCCTACACTGGATGAGAACGTTAAGCAGACGAAATGTTCTCTAAATGTAGTGTGCTTAAAATCCACAAATAATATAGTGTTTTCGCTGATAATAGTAGCCTATGGAGGATATTTTTTTCGCATACTGCATGTCACTAAACAGTATACAGTAGCCTAAGCAGTATACAGTAGGCCTATGCTATTACACAGGATGCAGACCATTCGGACACAGCAATGCACACAGTGAATGGAGTTTTTGCTTCCGGAATCTAAGCCTCACGTTTCCACTCTATGCAGCCTCGCAGTCTACATAATTGCAGCGGGTGCCGCCTGAAATTAAACAATGCTGTGCTACATTGTAGTTAGTTTATCTCGTCTATCGCCCCAATAATGTAACTAAATGGAGCAACATTGTTACCCCGCCGTATACAACCCGATACAACAAAATATTGTTGGTGCTCCTTACATTTTGGTGGGTGCTCCTAAATTTTTGCTGGTGCTCCTAACTTTTTGAAGTTGGGAGCACCAGTGCTACCAAGTAAAAAAGTTAATTTCGAGCCCTGCAGGCGCATGCATGCATGCATGCACAAACACAAAAACACACACACACACACACACACACACACACACACACACTGAAGTGGGATGTGCTCTGATGGAAAACCCTCAATACAGTTTTAGTCACAAATCCACTTCTATAAGCTTGCTTATAACACATGTGTGTGTGTATGGCTGTAATGATATGGATCCACTTCTATAAGCTTGCTTATAACACATGTGTGTGTGTATGGCTGTAATGATATGGAATTTCCCATACCGCGGTGGCAGAGAAAGACTTCATACCATGTGAATATCGGTGAGGTAAAGTACACGCTCCTGGCTATGTTTCTATTGATATAGATGGATTCTGTGTTAAGCAGTTGCGTGATGATGAAAAGAACAAAAATCTGAAGATGGACTCTAAATGTTTTATTGGCAGTGGCGTTTGGATTACACTTTAATGATTTGATTTTTCCTGATATTCCCAGAAAACAGCGAGCGTACGGGCGTATTATCATGAATAACATTAAAGTCTAAAACCAGCCTATCAGAAGTCTGATTGTTGGCTAGGAAGCAAAGCCGAGTTAGCTCTGCGCAAATAATGGATTAACGCAGCACAGTATCAGACAGCGTAGCGTATGTCTCTGTGCGATTAGCAGTGCAGTGGGACACAGATAACGTTACCAGAGGATGGATCAATGACGTTAAAGCTCAAAACAGAAGATGCTTTCATTGACGAATTCATAATTTCTCTCACATTTACGATACTTTTTAATTGAAGGACTGTTGTGAAACAATATTTATGCTGTATTCAATATATTCAATATTAGTGAATTTGTCATTGCCGATATCGATATGAGCGGTCACGGCAACATGCCCAAACCCGTGGTAAGCCTCCCATGGCCGTGGCATGCCGATTATTTTTGCGGCCCTATGCGTGTGTAGTCTTGTTAAACACAGAGGTATTGTGTTTAAAGGTCATTCTAGCGATGAGTGATTTTCCCGAAAGCAACGCGATACTGTTTGTTTGTGAGGTGGCAGATGGAACGGGCAGATTCTGTTTAACTGAGGATAACGTGTTTGCACTGGGCTCTGTATCACTGCCTGTGTCGCCTGGGTGTCACCGATGCTCCCAACGTCTCAGTATCACGTTGTTGTTGATGATGTTGCCCTGGCGGCAGTTTCTCCCGTGACCCTCTGTAATTAGGCCGCCCGGAGAGCGGACAAGTGACTCACTGGATGTCCCAGCACAGCCACACGGTGGAGAAGTGGCCCCACCCCAGCTTTCGAATCACATGGTATCTCCCGTTGAACAGGTCCCCGATCTTCACCGGATGGTACCCTCCTGCGGGACAAGGAAGGACAGCAGCCGGTAGCATTAAAGCCGCAGAATCATTTCACAAAATCTGTATTCCACTGTTCACAGATTAGATTAAAGGGCTCAAATTCACTGAAAGATAATGGATTCTGTACTACGTTATTTCTGTAAAAAACAATCCATGATATGAGATGGCGGACTTCACTTCATTTCACTATAATTACTGTATAGAAGAAAAGAGGGAGAGAGCGGGATGGGTTTGGATCTGGGACGCTGTGCACACAGCATGTAATTACACTCAAAAACAACCTTGAGCGGTCCAGTCAAGCCCATAAAGCCGCCAGCTAGACTGACACAGCTGACGAACTGAATTAGGAAGAGATGTAAAAGATATAAGAGCGGGAGTGACGCTGAATAAATTGTGAGGGTGTGTCTCCTCTCTCCCTCTCTCTCCCTCTCCCTCTCCTGACCTTTGCAGTAGTCGGCTGGATCCTCCTGCTCCTCATCATCAGACCCCAGGATCTCCTCCTCTGGCTCTGGGGGGGCCACAGCCTCAGGAGGGGGCGGCGGGGGGTGGAGGGGGAGGGGGCGCCAATGGGACTTTTTGCTGCGTCTCAGGCCTGGGGAGGGAAGGAGGGAGGGGGGGGAGGGAAGGAGGGAGGGAGGGAGGGAGGAAGGGAGAGAGAGATTCATGAATGTGTGCCTTTGCCTTACTCTCTCCACACCACCCAAAACCAGCGGTACCAGTGGGTTCAGAGTAATTAGCACAAGGGTTTTATTACAGACGAGTACCTACAGTGTGCCGATACTGTAATGACACCCAATCAGCACCCTCTCTGTGCCCATGACACCCAATCAGCACCCTCTCTGTGCCCATGACACCCAATCAGCACCCTCTCTGTGCCCATGACACCCAAACAGCTCCATACTGTGCTGAAATGTTCGTGTTGGCCCATGGAGGGCCACGGCAGGATGAGGGGATAGTTAGGACCCACACTATAGCCCACACAGCCCTGATTGGACAGCCTGTACAAGAACTCAGGCTCTCAGAAATCTCTCTCAAACGATGGAAATCACCTGGACTCATTTACATCACGGGCCTGTGGACCATCTACAAGACGCCCACACACACACACACACACACACACACACACACACACACACACACACACACACACACACACACACACACACACACACACACACACACACACACACACACACACACACACACACACACACACACACACACACACACACACACACACACACACACACACACACAGAGATATGTACTGCCAGCGCAAGAACTCCAGTAAATTGCCGCTTTCTGTGCAGAAAGGTAATGGACATACAGGCGCTGAAGTCTCCAAGAACGTTACTATGGAAACTGCAGAGCAGAGTGAGCCCAGGCAACAGAGGGTTAACAGTGCAGCTATGACTACACCACTGTAGAGAGAGCCACCTCTCTGGGCTGCTCTACCACCACTCACATAGACATACAGGAAGGATCATCCAGCTCAATACAAACCCAAACACTGTTATCCAAACTACAACACTGCAGATAATAACTCCCACTGCCATCTCTATATTCACATTCACAGGCCATATTGCTTTAATGGGGATACCCCTGCTGAGGATCTGTGTGCTTTTAACAGTGTCACACCAATATTAATGCTTTCCACAATGCAATAATTCAGAGATTTAAAACAAAAGGCACAGACGGCCCATTAAACACATCTGCTCCTCGGCTCCTGATTGTTTGTTTGACTCATTACTGTCATAAGCATTTCTCCTGGACCTAATGCGTCACGCTGTGTGTCTGTGAAGAGTGCGTGTATGTGTGTGAAAGAGAGTGTGTGCGTGCTTGTGTGGCTGAAAGAGTGAGAATGAATGAGTGTTTGTGGGTGTTTATACATTATGTGTGTGTATGTGTGTGCGTTTCCTGTGGGCAGCAGAAGGCTGGGCATGTCTGGACGGTGAGGCATAGACCTGGATGCCTGTGTGTGTAACTGTGACTCTGAAGTGAGGGACTCCTGTCAGGAC